>JAXQQM020060599.1:0-48821 GCA_034641835.2 Pinus albicaulis | reverse complement strand
ATAAAAAAGGCAGAGAGCAGAAAAATAGTTAGAAGACGGTGTATTAAAAAAAATAGAGAGTGTTAGACAGTGAACGAGAGGTGTGTCTTGTGTGTTAGGAAATATCTTTGTAAATGGAACACGAAGTTATGAGAATGAAAAAATTTTTTGCTAACAGGAACAATATTTTATTTTTAATGAAAAATAATGTTTACTCACCTCTGCATTGCATAAATTATATATTCCTAACCTCTTGTGTTTGAAGAGGATTTTTTATTCCTGCGTATTGTTGGAATTGGCATAAATTCCAACGTTGGGATCCGAGGTTTTCATTTGGGCATCATCTCCCATATTTGTCATGCAACAATTCGACCTTGCGGATTTAGGCGCTTTGAGACCGGGGGGAGCCACCATTTCTTCTAGTGCCAAGCGGATTTAGTGGATCTTCAAATGTAGGCGCTTTCTCCCATGGCGCCAATCTAGTGATGAACATTTGATATTCATCTCTCATCCCATTCAGCGTGATTGTGACAAGATTAGAGTCAGACACCTTCTCTCCGATGTCTCCCAATCCGTCTTTCACATCTTTAAATCGCACGATAAATGTAGCAGCAGTCTCACTTTTGTCCATATTCATTGAAAACAGCTTGCTTTTGAGTGCCATAATTCAACTTGTATTCTGGGTCTGATACAAACTTTTGATGGTCGTCCAAATCTTCACGGACGTTTTACAATCTCTGATATGTGGGATAATGTTGTCCTTGATGGACATCTTCAGCAAAACTTTCACCTTGTTTTCTCGCTTATCCCATTCTTGCTCCTGTGTATTCGCCCCTGTGTTTGAATTCGGCCTCTGCTCATCTCTTGTAACTATCGACCATGCATTCGCACCCTCAAGCAAGGTATGAATCTTAAACTTCCAATTCGTGAAGTTAGATCCATCGAGTTTGCCAGACTCGTGGAGATATGATTCCATAGTATTACTCATTTTGAACTGATCTACAAGTAAATGAATCTACCCAACTGATTCAGAAAAAAAATGAATACCTGTCAGATCTTGACAACCAATTTGCCACTGCTCTGTTGGTTCTCCTGATCCACCCACTATATCTTCGATTCATATCTAGCAATATCTAACAAATCTGCAAATCCTACTCGCTCCAATGACCAAATCCATTGTTTTCCAATACAACCACAAAACTGATCCGATTTGCCTCTCTCAGAAAAATCCACAACTTCTCTGATCTGCAACTCCCGCAAATCATCCAGCAAAGGTGAGGCTTCCCGTAGATCTTCCACTGAAGGTGAGGTGGCGCCTTTCCGAGTGAAAAATCCGTGCCCAGATTAAAACGATGCAAGGAAAAATCCTTGGCGCGAGTTTTCTGTGCGCTTCTATGCCAATCCCGCGATTTGGCGCGTTGGCGCGAGTATGGGCTGAACAGACGTGCCAATTGTGCTTCTTGGCGCGACTGTCAGCACAAAAAGCGCGCCAACCCCCTTCTGCTCAAAGATTAAAAAATCATCTGAGTCCGTGAGCCAAGTGTTACTGTAGTCCACCTGCTCGGTCGAGCACAAAGCTCTGTGAGCACACAGCTCTCATGTACACACGGCCACAAAGGCACTTTTAGCCATGAAGGCGATTCTGCCACAAAGGCAAACTGGCCACAAAGGCGATTCAGCCACAAAGGCGATAAAAGATCAGGCTCACCTAATCTGAGCTCTGATACCAAGATAAAATATGCACATAATTGAAAAGAAGGAGTTGTAGCTCTCAGGTGAGTACTGCACCTGGAGACTACACTCAAACTGAGAGATCACTCTCCGTTCACTCTCCATTCATGAATGAGAAATTACATCATTAAGTACATCACCAGAAATCAGGAAGTTGCAAACAAACTCCTAAACTCTAGGAACAAATCCTAAACTAAGGAGATACATTACAACTTGTGTAACCTTTTCTCCATTAATACAAAATAATATAATTATTTTCAACTATAAGAACAAGCAAAAAAGACACACGATACACCATATTCATCATAACCATCAGTAGCAGCTTACGGTAATTTCGAACCGATATTCATTCCATCGTTTCCCATTTGACTTAGCCTGCAATTCCCACATAGCACTACCATCCATTTCTTATTAATTCACACTATTTAAATTGATTATATAATTATGGCGAAAACTATGATACTCTGTCTTCTATGGCTATCTATTGCCCTAGTGCTCACGGGTGCATATGATCCAGATCTTCTGCAAGATTTCTGCGTGGCTGACAATACCTCTGCAGGTAAAAACACATATCATTATTTCTCTCTCTGCAATCTCCCTTACTAGTGTTTTGTTTTTTTTTTTGGAACATAATACTAATTATAACAATGGCGCTGTTATTACAGATACTGTGAAGGTGAATGGATTTCCCTGCAAGGATCCCAAGACGGTGAAGGCCTCCGACTTTTTGTTTCAAGGTCTAAGAAATGAAGGTTCCACCAACAATATTTTTGGGTCCCTCGTTACAGCAGGGAATGTAGAAAATTTTGCGGGGGTGAACATGCTCGGAATATCAATGAACCGCGTGGACTTCGCTCCCGGGGGCGTCAACCCTCCTCACATCCATCCTCGTGCCACCGAGATTGCGTTTGTAGTGGAGGGCACCATTCTGGCTGGTTTCATCACTACCAACAATACGTTGTTCTCTCAGAAATTAGAGAAGGGAGATGTGTTTGTGTTTCCGAGGGGTTTGGTGCATTTTCAGCAGAACATTGGGCCTTCCTCCGCTATGACCATCACTGCATTTAACAGCCAGCTACCAGGAGCCCAAGTGCTTCCATTCACCTTGTTTGGGTCGACTCCTCCTCTTCCAGAGGATGTGTTGGTCAAGGCGTTTAGAATCAGTGACAAGGCGTTGAAAATCGGTTCGAGAAATTTCCCCCAATTGCTCGTTGGCATATTGAAATCGGCTCCACGAAGCTAGTGCTCCTTCTGCTGCGATATGATTGATGTTGCAAATATAATTCATTGAAAATTGATAATTCCTATAATTGATAATTGAAAATGACATGGATAATTGATGTTGAAAGTATATGCACAAGGCCAGCCTATGGAAATGGTCAATTTTGAAGACTCTAAACCATTATATGCTTTAAAATTTTATGTTTTCAAGAAATCTAGCAAAGTAAAAAAATAAAAAAATAAAAAAATAACAAATAACAAATATGCCCAAAAAAATGAAAAACTTAAAATGTTGAATAAATCAAATACACTATTTTATTGTTACATTTTGTATTTCTTCTTGCATTACATCTTCCCACAAGCCAATGTTCCCTTCCATCTTGGATGTGGTATATATACATTTTCCCCAAGTTTGAAAGGACATAGTCCTTTGTAGGGGTCACTACTGCACTTGAATTCATTCCTCAGTCCACACTAACAAAATCAAGACATCCATTATATCAGAGAAATGAGCAAACATTATACTACAATTTGATTCCACATTATGTGACAATATTAAATGTTTCAAATATAAAAATAAGACAATTATATTTTATTATAAGCCCCAAATATGGCTGAAGAAAAGAATCAAGATATATGGTTTCTAGATTCAGAATGTAGCAACCATATGACTGGAAAAATTTCAATGTTTTCCATGTTAGATGAAAATGTGAAGTCTCAAGTTACTTTGGGGACAGACAGTAAGGTCTCTGTCATGGGAAAAGGTAGAGTAAGTGTGTTTACAAATAAAGGAGAAAGAAAAACCATATCAGATGTTTACTATGTGCCTCGTATGAAGTGTAACATTTTGAGAATTGGACAATCCGTTCCAAAAGGCTACAAAGTTTTCTTTGAAGATGATGTATGCACCATCATTGATAAACCACCAAGCAAGCAATCATTTCACAAAGTGAGGATTTCAAGAAAGCTGAATGTTTTATATAAAGGTTGAGGCAGATTTGAAGAAATGAGCTATAATGGCAGCAGTAACACAAGAGAATTACCAAAGAGAAGAAAAATATGAAAGCTGGTTATGGCATTTGATATTTGGACATCTCAACTTTGAAGGTCTAAATTTGTTGCATAGGAAAGGAATGGTAAAGGTATTACCATTGATTGAGAAGCCATACAACCTATGTGAAGGCTGCATCTTGGGAAAATAACACAGAGAAAGCTTTCCATCAGGAAAGAGCATAAGGGCAAAGGCACCCTTAGAAATAGTACATTTTGATTTGTGTGGACCAATGAAAACACCATCATTAGCAGGCAGCCACTATATGCTGACCTTTATTGATGATTACACAAGAAAAACTTGGGTTTATTTCTTGAAGTTGTCACTTTAAGGCTCTTGTAGAAAATCAAAGTGGGAAACATATTAAGGTCTTAAGAACAGACAGAGGAGGAGAATACATCTCTAAAGAATTTTTGCGTTTTTGCAGAGAAAATGGGACACACAAGAAATTTACAGCAAGGTATACACCTTAGCAAAATAGAGTTGCTGAAAGGAAAATAGAACCATCATGAATATGGTAAGAAGTATGTTGAAGGAAAAACATTTTCCAAATGAATATTGGGCTGAAGTTGTACATTGTGCAGCATATGTTCTGAATAGATGCCCAACAAAGAGGGTTATGAATAGAGTTCCAGAAGAAGCATGGAGTGGCATAAAACAGTTTGTCGCCGACATGAGAGTTTTTGGTTGTGTGGCTTATGCACACATTCCAGATCAACTAAGGAAGAAGTTGGACAGTAAGGGGGATAAGTGCAAATTTGTTGGATATAGTGAAGAATCCAAATCATACAGATTGTATAACCCATCTACCAAGAAGTTTATGATAAGCAGAGATGTAAAATTTATTGAGGAAGAAGCTTGGGATGGAAGCATAGAGAAAACAGTGAATGTAAAAAGTTGTTTGTCTCATGATGAAGATGAGGAAGAAATGGGTGAAAGACATCCCTCATTAGCAGCACTACCTCCACCAACACAAGGACAGCAAGGGACACCACAAGTACGTATGAGAACACCCTTAAGAAGTGATGACAATGCTTCTCCAAGCACAAAACAAGGAGCATATTTGAGTTCTTCTACAAGCACAATTTCAACAAGTGAAAGAGGAACCGGTTTCAGAAGTCTGAATGAAATCTATTAGCTAGAGGCAACAAATGAAGGTATGAAATCTTTATTTGCATTGTATTGTCATGTAGAAGATCCTATTCATTTTGAATAATCTGTAAAAGATAAGAAATGGATAGATGCTATGGATGAAGAGATAAATTCCATAGAGAAAAACAAGACATGGGAATTAGTTGATCTCCCAAAAGGCAAAGAAGTAACCAAAAACAATGCTGAAGGTAAGATTGAAAGGCACAAGGCCATACTTGTTGTCAAAGGCTACAAGCAGCAACAAGGAAGAGATTATGAAGAAACATTTTCACCGGTTGCAAGAATGGAAACAGTAAGAGCAGTGTTGTCCATGGCAAAAGGTATACCAAAGAGATGTGAAATCAGCATTCCTAACTGGAGTATTGATGGAAGAGGTTTATGTTGAACAACCTCTAGGATATGAGAAAGAAGGCCAAGATCACAAGGTATGCAAATTGAAGAAGGCTCTGTAGAGGATGAAACAAGCACCAAGAGCATGGTACAGTAGGATAGCCTATATACTAGAAAATGGGTTTGAGAAATGTGAAGGAGAACCCACATTATACATCAAAGAGAAAGATGGTAAGATGCTCATTATTGTCTTTTATGTTGATGATGTGATATTCACAGGTAATGATGTTTATCTCATTGAAAATTTTAAGACAGTCATGAAGGATGAATTTGAAATAACTGATATGAGATTGCTGAGATACTTTTTTAGGAATAGAAGTAGAGAAAAATGAAAATAAAATATTTATTTCTCAAGCAAAGTATGTTAAAGAAGTTTTGGAAATATTTAACATGTAGGATTGCAAGGCAAAAATTACTCCTACAGTGATGGGATTGAAGTTAAGAAAAGAAGACAATAACAAGGATTTTGATCCAAAATTGTACAAGAGCATAGTTGGTAGCCTTATGTATTTGACTACAACTAGGCCAGATATTATGCATGCTGTGAGTTTAATTTCTAGATTTATGGAAAGGCCAAAGGAGACACATTGGCAAGCAACAAAAATAATTTTGAGGTATGTGAAAGGAACAAAAAGGTATGATATTTTATACACCACTTCACAAAATTTTGAATTAATTGGATATAATGACAGTAATTGGGCTGGAAGTATAGATGGCAGGAAAAACACCTCTAGATATGTTTTTCATATGGGATCAGGAGCCATTTCATGGGCTTCTAAGAAACAACCAATTGTGGCTTTATAAAAAGTAGAAGCAAAGTATGTGGTAGCTACAACATCAGCATGTCAAGCAGTATGGATGAGGAGAATGTTGAGAAGTTTGTGTCATGAACAGGTAAAAGGCACAACAATTTATTGTGATAATAGCTCAACTATAGCTTTATCCAAGAATTCAGTGTTTCATAAGAGAAAGAAACACATTGATGCCAAGTGTCACTACATCAGAGAGCTAGTGAACAATGGGGAAATTTTTTTGCAACATTGCAGAACTGAAGAGAAGTTTGTTGATATATTGACAAAACCATTGGGGTAGAAGATTTTTAGTTATTTGAGGAAATTTCTGGGTATGGAAGAAATCAACAGTTGTAATTAAGGGGGAGTGTTGGAAATTTAATTCAAACTACAGGAAGACAAGAAGGACAATGGTAGCAATAAAACTTCAAATTTTGTCTGGCACGCAACCGTGAAATCAATTTCAAACTTGAAGGAGCCGTTTTTTTTTAAAGCCATAGTTTTGTTATGCATTGAAGATTGTGGTCTGAACCACGCCATCGCTCCATTCAGAACTACACCTACCCACCATCAAACAACCTTACCAACCAGTTCATTAACAAGGAATTTGATTTAATTTGAAAACCCCACATCACCTGCGTGAAACCCATCTCCACCAAGTCAACAACCAACAACCAATCATGCATCATTTGCAAATTCTAAAGCCTACGTCAGCCTCTCTAAAATTGGATGTGATAAACTTTAAATGTTTTGTGAATTGTTTTTTGAAGTCTGCCAGCGTGTGTACCCTCCAGCCAATGGTAGCCTTATAACAAATTTTAAAGTCCAGTCAGCCATGAGAAAAATGGATCCGATAAATTCAATGAACAGTTTTGGATAAAGACTTTAAAAATCCGCGAAAAGCATATGCATGAAGGTTTAGAACTTAGGTTGAAGTATAATGTTTTTTTTTAATATGTCGCGACATAGTTTGTTTTAGTTTTAAGACTTTGGGATATATAATATATAGTTTTTTGCATATATATTATAAACATTAAAATGTTTATAATATGTATAAAAAAACAGAGTGCATTGAATATGTTTTTATTTTTTAAGAGAAAGCCCGAAGGTAGAATTTTTTTTTTGTGACTGTGTTAAAAGAAAAAAGGCACAGAGCAAAAATATAGTTAGAAGACTGTGTATTAAAAAAAACAGAGAGTGTTAGATAGTGAACGAGAGCTGTGTGTTGTAGCAGCCAGAAATATCTTTGCATTGTAAATCCAGAACACAAAAGTTATGAGGCAATTTTTTTGTAATAGACAGTGTTTTATTTTTAATGAAAAAGATCGTTTACTCCACCTCTCTGTGCATAAATTATATTGCTATCTCTGTGTTTGAAGAGGGATTTTTTTATTCCTGTGTGTGTTAGGAATTATCATAAATTCCAAGATTGGGATCCGAGGGTTTGCATTTGCTTATCATCTCCCATCGCCATTATGCAACAGTTCAGCCTTGCGGATTTGGGTGCTTTGAGACCAGGGGAGCCACTGTTTCATCTAGTGCCCAACCATGAAAGTAGCTGGGACGGAGAGACGATGGAGAAGGTCAACAATTTCCTTGCTGGTCAAATCAATATGGATCTCTATCTCGATATGATACCAAAGAAAGTCACAACTTCCAGCATGATGTTCATCAACGAGAAAGACACTGAACGTTCCAACTTACCCCTACTCTTCATTGCTTCCTCGCTCCAGAGCTTAACCCCAAGATCTATGTGCCAAGGCAGTTTTCTCACAAAGGAAAATGGAAAATGTGAAAAGGTAGCCTTGGGCAGCAGCGAGCCATCAAGATTTGTCAATCTGGCCTCCCGGATGAGCATGGGTAGCCAGGGGTCCCTAGATATTTTATCCCCCTCCTTTTAGATTTAGATCTCTCTTCTCACTGGAAAGACCATGATTCTTTAGGTTCACTCTATGGATTTTGTGAAGAGCCTTTCACATGCCCTTGAACATAGGCTGGGGATTCCTTCTACCTTTCAGCGATTTCTCTATGGAGATAAAAAACTAGAGGAATCTCTTGCGCTCTCATTTTATAATATTGAAAAAGATGCTTTTGTGGTTTTAACCCTTCGTCAACGAGGAGGGGCAGTCGGGAAATCATCTTCCGTTCAAGCTTTCTCTTACAAGGATGTTGTCCATGCACAAGCTCCCAAGAAGGTTACTCAACCCTCTAAGGCTCCCAAGCCATTTTTGGTTGATAAAATGGAGGATGTTCCCTCTGTAGAAATTTCCCATCTAGCACTTGATAACTAGTTTCAAATGTATGTAGAATCTGCCATTATTTTTCGATTTAATGGATTCTGGCCTCTCTCAGGAGATCTCTACCAATGGATTCATTCCACTTGGACCAATAACAACAAGGTTATCTTCTGCTCGAAGGGTTTCTTTATAGTTATGTTTGCTTTCAATGAAGACTATCAAAAATCCTTAACATGAGGTCCTTGGTTTTGGGGAAAATCAAGGCTATTCCTCACACCCTAGTTCCCAGACTTCAACCCTTCTATGGAAGTCATCACCAAGATTCCTATTTGGGTTAGGCTTCAAAATTTACCTTCCCCTCTATGGCACTTCTCTGTCTTTCAAGGAATTTGAAACACCCTTGGACGCTTTCTGACAACGGATCCCTTTAGGGGTGAAATAGGCATATACACCTATGGTATAATATGTGCAGAAATAGACATAAGAAAAGGCCTTCCCGATCAAATCAATCTCAAATTTGGTGACTTCCTTTGGACACAGACCTTGAACAGGAGAACACCTGCTTCGATGCCATCACCGCGATCGAATATGGCATATTTAGAACCCTGCACTATCAAAGCCTCCCGCCCAAAAGAAGAGAAGAAATCACAAATCCAACTCTAAAAAGTCGAAACCTCATCAGAATCTTTAGCTCGCTGAGGAGGAGATTGGGGCCAGAGGAGGAGATTGCGTAGCAAGAGAAGGATAGGCTCTCGATGGACCCCCTCGAGGGCCCCAATCTTTCTTCGTGTGCTAGAACGACTCCCATGAGTCCTCATCCTCAGATTAGATATAACATTCTACTCCTTTAGTCACAATGTTTTCAAGTGGTTTTTGAATATCTCATCTACTGCATGGTCGGGGCTGTGCACAAAGATGAAAAGAAAAAAAAGAAATGTTGTATTGACGATTCAACCCATTTTGGGTAGATTCCCATGTCTATCTCTTACGGCCCCATGCTTCTCTTCTTGGCCCTCTTTGTTTCTCTCTTGGTTAATTAATGAAACTGAAGTTGATAGTTTATCATTTCCTGCTTCCCCACTAGCCTCTCTTGATTGTAACTCCATTTTATACCATATGCTTTTTAAATAAAATTAGTCTTATTAAAAAGAAAAAGAAAAATAAAACAATGTTATTTGTTAAATTTTTTATATTTGTTTTTATGGGAAAAAATTATAGAAACCAAATAGGTTATGATGAAATAAAAAGATGGAACCATTTAATCTTTATAAAATTTACCATTTAATCTTTATAAAAAATTCCAATTAGCTAAATATAATTTTGCCTATATTACATGAAATGTTAACAACATCACTATTAATGGATTACAAAAACTCCTCATACTTAACATCATTATTAATTTAATAGTTCATTTCTATTTCTCGTGCTTGATAAAAATTTTGTTAACAACATAATTGTGCCTGTATTACATAGAGTGTGAACAACATCAATGTTTTCGTTTCTTGTGCATAATAAAACCACCTTCTTAATTTAATATTTTATGTTCTTGCTTTGATTAAAACGGTTGTGCGCGTTTGTCTTCACTGATGTAGAGCATGTAAGACTGTGACATCCCCTTGTAAGAAAATTTGGTATTATCGTTTACAATACTGGTTCCATACATGACAATTACCTTTATTAATCTGGTATGAGCTATCTTCTACCTGCTATTTAGATAAGTCGAAGTAGATAATGATGTTGCAGAAGACTTCTACCTACTATTCCCCAATCAAAATAGTTGCCTTACGGACGAACTTAACATAGAATCCAAACTCAAATGAGTCAGGTGGAGGGAGAGAAAAACAACAGACCGACCCTCCCACACAAACTACAGTGACTTGTACTTCCACGTCCCTCGTCAAATATGATGGCAGCTTGATGTTCACGTATCTAAGATAATTTGAACCCTTGTTCTCTACGTTTTCATTCAATTAAAAAAAATGATATCATTATCTTATAAATTGAGAATCGTACCTGGCCTTCACGAATGAGGCAATGGAACCAGTCTTTGGTAGACTCAGTCGTAGTTCGTGGACGCGGTAGCGTATCACAAACCCAGTACTCCTTCCATAACAATCATTCTTTCTCTATAAAACCAAGCAAAACACACACACACACACACCACATATTCATCATAACCATCGACGCTTACAGTAATCCTTCCATAACAATCATTCTTCCATCTTGGATGTGGTATATATACATTTTCCCCAAGTTTGAAAGGACATAGTCCTTTGTAGGGGCCACTACTGCACTTGAATTCATTCCTCAGTCCACACTAACAAAATCAAGACATCCATTATATCAGAAAAATGAGCAAAGATTATACTACAATTTGATTCCTACATTATGTGACAATCTTAACTGTTTGAAATATAAAAATAGGGCAATTATATTTTATTATAAGCCCCAAATATGGCTGAAGAGAAAAATGAAGATATATGGTTTCTAGAATCAGGATGTAGCAACCATATGACTAGAAACATTTCAATGTTTTCCATGTTAGATGAAAATGTGAAGTCTCAAGTAACATTGGGAACAGATAGTAAGGACTCTTTCATGGGAAAAGGTAGAGTAAGTGTGTTAACAAAGAAAGGAGAAAGGAAATCCATATGAGATGTATACTATGTGCCTGGTGTGAAGTTTAACCTTTTGAGCATTGGATATCTCATTAAAAAGGCTACAATGTTTTTTTTGAAGATGATGTATGCACCATCATGGATAAACCACCAAGAAAAAAATGCATTTCACAAGTGAAGATGATAAGAAATTGAATGTTTCCTCTCAAGATGAGAGCAGATTTGAAGAAAGGAGCTATAATGGCAGCAGTAACACAAGAGAATTACCAAAGAGAAACAAAAGATGAAAGCTGGTTATGACATTTGAGATTTGGACATCTCAACTTTGGAGGTCTAAATTTGTTGCATAGGAAAGGAATGGTAAAGGGATTACCATTGATTGAGAAGCCAGACAACCTATGTGAAGGCTGCATCTTGTGCAAATAACACAGAGAAAGCTTTCCATCAGGAAAGAGCATAAGGACAAAGGCACCCTTAGAAATAGTCCATTTTGATTTGTGTGGACCAATGAAAACACCATCATTAGCAGACAACCACTATATGCTGACCTTTATTGATGATTACACAAGAAAAACTTGGGTTTATTTCTTGAATTTGAAGAGCGAAGTGTTTGAGAAATTTTGTCACTTTAAGGCTCTTGTATAAAATCAAAGTGGGAAACATATTAAGGTCTTAGGAACAAACAGAGGAGGAGAATACATCTCTAAAGAATTTCTTCGTTTTTGCAGAGAAAATGGGATACAAAAGAAATTTACAACAAGGTATACATGTCAACAAAATGGAGTTGCTGAAAGGAAAATAGAACCATCATGGATATGTTAAGAAGTATGTTGAAGGCAAAACATTTTCCAAAT
Organism: Pinus albicaulis; assembly: GCA_034641835.2. Classification (NCBI taxonomy): domain Eukaryota; kingdom Viridiplantae; phylum Streptophyta; class Pinopsida; order Pinales; family Pinaceae; genus Pinus; species Pinus albicaulis. The sequence continues at coordinate 36,797 of JAXQQM020060599.1, read as the reverse complement.
GAATATTGGGATGAAGTTGTACATTGTGCAGCATATGTGCTAAATATATGCCCAACAAAGAGTGTTATGAACATATTTCCAGAAGAAGCATGGAGTGGCATAAAATAGTTTTTCACCCACATGAGAGTTTTTGGTTGTGTGGCTTATGCACACATTCCATATTAGCCAAGGAAGAAGTTGGACAGTAAGGGGGATAAGTGTATATTTTTTGGATACAGTGAATAATCCAAATCATACAGATTGTATAACCCATCTACCAAGAAGTTTATGATAAGCGGAGATGTACAATTTATTGAGGAAGAAGCTTGGGATGGAAGAAAAGAGAAAACAGTGAATGTAATTTTTTTTTGTCTCATGATGAAGACGAGGAACAAATGGCTAAAAGACATCCCTCATTAGCAGCACTACCTCCACCAACACAAGGACAGCAAGAGATACCACAAGCAGGTATGAGAACACCCTTGAGAAGTGATGACAATGCTTCTCCAAGCACAAAACAAGGAGCAGATTTGAGTGCTTCTACAAGCACAAGTTCAACAAGTGAAAGGGGAACCAGATTCAAAAGTCTGAATGAAATCTATGAGCAAGAGGCAGAAAATGAAGGTATGAACTCTTTATTTGCATTGTATTGTCATATAGAAGATCCTATTCATTTTGAAGAATCTGCAAAAGATAAGAAATGGATAGATGCTATGGATGAAGAGATAAATGCCATAGAGAAAAATAAGACATGGGAATTGGTTGATCTCCCAAAAGGCAAAGAAGTAACCAAAAACAATGCTGAAGGTAAGATTCGAAGGCAGAAGGCCATACTTGTTATCAAAGGATACAATCAGCAACAAGGAAGAGATTATGAAGAAAAATTTGCACCGGTTGCAAGAATGGAAACAGTAAGAGAAATGTTGTCCATAGCAGCACATCACAAATGGAAGGTATGCCAAAGAGATGTGAAATCAACATTCCTAACTGGAGTATTGATGGAAGAGGTTTATGTTGAAAAACCTCTAGGATATGAGAAAGAAGGCCAAGATCACAAGGTATGCAAATTGAAGAAGGCTTTGTATAGGATGAAACAAGCACCAAGAGCACGGTACAGTAGGATAGATGCCTATATACTGGAAAATGGGTTTGAGAAATGTGAAGGAGAACCCACATTATACATCAAAGATAAAGATGGTAAGATGCTCATTATTGTATTTTATGTTGATGATGTGATATTCATAGGTAATGATGTTTATCTCATTGAAAATTTTAAGACAGTCATGAAGGATGAATTTGAAATAACTGATATGAGATTGCTGAGATACTTCTTAGGAATATAAGTAGAGAAAAATGAAAATAAAATCTTTATTTCTCAAGAAAAGTATGTTAAAGAAGTTTTGGAAATATTTAACATGTAGGATTGCAAGGCATCAATTACTTCTACAGTGATGGAATTGAAGTTAAGCAAAGAAGACAACAGCAAGGATTTTGATCCAAATTTGTACAAGAGCATAGTTGGTAGCCTTCTGTATTTGACTGCAACTAGGCTAGATATTATGCATGCTGTGAGTTTAATTTCCAGATTTATGGAAAGGCCAAAGGAGACACATTGGCAAGCAACAAAAATAATTCTAAGGTATGTGAAAGGAACAAAAAGGTATGGTATTTTATACACCACTTCAGAAAATTTTGAATTAATTGGATATAATGACAGTGATTGGGCTGGAAGTATAGATGACAGGAAAAACACCTCTAGATATGTTTTTCATATGGGCTTTATCAATAGTAGAGGCAGAGTATGTGGCAGCTACAACATCAACATGTCAAGCAGTATGGATGAGGAGAATGTTGAGAAGTTTGTGTCATGAATAGGTAAAAGGCACAACAATTTATTGTGATAATAGCTCAACTATAGATTTATCCAAGAATTCAGTGTTTCATAAGAGAACAAAACACATTGATGCCAAGTATCACTGCATCAAAGAGCTACTGAACAATGGGGAAATTTTTTTTCAACATTACAGAACTGAAGAGAAGTTTGTTGATATATTGGAAAAACCATTGGGGTAGAAGAGTTTTAGTTATTTGAGCAAATGTCTGGGTATGGAAGAAAGCAATAGTTGTAATTAAGGGGGAGTGTTGGAAATTTAATTCAAACTGCAGGAAGACCAGAATGACAACGGTAGCAGTAAAACTTCAAATTTTGTCTGGCACGCAACCGTGAAATCAATTTTAGGCTTGAATGAGCCTGCAACATCAAGTTTTTGTTTAAAGCAATAGTTCTGTTCTGCATTGAAGATTTTGGTCTGAACCACACCATCGCTCCATTCAGAACTACACCTACCCACCATCAAACAACCTCACCAACCAGTTCATTAACAAGCCATTTGATTTAATTTGAAAACCCCACGTCACCTGCGTGGAACCCACCTCTGCCAATTCAACAACCAACAACCAATCACGCATCATTCACAAATTCTGAAGCCTACGTCAGCCTCTCCAAAATAGGATGTGATAAAATTTAAATGTTTTTTGAATTGTTTTTTGAAGTTCGCCAGCGTGTGAACCCTCCAGCCAATGGAAACCTTATCGTAAATTTTAAAGTCTAGTTAGCCATGAGAAAAATGGATGCGATAAGGTCAATGAACAGTTTTGGATAAAGACTTTTAAAATCCGCGAAAAGCATATGCATGAAGGTTTAGAACTTAGGTTAAAGTTTACTGTTTTTTTTAATATGTCGTGACATACTTTGTTTTAGTTTTAAGACTTTGGGATATATAATATATAGTTTTTTACCTATATATTATAAACATTAAAATGTTTATAATATGTATAAAACAATAGAGTGCATTGAATATGTTTTTATTTTTTAAGAGAAAGCTCGAAGGTAGATTTTTTTTTTGTGACTGTGTTAAAATAAAAAAGGCAGAGAGCAGAAAAATAGTTAGAAGACGGTGTATTAAAAAAAATAGAGAGTGTTAGACAGTGAACGAGAGGTGTGTCTTGTAGCATCCAGAAATATCTTTGCATTGTAAATCTGGAACACAGAATTTATGAGGAAATTTTTTTGTAACAGACATTGTTTTATTTTTAATGAAAAAGATCGTTTACTCCACCTCTCTGTGCATAAATTATATTGCTATCTCTTTGTTTGAAGAGGGATTTTATTATTCCTCTGTGTGTTAGGAATTGGCATAAATTCCAACATTGGGATCTGAGGGTTTGCATTTTCACATCATCTCCCATCGCCGTTATGCAACAGTTTGACCTTGTGGATTTGGGCGCTTTGAGACCAGGGGAGCCACTGTTTCGTCTAGTGCCCAACCATGAAAGAAGATGGGAAGGAGAGACGACGGAGAAGGTCGACATTTTCCTTGCTGGTCAGATCAAGATGGATCTCTATCTCGATATGATGCCAAATAAAGTCGCAACTTCCAGCATGATGTTCATCAACAAGAAATACACTGAACGTTCCAGCTTACCCCTACTCTTCATTACTTCCTCGCTCCAGAGCTTAACCCCAAGATCTATGTGCCAAGGCATTTTTCTCACAAAGGAAAATGGAAAATGTGAAAAGGCAGCCTTGGGCAGCAGCGGGCCATCAGGATTTGTCAATCTGGCCTCCCGGATGAGCATGGGCAGCCAGGGGTCCCTAGATCTTTTATCCCCCTCCTTTCAGATTCAGATCTCTCTTCTCACTGGAAAGACCATGATTCTTTAAGTTCACTCTAAGGATTTTGTGAAGAGCCTTTCACATGCCCTTGAACATAGGCTGGGGATTCCTTCTACCTTTCAGTGATTTCTCTATGGAGATAAAAAACTAGAGGAATCTCTTGCGCTCTCATTTTATAATATTGAAAAACATGCTTTTGTGGTTTTAACCCTTCGTCAACGAGGAGGGGCAGTGGAAATCATCTTCCGCTCAAGCTTTCTCTTATAAGGATGTTGTCCATGCACAACCTCCCAAGAAAGTTACTCAACCCTCTGAGGCTCCCAAGCCATTTTTGGTTGATAAAATGGAGGATGTTCCCTCTGTAGAAATTCCCCATCCAGCACTTGATAACTAGTTTCAAATGTATGTAGAATCTGCCATTATTTTTCGATTTAATGGATTCTGGCCTCTCTCAGGAGATCTCTACCAATGGATTCATTCCACTTGGACCAATAACAACAAGGTTATATTATGCTTGAAGGATTTCTTCATAGTTTTGTTTTCTTTCAATGAAGATTATAAAAAAGCATTAACAGGTGGCCCTTGGTTTTGGGAAAAAGCAGGGCTATTCCTCACATCTTGGTTCCCAGTCATTACCAAGTACCTATTTGGGTTAGGCTTCCAAATTTACCTACTCCTCTATGGCACTTTCTTGTCTTTCAAGGAATTGGAAACACCCTGGGATGCTTTCTGGAAATGGATCCCTCCAAGGGGGAGACGGGCATATGCACCTATGGTAGAATATGCGCTGAAATAGACATAAGTAAAGGCTTGCCCGATAAAATCAATCTCATAGTTGGTGATTTCCATTGGACACAAACCTTGGACTATGATAACACTGCTTTATGATGTTGTCACTGCCATCAAACAAGGCATCTTGAGAAGTCATGTACTACGTTCCCCACCCAAAAGAAGAGAAGCAATTGCAAATTAAACTCTAAAAGCTGGAAACCCTGTGAAACACCTCCCATGGATGACATTGGCTCCTTCAGCTCAGATGAGGAGGAGATTGAAGCAGATGAGGAGATTGCAAAGCATGAGAAGGCTAGGCATTCGACGGACCCTGGAGGGCCCAATGTTTCTTCGATCGTGAACTCATGAGTCCTCCTCCTCAGATTTGGATAAGAAGACTACTCCTTTAGTCAACAAAAATCTTCAAGTGGTTTTAGCCCATCCGCTCTGGCTAGTTGAAAGTTACAAAAAAGAAAAAAAAGAAATGTCGTATTGACGATTCAACCCATTCTGGGTAGATTCCCATGTCTATCTCTTACGGCCCCATGCTTCTCTTCTTGGCCCTCTTTGTTTCTCTCTTGGTTACTTAACGAAACCGAAGTTGATAGTTTATCATTTCCCGCTTCCCCGCTAGCCTCTCTTGACTATAACTCCATTTTATACCATATGCTTTTTTAATAAAATTAGTCTTATTAAAAAGAAAAATAAAAATAAAACAATGTTATTTGTTAAATTTTTTATATTTGTTTTTATGGGAAAAAATTATAGAAACCATATAGCTTATGATGAAATAAAAAGATGGAACCATTTAATCTTTATCAAATTTACAACTTAATCTTTATAAAAATTCCCAATTAAAAAAATATAATTTTGCCTATATTACATGAAATGTTAACAACATCACTATTAATGCATTACAAAAACTCCTCATACTTAACATCACTATTAATTTAATAGTTCATTTCTATTTCTCGTGCTTGATAAAAATTTTGTTAACAAATAATTGTGCACGTATTACATAGAGTGTGAACAGCATCAATGTTTTCGTTTCTTGTGCATAATAAAACCACCTTCTTAATTTAATATTTTATGTTCTTGCTTTGATTAAAACGGTTGTGCGCGTTTGTCTTCACTGATGTAGAGCATGTAAGACTGTCACATCCCCTTGTAAGAAAATTTGGTATTATCGTTTACAATACTGGTTCCATACATGACAATTACCTTTATTAATCTGGTATGAGCTATCTTATACCTGCTATTTAGATAAGTTAAAGTAGATAATGTTGCCGAAGACTTCTACCTGCTATTCCTCAATCAAAATAGTTGGCTTACGGACGAACTTAACATAAAATCCAAACTCAAATGAGTCAGGTGGAGGGAGAGAAAAACAACAGACCGACCCTCCCACACGAACTACAGTGACTTGACATAGCACAAAGTTATGTACTTCCACGTCCCTCGTCAAATATGATGGCGGCTTGATGTTCTCTACGTTTTCATTCAATTAAAAAAAAATGATATCATTATCTTATAAATTGAGAATCGTACCTGGCCTTCAGGAATGAGGCAATGGAACCAGTCTTTGGTAGACTCAGTCGTAATTCGTGGACGCGGTAGCGTATCACAAACCCAGTACTCCTTCCATAACAATCATTCTTTCTCTATAAAACCAAGCAAAACACACACACCATATTCATCATAACCATCGGCGCCGCTTACAGTAATTACCAGCTTCGATATTCATTCCATCGTTTCCCATTTGACTTAGCCTGCAATTCCCACATAGCACTACCATCCACTTCTTATTAATTCGCACTATTTAAATTGATTATATAATTATGGCGAAAACTATGATACTCTGTCTTCTATGGCTATCTATTGCCCTAGTGCTCGGGTGCATATGATCCGGATCTTCTGCGAAGATTCTGCGTGGGTGACAAATACCTGCGAGTAAAAACACATATCGGGTAAAACACATTATTTTTTTTGGAACATAATACCAATTATAACAATAGCTCTGTTAGCTACGAGATCTTGTGAAAGGTGAATGGATTTCCACCACCCAAAGGATCCCAAGGCAGTGGGAAGCCTCAGGCTTTTGTTTCAAAGTCTAAGAAATGAAGGTTCCACCAACAATATTTTTGGGTCCCTCGTTACAGCAGGGAATGTAGAAAATTTTGCGGGGGTGAACACGCTCGGAATATCAATGAACCGCGTGGACTTCGCTCCCGGGGGCGTCAACCCTCCTCACATCCATCCGCGTGCCACCGAGATTGCGTTTGTAGTGGAGGGCACCATTCTGGCTGGTTTCATCAGTACCAACAATACGTTGTTCTCTCAGAAATTAGAGAAGGGAGATGTGTTTGTGTTTCCGAGGGGTTTGGTGCATTTTCAGCAGAACATTGGGCCTTCCTCCACTATGACCATCACTGCATTTAACAGCCAGCTACCAGGAGCCCAAGTGCTTCCATTCACCTTGTTTGGGTGGACCCCTTCTGTTCCAGATGCTGTGCTGTCCAAGGCGTTTAGAATCAGTGAGGAGGTTGTCAAGAAAATCAGTTCTAAATTCGCCCCCAATTAGGTTTTTTATATGTTTGCCACTCGAGCAGGCGGGTTGAAATCGACTAAACTAATTGGTTCCATTGTTGAAGGTATATTTATGAATAAATAATAGAAGCCGTATGAATTTGAAAGATTTTCAGTCACTATTTGTGCCCCTTCCTGCAACTTTTTGGGGTTATGATTGTCATCTAATTACCACTGGGCGATGACAATCATGGCCATGATTCTGATTTGATTTGCATATATAAGCGTCGTTAAATTACCGGGACTGTGGTTTGTCTAGAAATAAACGTTAAAGAATAACTTATATTTGGACTGTTATGATTGTGTGTTTGATCATTCACATTTTATAATACTTCAGCCCATTCATAAATATTGGTATCAAGGGATCATAACATTAAGTTTGGAAGATTGGAAAACTTTTCGATCTTCCTCACAGGCTTCTTAAGCAAACTATTCTTCTTGACATTGGGATCCATATAGGCCCCTCACCGATTTATAATTTAAATCAAGAGTTTCGTCATATAGCAATGTTGGTTCTCTAGCATAATTACCCATTTAATTACATTACAAGTGGGATGGTAAATGTAATAAAGTAAATGCTAATTGTTTAGAGTTACACCAATTTTTTTTATTCAACAAAATAAAAAATATTCAAAATTTTTTAATGTATTAATTTGGATGATATTAAACAACAATTCCTTAACTATAATTATTGGGACGATAGTTATTGAGCCAATAGGTTCATTGAGCTTATAAGCTCATTCTACTATCAGGTATGAGGGTCATGTGTAAGCATGACACCTCAAAAAATAATATAAATAATTGTCTATGTTAAAACAAAAAAAAAACAAAAAATAAATAACCATATAAATAAAGAATTAAAAATGGATTAATTCTGCTTGGTTAGTTGATATTTCAGTTCACTCTTCAAGTAATAAATAAAATATTTGGATGTCTATGTTAAATAATATCATTTTATATAACTTTAAGAAGATAGGTTCAATCTAATTGTGAAGGCTATGTATAAGTATGTTCATAGCTCTTAGAATAACAATAAAATACATTTTAAATAGAAAAGTAATTTAGGTTATAATAAAAAAAGAAAAAAAAATCATGTAAAAGAATTAGAAGTAAAATATTAAATTCATAAACCCCTCTCTCTATATGTATAAAATATTTTAATGTCATATAGAATAAGATATTTTAATGTCATGTAGAATAAGGCATCCCATGTGCAACGTACATAACAGTTCAACAATTAAAAAAAAATGACATTTACTTATTTTATATATAATTTCCATGTTAATATTTGTGAACATAGCAAGATAATCGTGATTGCATATTATTCAAATTAACACTAGTCATATAATAGTTACCATACGGAAATTCCAGGCGGATCATCATTCTTTTTATATTACCTAGCTTCTTGATTGTTTCTTGACACATAACCCCTTTTCGTCACTAGGATGCACTTTTTATCCCCAAAGGAAAGGTAAATGTTTTAACTGTTTTCTGTTCAACCACTCTCAGTTCTTAGAATACTTTTATCATCAGTCGTCTTTTAATTCTATGGAACCACAATCCATAATTAACTTTTATTTCCAAAATAGAATTAATTTATGTTCATCTTTCGTAATCCTTTTTTTCAAAAATGAATGTTTAGTCATTTTAAAATAAATAACATAACAATTTAGTTTGCACTTAAGCCAACTGTCACAACTTCCCCCTCTAGAAGTAATCACCATCCTCAGTGTTCCATTGCTTGGCTATTAAACAATTGGTCGTCTCTTTAAATCCTTCACATCTTCCCAAGTAGCCTCATACGACTGCAGAGAAGTGCTTCTTTGCACTTTAACTTACAGACGATAACCTTTATTGAGATAATTTTCATTTAAACCAGGCATACGATGAGCTGCCATACAGAAATTAAGGCCTGACATTCATGACAGCACTGTCCCTTAATTCTAGGAGTAAACTATGTAAATTTCTCTGCTAATTGATATAAAATTAGTATGTAATTATCTCTCTTTAATTATAAATAAGAATCCTCACCATAATTACAGTGTGGTGGTTTATTCAACCTTCTCATGGTATCAGATTTTAGGTTCTGTTTGTGTGCAGTCTGAAGGTTGATCGGTGGTCAAGTGTGGAGAAAGAAGACAGCTGCCATCTGAGAGCTATTGAGCTGCTGTTGACCTGTGTTCGGAGCTGATTGAGCTTGCAAGAACAAGGAGCGTTCAATTTGAAGTTTTAGGCAGTGGTTTGCAGCTTGTTTCTTGCTTCCTTCTGCCAGTTTTTTTGTTGTTCTATCCTTTCCTCCCCATGGCTACCGAAACCTCCCTTCTTCCTTTCAACACCGTAATTCATATGATCACCATTAAACTTTCCTCCACCAATTATCTCCTTTGGAAGAGTCAACTTCTTCCTCTTCTTGAGAGTCAGAATTTGTTGGGTTATGTTGATGGCACCATCGTACCACCCCCTCAGTTTAATCCTGCTACTTCTCAGACACCCAATGACAAGCACCTAGAGTGGAAATATGCAGATCAACGTCTTCTCTGCCTTCTTCGTTCCTCCCTCACCGAGGAAGCCCTGGCAGAGGTTGTTGGCCTCTCTACTGCACGTGAGGTTTGGCTTGCTCTAGAGAACACCTTCAACCACCGTTCGAAGGCCCGCGAAATCCATCTCAAGGACGAACTTCAGCTGATGAAACGCAGCACCAAATCTGTTGCCGACTATGCTCATGCGTTCAAAGCCCTCTGCGATCACCTTCATGCAATTGGTCGGCCCGTTGATGGCACTGATAAGGTGCACTGGTTTCTCCGCAGCCTCGACACTGATTTCTCCAGCTTCTCCACTGCGCAGATGGCGCTCACGCCTCTTCCCAGCTTTGTCGACCTAGTTTCCAAAGCTGAGAGCTTTGAGATTTTCCAAAAGTCACTCGAGCCCACTGCTCCTCCTGCTGCCGCGTTCACAACTGCCAGTCGTGGTCCTGAACGGTCAACCCAGCACAGCTCCTTCCGCAACTTCCGTGGCCAAACCCCTGCAAATCGTGGTCACTTATACGTGCTAATTTGACGATTTGTCCAGACACTCGTCGCTCTACCTCTGGCTACTCTATTTATCTTGGTGACAATTTGGTCTCTTGGAGTGCTAAGAAGCAACCTACTGTATCTCGTTCCAGTTGTGAATCTGAATATCGTGCTCTTGCAAACAGTGCTGCCGAACTTATTTGGCTTACGCATCTCCTTCGTGACCTCCAGGTTCTCATTCCACAACGGCCTCTTCTCTTATGCGACAACAAGAGTGCTATTTTTTTTGAGCTCCAATCCAGTTTCTCACAAGCGAGCCAAGCATGTTGCATTAGACTATCATTTTCTTCGCGAACTTGTTGTCGCTGGCAAACTTCATTCCAATCCGACGCTCATCTTGCGGGGGCGTGTTGAGGATAATTTGCCTTCATCAAAGGCCCGCCATACAGAAATTAAGGCCTGACATTCATGACAACACTGTCCCTTAATTCTAGGAGTAAATTATGTAAATTTCTCTGCTAATTGATATGAAATTAGTATGTAATTATCTCTCTTTAATTATAAATAAGAATCCTCACCACAATTACAGCGTGGTGGTTTATTCAACCTTCTCCACGCCTCCGGAGCGTGATTTCTCCGATCAAGTATACGTTGAGGTTCAACCAGAAATTCGTCGTCGGGTTCACGTTGCATGCAGCAAGACTTAGAATTAAAATTTCATAAATCTTGGTATTTTAAGATGGGAGTTTTTTTAATCTTTTCCTACCTGAATGCTTTGTCAATGGATTACATGCTTTGGGTCATGCACGTATCGTTTTAGTATAGATACATGAAACACATTGTGAACCCGAATATGTCTAGGTAAAGCCAACCAATAAGCAACAGGTCCCACTCTTTTCAATATTTGGAAAGGTCCACAGAATCTAGGAGCCAACTTGGCACAGGAGGTCCACCTTAGTGTATTTTTCTTAGGCTTAATTCTTACATACACATGATCGCCCACTTCAAATTCCCGATAAGTTCTCTATTTATCTGCATATACCTTCTGCCGATCTTGAGCCACTTTCATATTTTTTATGATCTTTCTTACTTCCGATTCCATCTCAGCCAGGATTTTCGGTCCAAATTTTAACTTGGTTTCAGGACTGCTCCAGTTAATGGGAGTACGACACTATCACCCATACAAAGCTTCAAAGGCGCTCACCTTAAGAGACTCTTGGTAACCATTATTATCTGCAAATTCTACCAAATGTAGATATTCTTCCCATTTTCGTTGGTTGTTGCATCACACACATACACAACATATCTTCCAAGATTTTATTCACCCACTTAGTTTGTCCATTTGTCTGGAGATGGTAAGCGACGCTGAAATTTATTTGGTTCCCAAACCTGTAAATAGGACCTTCTAGAATGCTGAAGTAAACTTCACATCCCTATCGAATATAATAGTCTTTGGGATGCCACACAATCTGAAAATCTCTCTCATGAAGATATCTGCTATTTTCACGGTTTTGTAAGTAGAATGTACAGGTATGAAGTGTGTTGCCTTACTCAGTCTATCAACCACCACCATAATGGAGTCATTATGTATTTTTGATCTTGGTAAACCAGTAATAAAATCTAGTGATATCACTTCCCACTTCCATTCAGGTACTGGTATAGGCTGCAACAATCCGGCTCGGTGTTGATGCTCCACCTTCACCTGTTGAAATTCCAAACATTTTTTTAAGTACTCCACAATATTTCTTTGCAGACCATGCAAAAAATAAACTTTTCTAATCGTTGTTAACATTTTCTGGTATCCTGGGTGTTCGGAATAATTATTGCGGTGATACTCATTCATGATCAGCTCTTTTAAACTCATTCGATTTGGAATGTATAAATTACCTTTGAAGGTTAACAATTGGCCCTTGATAATTCCATAGTCAGAAGTTTTTTCCTATTTTCCGGCTTCCTCCACTCACTCCCATAAAAATCGTTATTTAGGATCCTTTTCGGCTTCTTCTTTTATCTGATATAAAAATTTACATCCGATTTTATTATAACAAAGTTCATATATACAATGCAATTTCCTGCTTCAGGCATCCTTGACACTATTTTCTTTACCTTTTACATGTTGTATATCAAAATCAAATTCACTTAAGAAGGCATTCCATCTTGCCTGACGAGCATTTAAATCAGCTTGATTAAAGTAGTTGGTTAGGCTGCCGTGATCGGTATTTAGCACAAATATCTTCCTGAACAAGTAGTGCCTCCATACTCGGAGTGCATGCACTATTGCTGTCAGTTCTAAGTCATAGGCTGAATATCGTTGTTCATGCTCCTTTAATTTTCTTGATTCATAGGCAACCACCCTTCTTTCTTGTGATAAAATTGCCCCAACTCCTTCCTTACAAGCATCAATACAAACCTCAAATTCTTTGTTGGGGTCAACTACCCTCAACACCAAGGCAGTGGTCAGCAAATGTTTTCACTTTTCAAAACTATTCTGACACTCACTGGTCCATCTAAATACTTTTCCATTTCGCTGCAAGGATGTACTTGGAAAATAAATCTTCGAGAATCCTTCTATGAATCATCGATTATATCCAGCTAACCCCATAAGGGAATGGATATCCGCCACATTTTGGGGTACTTTCCATTCCATAATAGTTTTAATTTTCTCTGGATCGACCGCTATTCCTTCAGCGAAAATTACATGGCCTAAATACTGTATCTGTTATTTGAAAAATTTGCATGTGTTGAACTTGGTGTACAACTAATTTCTTCTTAACATCTCCAATAATATCCTTAAGTGCTCCTTGTGTTCTTCCATGCTTTTTGAATAAATCAAAATATCGTCAATAAATATCATAACAAATCTGTCCAAAAAGGGGTGAAATATGCCATGCACCAGGCTCATAAATGTTGCTGGTGCATTAGTTAAAACAAATGGTAATACCACAAACTCATAATGCCCATATCGGGTACGAAAAGCAACCTTGTAGATATCCTTGTCTTTAATTCGGATATGGTGATATCCAGATCTTAAGTCTATATTTGAGAATATAGTTTGCCCCTTCACCTGATCAAATAGATCATCTATCCATGGTAATGGATACTTATTTTGACTTTCAATTTATTGAGTTGTCTATATTCCATGCAAATTCGCATGGTTCCATCCTTTTTCTTTACAAACAACATCGGTGCTCCCCAAGGAGACACACTTGGTCGAATATACCCTTTGTCCAACAACTCTTGTAGTTGCATTTTCAGTTCAGTTAGCTCTGGTAGACTCATTCGATATGGTGCTCTTGAAATTGGTGATGCTCCTGGCATTAGTTCAATAGTGAAATCGATGTCCCTTCTTGGAGGTAAACCTTGTACATTTTCTGGAAACACGTCCATGAAATATTGTACTACTGGTATGATTTCTGGCATAGGGGTCTTCTCCTTAGAATTAGAAAAACCCACTTGAATGGCATATATCTGACATCCTTTTCTAATAAACTTACTCAATTGGGAGGCTATGATAGGACACAACTGTAAGGGCTTCTTAATTCCTTGTAATTCTTGATGAGTTCCATCTTGCATTCTCTAATATATAATCTTCTCTTTACAATCTATTAGAGACTAGTGTGGCATTTGATATCATTCTATAATGTATTGTACTCATTGGCTTAGTAGTAATTTCGCTAATTGTGTGGCATTTGATATCCTTGATTCTAGTCAAATAGTAAAAGTTGACCTCTTAAATGGGCATGAGACTAACTATGATGATAGTCATTTAACCTTAACTCTAAACTTGTCATGCACAAAATCCTCATGCAGGAAAATGTTGATAATCAAAGGCAGATACTTTTTGACAATAATAGTGTTGATCTCTTCTTATAGGATTTAAACAAGGACTTAAACCTCTTAACTTATAAAGAAAATATAAATCTCTCTATCACAAATTTAGTACAACCCTTTGTACTTTTATTAACAAGTTCTCCATCAAAGTGTCGTGTAAAAGGAATAATCGAACAACCAACCCTTGGTATGAAAATGATTGTAAAATTGGTAGAAAATAAATTAGTGATGCTTCCAATTAATAGTTAAGGTCTGATAAAATAAACATGTACAAAACTCTTATTAAAAGGATGAAAAGGTACTATATCAATAGAAAGCAAGAGAAACTATTACATCTATCTAAATATAACCCTGGGAGGTTTTGAAGGAAAAATATAATTTGTAAAACTAAAGAAAGTAATATGGTTCCCTTGAGGATTAGGAATTTCTACCTTAAAAATAATTATGAATCACCTAACTCCATGGACACCATTTTGATTGTTTTTATAGAGGATAATGTCATGTATTTTGAGGACATATATTTTGGGGTTAAGCAGATAAAAAATGGGAAAGCTAAGGACATTGAAGTCTATGAAGCTATTTTTTTTTTTAAATAGGAGGGCATATCATCACCCCTCACATACACAAGCTCCCCAATTTGGAAACTAAGCAAGGATCCCTTGTGCCTTGTAAAAAAAGCCTCATTTTATCTATATTTAAAAGTGGGGATAGATTAATTCCCTCTAATTATAGGACCATTATGATTAACCATGTTTTATATAAGCTATATGTTTTTTTTTTGGGAAAATAAGTATATTATCCTATGGCGAGGAATCCATGATGAAAGAGATAATTAAAATATTACACTATGTGCCACAAGTTTACTCTTAGGATCATTACGGAGGAGTTCCCAGTCTCCTTTTTTATTTCATTTACTTTAGAAAAGATTTTGACATTGTTCCTTGGAAAAACGTTTGGAAGAGGTTGGAAGAGATAAATAATAATCCTGAGTTGAGGGTTTCTATGACATGGTAGCATGAGAATGTTATTTCGAATTTTATGACCACTAGGGGCTGCTTGGAAGAAATTAAATACAATATTGGAGTCAAGCAAGATTACCCCTTGTCCCCTACCCTTTTTGGCATGCACATTGAAAATTTAGAAGAGCGTTTTGAAGGAGTATGTTGTGTTGGCTACACTCTCACTGGTATAGTCATCACACTTCTTCTTTACATTTATGATATTTTTCTCTTTGTGAGGAGTCTTTAAGATCTCGGAAAACATCTAAGAATCCTCCAAGATATATGTTTGAAGACGGGCATGATTGTTAATGTTGACAAAATAAAATTCAAGATGATTAAATCTAGATAGATCACATATGATATCATCATACATGCGAACAATAACTTGGATGATGTTCCTTCATATGGATACCTTGGAGTCGATATCAATCACAAGCCTAACTAGATCTATAGCAGTGCGTTCTGGTAATATGGACGCACCGGGCCAATGTGTCTATTTTAAATAATGCACGATGTGTTCCGGTAAACCACCGCACCGTCGTACATAGAGTGTTATTTAAAAAAAAAAATTGTCGGTGCGGCCAGCAATCGACACACGCACACTATTTTATTCTCGGTATGGCACCTGGCTATCACATTTACTGTCCGATGAGGTTTCCGTTAACACCGTTCATGGTGTGGCCTATAAATTTGGAGGGAGCACCGAGAACGGTGTGAGATAATGTTAAAAAGACAATGTTAACATCAAAAATTGCAACTTGAGAGACCATGTTAAAAATGTAAAACAAAAAATAAATAATATTTTGGCTATATGGAAGATAAATTGGATATAATGCCCTTCGAGGAGAAAATAAATGGGTTAATTGAGCTAGGACACACTAGCAATAAATAGGTGGATTCATCTTGTGGTTAAGATGGAATAAGAAAGTCTATTGCCAACTATCTTTTAGATTAGATCACTATTTTTGGAGTTCTTCCACACTCTTCAACAAGTATATATAACTTCCCCTTGAAGCTCTTCACTCAACAAATGATCTTGAAGATGAATCTTGATATAGATTCGACACACCAATAAAAAAATGATGGAAACTATGTGTTATAATTAGGTTCAAAATTCAAAAAACAACAACCACAAGAATCTACAAATGAGAAATTTTAGCATAGAAGGATTGGAGGAATAACTTACTATATAAAAAATAATGTTTCTCCTCACATTTGGCTTCACAAGATAAACACTTTTGGTCAATACATTTGGATAGAAATATCTGAAATTAGGGTTAAAACTATTTATATTTCAATTTGTTCTTTTCCACCTATTAATTTTACCTTTTATAAGAAAAAATATCTAGATAAAAATTGTCCATATAATACCCTAAAAAGGGATATTTCCAAAATGAGGAATGGAGGTAATATCCTCTTGTTAGGAGAATTTAATGTTATAATTGCAACTAACCAAGCTATTCTTTTAAGTAGTACTTCAAACCATAATCCTTTGTCGCTAGATGAGGACCTTATTTTAGCTAGTACATACAAAAGAAACATTAAGGGAACAACCAAGAGTTTATATAGTTTCGAGCTAGTATAGAATCATGGTTCCTCGCACCTAATAATTTGAAATGGCATAGTTAAGTGGACAAACTTCAAGGAAATGAATTGTATTCATTGGCTTAGTAGTAATTTCGCTAATTGTGTGGCATTTGATATCCTTGCTTCTAGTCAATTAATAAAATTTGACCTCTTAAATGACCATGAGACTAACTTTGATGATAGTCATTTAACCTTAACTATAAACTTGTCATGCACAAAATCCCCATGCAAGAAAATGTTAATAATCAAAGGTGGGTACTTTTTGACAATCATAGTGTTGATCTCTTCTTATAGGATTTGAACAAGGACTTAAACCTCTTAACTTATAAATAAAATATCAAATCCCTCTATCATAAATTTAGTACAACCCTCTCTACTTTTATTAACAAATTCTCCATCAAAGTTTCATGTAATAGGAATAATAGAAAAAACAACTCTTGGTATGAAAATGATTGTAAAATTGGTAGAAAATAAATTAGTGATGCTTCCAATTAATATTTAAGGTCTGATAAAATAAACATGTACAAAACTCTTATAAAAAGGAAGAAAAGGTACTATATCAATAGAAAGAAAGAGGAACTATTACATCTATCTAAATATAACCCTAGGAAGTTTTGGAGGAAAACTATAATTGGTTAAACTAAAGAAAATAATATGGTTCCCTTGAGGATTAGGAATTTCTACCTTAAAAATATTTATGAATCACCTAATTCCATGGACACCATTTTGATTGTTTTTATAGAGGATAATGTCATGTCTTTTGAGGAAATATATTTTGGGGTTAAGCAAATCAAAAATGGGAAAGCTAAGGGCATTAAAGTCTATGAAGCTAGTTTTTAAAAAATAGGAGGGCATATCATCACCCCTCACATACACAAGCTCTCCACTTTGGCAACGAAGCAAGGATCCCTTGTGCCTAGTAAACAAAGCCTCGTTGTATCTATATTTAAAAGTGGGGATAGATTAATTCGCTCTAATTATAGGGCCATTATGATTAGCCATGTTTTATATAAGCTATATGTTTTTTTTGGAAACGAATTCTATTATCATATGGCGAGGAATCCATGATGAAAGAGATAATTCCAATCTTATATTATGTGCCACCAATTTACTCTTAGGATCATTACGGAGGAGTTCCCAATCTCCTTTTTCATTTCATTGACTTTAGAAAAGATTTTGACATTGTTCCTTGGAAAAACTTTTGGAAGAGATTGAAAGAGATAAATAATAACCTTGAGCTGAGGGATTCTATTACATGATGGCATGAGAATGTTATTTCGAATTTCACTAGCACTAGGAGCTTGTTGGAAGAAATTAAATACAATATTGGAGTCAAGAAAGAGTACCCCTTGTCCCTTGCCCTTTTTGGCATGCACATTGATAATTTAGAAGAGTGCTTTGAAGGAGTATGTTATGTTGGCTACACTCTCACTGGTATAGTCATCACTCTTCTTCTTTACATTTATGATATTTTTCTCTTGGTGAGGAGACTTTACGATCTTGGAAAACATTTAAGAATCCTCCAAGATATATGCTTGAAGATGGGTGTGATTGTTAATGTTGACAAAATAAAAGTCAAGATAATTAAATCTAGATAGATCACATATGATATCTTTATAAATGAGAACAATAACTTGGATGACGTTCCTTCACATGGATACCTTGGAGTCGATATCAATCACAAGCTTAACTAGATTTATAGCACTGAGAAAAGGATGAATGGAGGATGGAAAGATTATTATGGACTTGAAATAATTGTAAATCAATATAGTCTTGGGTATGAGATTTGAAAATAAAAGTCCTACTTGATACTCATGTTTCTCATGAGTAATTTTATATGAATGTGAGGATTTGGGATGCAAAATATGTAGGAGTCATGGAAGAAAATACAATAGATCTAAATTTGTTTATCACATATAATCTCAATATTAAAAGAAATATATTTTTTAGGCAATTTCTTTAGTAAATGAAACTTTGCCTCTTTTTTATCTTTTCTAACTTATAAATACTTTAGATAATATATATTTTACCCTATAGAATACAATATATAAATTTAATCCATATAAATTATTCCCCAGAAAATAATACGCCTTTCTTGATTTTTATAATTTTTTTCCCATGGAAATAATATACCTTTCTTGATTTATATAATTTTTTCCCATGAAAATAATACACCTTTCTTGATTTATATAATTTTTTCCCATGGAATTAATACACTTTCTTGACAGCTTTGCCTTTACTACACGAAGCTCTAACAACATCATTGTTTTCAGTTTCACTTGTTTGATAAAGTTTTCGTTGATTTAGAAGGTCCGTTGACATTCTCTCGCACGAATGCGAAACAAAGTTTCAAGGAAAAAGAAAGAGCGATTCGGGATATTGGTTTATTTCAAATTTTTGAAATGGTACGACGCGTTATCCCTTTCCTTTCTCGTCAACAATGATGGCTGCTCTGCGCTGCTTTTTCAATCAATATTATGCGCTACCTATGAATGAGCCAATGGAGTGTCTTTTGAGTACGACGCAGTCTTATGATCTCCACCGTAACTCAGTCGTCTATCACAAACCCACTACTCCTTCCATAACAATCATTCTTTCTCTATAAAACCAAGCAAAACACACAGTACACCATATTCATAACCATCGGCGCCTCTTACAGTAATTTCCAGCTTCGATATTCATTCCATCGTTTCCGATTCGACGTAGCCTGCACTACGATCCATTTCTTATTTATTCGCACTATTTAAATTGATTATATAATTATGGCGAAAACTATGATACTCTGTTTTCTATGGCTATCTATTGCCCTAGTGCTCACGGGTGCATATGATCCAGATCTTCTGCAAGATTTCTGCGTGGCTGACAATACCTCTGCAGGTAAAAACACATATCATTATTTCTCTCTCTGCAATCTCCCTTACTAGTGTTTTGTTTTTTTTTTGGAACATAATACTAATTATAACAATGGCGCTGTTATTACAGATACTGTGAAGGTGAATGGATTTCCCTGCAAGGATCCCAAGACGGTGAAGGCCTCCGACTTTTTGTTTCAAGGTCTAAGAAATGAAGGTTCCACCAACAATATTTTTGGGTCCCTCGTTACAGCAGGGAATGTAGAAAATTTTGCGGGGGTGAACACGCTCGGAATATCAATGAACCGCGTGGACTTCGCTCCCGGGGGCGTCAACCCTCCTCACATCCATCCTCGTGCCACCGAGATTGCGTTTGTAGTGGAGGGCACCATTCTGGCTGGTTTCATCACTACCAACAATACGTTGTTCTCCCAGAAATTAGAGAAGAGAGTATATTTGTGTTTTCCGAGGGTTTGGAGCATTTAAATTTGGAAGATTGGAAAACTTTTCGATCTTCCTCACAGGCTTCTTAAGCAAACTATTCTTCTTGACATTGGGATCCATATAGGCCTCTCTATTTTTAGTTTCACCAATTTATAATTTAAATCAAGAGTTTCGTCATATAGCAATGTTGGTTCTCTAGCATAATTACCCATTTAATTACATTACAAAATTTAGCATAATTACCCATTTAATTACATTACAAAATTTGGGATCGTAAAAATTAGTATTACGAAATCTAGCTAATTGTTTAGAGTCACACCAATTTTTATTATTCAACAAAATAAAAAATCTTCATAATTTTTTAATGTATTAATTTGGATGATATTAAACAACAATTCCTTAACTATAATTATTGGGACGATAGTTATTGAGCCAATAGGTTCATTGAGCTTATAAGCTCATTCTAGTATCTGGTATGAGGGTCATGTGTAAGCATGTCACCTCAAAAAATAATATAAATAATTGTCTATGTTAAAACAAAAAATAAATAACCATATAAATAAAGAATTAAAAATGGATTAATTCTGCTTGGTTAGTTGATATTTCAGTTCACTCTTCAAGTAATAAATAAACTAGAAATTGCACCACATGTTGCAAAAGAAAACGCTAGGCAAGGAAATAGCATATCTAAATGTTCCTATATGAAACAACTAATTTGGGCCTCATAGTTTAAATTTGTGCAAGGAGGAGGAGAGGAGGACTTTGAAGGTGCAAGATAGAATATGTCGTTCGTGCAAGATAAATATGAAGAGAAAGAAGAATCTTGTTTGGCACTTGAGATAGACTCATTCTCTGCACATCTAGAGTAAAGCTTAATAAAACAAAACTCACCATACTTTGAATTTTTTAAATAAATATCTTAAAAATTAACCATGAAATTTCCAACATTCATGGCACACTTTCCATCACATTTGTAGCAAAAATTATAACATAGTATCAACTTTTTCTGATCACGATGAATTTCATCACGTAAGAGCAGTAATAGAGAAAGAAACTCCAACACATTTGTAGAGAAAATTGTAACACAGTATCACACTTTTCTTATCATATCAAAATGCTCCTATATGCAACATTTTTATTGAGAAAAGAACTCTAGCACTGAGAGAGGTTTGGAATCAACTGTTGAATTACTGAACATGTGTGTGTTGCTCTATGGTGTTGGATATTGGGCATAGTTTTCTTGATCTTGTATATAAGGCTATATATTTGTATGTAGCTTATAGGGCACATTTTCCATCACATTTGTTGAGAAAATTACAATAGATTATCACGTTTTTCTTATCATATCTAAATGGTCCTATATGAAACAACTAATTTGGGCCTCATAGTTTAAACTTGTGTCAGGAGGAGGACTCTGAAGGTGCAAGATAGAATATGAAGGGAAAGAAGAATCTTGTTTGGGACTTGAGATAGACTCATTCTCTACACATCTAGAGTAAAGCTCAATAAAACAAAACTCCCCATACTTCGAATTTTTAAAATAAATATCTTAAAAATTAAAATATCAATTTAATACATTATGTAGCTAGAATCTATTACAATTAAGTAATTAAAGGTAATTTTAATTTTATTTAAGAAATGAGAATAATGAACATTGATCATTATTTCTCAAGATAAATCATGTCCTATGAAATAATTTGGAAATTTAAAAAAGAACACATATTTTTAAAAAATTCATTATTAATTTAATTTTCTATATATTAACAAATACTACTCATGAATAATAAACAGTTGTAATATAAACAATATATAACAAAAAAAGCCATGTATTTTTGGAATAATAAAATAGTTGTACCAAGAATAATATAGAACAAGAAAAACTATGTATATTTGGATGTATGATTTTTTTTTTCTTATCAGATCTAAATGCTCCTATATGCAACAACAAGGATGGCTTTCATTAGTTCAAGAGGAGTAAAAACAAGTTTATCAAGAAAACAACTCTAGCACTGAGAGATATTTGGAAGCAACTGTTGAATTGGTGGACATGTCTTTCTCTATGGTGTTGGATATTGGGAATAGCTTTCTTGATCTTGTATGCAAGACTATAAATTTGCATGCCATTATGTAGTTAGAAATTATTACAATTAAATAATTAAAGGTAATTTTAGTGTTATTTAAGAAATGAGAATTATGAACATTCATCATTATTGCTCAAGGTAAATCATGATTCTACTCATAAATAATAAAACAGTTGTAACAAAAATAATATATAACAAAAAAAAACCATATTTTTTGGAATAATAAATATTTGTAATAAAACTAATATAGAACAAGAAAAACTGTGTATTTGGATGTATGAAAATTTAGATACATTTTATTAAGTAAAATTTTAAAAGAATTATAGTTATAAATATTTAAAATTAGTTTTATTAAATAATTAGTTTAGATCTATATTATTTATCGAAGGGATCAATTCTCTTTTACTCTAAAAGATGTTTGCATATGGATCCTTCTTGGCTCTTGGTAGATTCAGAGTTAAGATTGATCTAGGAAATCTTAATTCAACTTAAATTCAACTTATTAAAAAGAAAAAAAGAAAAAAACTAACATTATAAAAACATATCAAAAACTATTTACTTGTGAATCTAATGACCTAAAACAAAAACTCATAGTCGTTTTTAATTTTAAAAAATAATTTATAATTTACAAATTTTTATAATTCTCTAAATTTAAACTATTTATTGAATACTTAATGAATATCATTATTTATATTATACAATATAGGAAGGTGCATACTCTGAATTATACAATATAGGAAGGTGCATACTCTGAATTTAAATAGTGAAGAAGCTTGCATTTTCCTCTGAGATTTTGAGTGAAATGTTTGAAATTTTTAAATGGGAAGCAACGTTGGGATCCCCTATGAATTTTTGGATGGATTTTTTCATTACAATCCTTTTCTGTTTTTTTTTAAGGATTCTCTTGCATAGATCACATTTTCATAGTTAGAATTCTCTTTTTCATAGCAATAAAGGAAATTGTGCATAGATTACACTTGAATAGTTTTTAGTGAAATAGTCTAGTCCATATATTACATTACATGGTTTGGCATCTTGTGTTAAAGGTGTTCTCTAGTTTAGTATGGAATAGATGTTGTAATATCATGTACTATATTTTATGTTATCTAAAAAATTTGACTAGTTCAAATTACATTAAAAAGAAAATAGAAAAAAGAAATATTCATTTTATAGTGAGAAATTTTGGGTGTAGAGGGCTTCACAAAATTGTTGTGTAAAGAGACATAAAACTAGTTGTTCAAAGGTGTTGTAAAATGATGTCATAATCCCTGCCAATTCTACCATTAAAATTTTGTATTAAGGTTTATAAATTATATAAGTACATTTTTAAAATAATATCATGAAACAAACTTTAAGAAATTTCTCAAAATGATGTAATAGGTTTTTTTTCATTATTATATATTTTAAAAATATATATATATATATATATATATATATATATATATATATAAATAAATTCTTAAAATAATTTAATAGGTTTTTTTTTAATTATTATATATTTTTAAAAATAAAAAATATTAATCTATTTATGTTACATTTATTTAATTTTATATTCATATATTTGAAAATAGTTTAATTTGATTTAATTTTATAATGTTTATATTACATAAAATATATATATAAATTGGGAATATGTATTTATAGTTTGGACCTTTATTAATATTAATATCATCTATATTTTAGATGGTGATATATTTTATAATAACCTCCTATCTGAATCATACCCATAAACTCAAAACAATTTAAAAAGCTAATTTTTTTCAAAAATAGAAATTAGTTTTTTAGCAATATTAAATAAAGATATACACTCGTTCTACAACAGAATATGCAAGTGGAATATGAAATTTCGGTATATACCCACTCAGTTTCTCAACAAAAGGCGATAAAATATATTATACCTCACCAAAGGCCAATAAACATTTGTTTATTTAACAAAAGGGTGATTCGGGTATCAAACCAAATAGACAAGGCTTTATTATTTTTTGAACGAGATAAATGGACAGTGACAACAAGTGGCCTTCTGAGGAGCACTTTCGAGTAAATAATTTAACACCTTTCCATCCCAATATAATACATAAAGGGCGACCTTAAAGTACATGTTAGTCGGTTTATGAGATGTGTCATCACCTTAAACACTGAGGAAAATGATTATCAGTATATATAATTTTATGGCAGTGGAAAGATGGAACAACAATTATTGCTTTAATATCAAATGTTCGTGTCAACCAAAGAAATATAAGAAATATCATACATGCTAGTGAATCCAAACCACTGGTTTTGAGAATCCATATTCAAAATTCCAATCATCATAGGAGTTTAGGTGAAAGCAATTTCTTGGGCAGTGAGGATTCTGAGCGCCCCGAGTATACCTTATAATATGAAAAGAGATCAGATAATCATAGAAGCATTGTGAAAGCAATGGTGTCTGGGTAGTGAGCATTCACTGTTACCACGAAACTATAAAAGAAAAATGACTGGATAACGATGGATTCAACTCAAACATAAACTCGATGGACTAATGATTAACACCGAGAAGAATATGTAACAACAGAGTGATGGAATTCGTAACAGCCAGAGGAATTTCCAACCATGCGGGGATGGAAATCGCTTAAACTCTTTCATAAATCAGACCTGAGGCCTTTCGAGATAAGCCCAATATTCTGGCGCAGTTGTGCATATTAAAAACAATATTCTGGCATTTTCCTTGCTGTTACTTTATCCTATTCTAATCTAGCTTTTGTCCAATTAAGAATTATTAAAGAGAAATTAGATTGGGTGCAATCAGTAATGGGAGACAGACTATGAAGAATCTAACCCAAAAAAAAGGTACATTCAACATGAAAACTATGACTGCGAGAACAGGAAAGCGGAAAATTTATTTCAACCTCCGCCATTTAAATTTTCCACCTCCGCCATTTGTAAATACTTCTGTGATGTCTAAGGAGCAATGCCAGGTTTATCTAGTGTGCAACAGGCATAATATAATATTAGAAAAATCAAACTTACATCCACAGCCACCCTTAGTCCGTGCATCAATGTCAGCTGCACTTTCAAGTAATTCATTCATCATGTTCAAATGCCTACCAGCAGCAGCACGATGTGGACAGCGAGGGCTGGCGTGTGGAAGAGCATCCCCACACGGCGTCGGATGGCGAGCACGTCCAGGTTAGTGATGTCATGGTTGTGAAGGAAGACGGAATCGACAGCTGTTTTGAGAGCTTGTTCAATGCTCTCAAAAATGTCGCTCGGCCCTATTACACCCACCACCGTTCCATTCTATTTGTCCACAGACACCCCTGCGCGAAACTGCGATGCCGCGTCATTTGGTAACCAGATATGAAACTGTTAAGAGCCAACAAAACAATGGATGGTTGAACGGTTACTGAAAAACAAAACCGCCAATGCTTCTTGAATGAAAGACGGTTACAGAAATCGAAGAAATCGTGGCAACTGTTACAAATTAAAAATCGACGGTTAATAATAACTCAATCGTCTAACAAAAATCAAATGGCACATATTATGACACGAAAGCAACCAGGAAAGTTGTTTTCAAATAAATACGCCTTACGGCGTAAATATTTGGATGTCTATGTTAAATAATATCATTTTATATAACTTTAAGAAGATAGGTTCATTCTAAGTGTGAAGGCTATGTATAAGTATGTTCATAGCTCTTAGAATAACAATAAAATACATTTTAAATAGAAAAGTAATTTAGGTTATAATAAAAAAGAAAAAAAAATCATGTAAAGGAATTAGAAGTAAAATATTAAATTCATAAATCCCTCTCTCTATATGTATAAAATATTTTAATGTCATATAAAATAAGATATTTTAATGTCATGTAGAATAAGACATCCCATGTGTAACGTACAATTACTTCTAACTTTAAGATGTTACTTTATTTTACCATTAACCAGCAAAGATGGATGATAGAAGGCCCTTTGACATTTTCTCGTCCCACAGGAATGCGAAACAGATTTTCCTATTCTTTTCAAGGAAAAAGAAAGAGCGATTCGGGATATTGGTTTAGACTTGATCCTTTTCATAACTAGTTTTGAAATGGTACGACGCGTTATCCCTTTCCTTTCTGATAGAAAAGTTTGCGGGGGTGAACACGCTTGGAATATCAATGAACCGCGTGGACTTCGCTCCCGGGGGCGTCAACCCTCCTCACATCCATCCTCGTGCCACCGAGATTGCGTTTGTAGTGGAGGGCACCATTCTGGCTGGTTTCATCACTACCAACAATACGTTGTTCTCTCAGAAATTAGAGAAGGGAGATGTGTTTGTGTTTCCAAGGGGTTTGGTGCATTTTCAGCAGAACATTGGGCCTTCCTCCGCTATGACCATCACTGCATTTAACAGCCAGCTACCAGGAGCCCAAGTGCTTCCATTCACCTTGTTTGGGTCGACTCCTCCTCTTCCAGAGGATGTGCTGGTCAAGGCGTTTAGAATCAGCGACAAGGCAGTCAAGAAAATTAGTTCTAGATTCGCCTCCAATTAGGTTTTTCTTTTAATGTCCGCTACTCGGGGAGGCATATTGAAATCGACCATACTAGCTGGTGCTCCTTCCTGCAACGTTTTGGGGTTATGACCGTTAGAAGGAAGTCATACTCTTGGATTTTCCTTCTGAGTTTTCTGAGTTCTGTTATCTGGTTAATCACAAGTCATACTCTTGGATTTTCCTTCTGAGTTCTGTTATCTCCTGGTCAATCACAAGAAAGGCATACTCTTCTTGGATATCCTCAGTTTCTAACCATGAGTCATGTCCCAATTGTATTATTAAGTTTTCTAAATTGGTCATGTCTCAATTGTATTATTAAGTTTCCTAAATTACTTTTGCGCGTAGTCTAAAAAAATAGAATAGTCTAAATTACTTTTTGTAGAGATTTTGAAAAATTCTGGCAAAGATTTTATAGAATCTTGTTTACAGTTGTTAAACTTCAGTATTTTGGGTACCCGAAGGGTTTTTGATAGTGCTAAATCCATTTCCAGTATCAAAAATGGATTCCAAACACTGCAACTACCTCATTTTTTGAATTTTACTGAACCAGATTTCCGCAAAAAACTGTCCTCCAGGCTATTCTCTACCTTGAGTAGACAACTTCTTACTTTTGTGGCTTGCAAAGATAACCCATTGATAATTGAAAATGACTTGGATAATTGATGTTGAAAGTATATGCACAAGGCCAGCCTATGGAAATGGTCAATTTTGAAGACTCTAAACCATTATATGCTTCAAAATTTTATGTTTTCAAGAAATCTAAAAAAATAAAAAAAATAACAAATAACAAATATGCCCAAAAAAACGAAAAACTTAAAATGTTGAATAAATCAACTACACCATTTTATTGTTACATTTTGTATTTATTCTTGCATTATATCTTCCCACAAGCCAATGTTCCCTTCCATCTTGGATGTGGTATATATACATTTTCCCCAAGTTTGAAAGGACATAGTCCTTTGTAGGGGCCACTACTGCACTTGAATTCATTCCTCAGTCCACACTAACAAAATCAAGACATCCATTATATCAGAAAAATGAGCAAAGATTATACTACAATTTGATTCCTACATTATGTGACAATCTTAATTGTGACGACCAACTTCGTCTCTTTATCTTCTAACTCACCTCAGCCACATGTACATTTTTTTGTAGGCTTTTCTTTTGTACTCATTAGCTACACAACAAAACAATATACAAACTATGGATAGAAAGAAAAGATGGGAAAGGTGGCTTACCCAATCAATTTTGTAAGGATATAAAATAGGATTATATATATATATATATTCCTTTCCAATGGATAAATTTCAAACCAAAATTAACATCCACTAAACAGAGGGAAATTAAGGTCTTTTCAAGTCCTCTTCAGAAATAAAGCTTTCTTTATCTATCAAATCCTCCAAATCATCATTCATTTCTAGATTTATGCCCAACAAATCAGGTTTAAGTTAACTCCCTTCTTTCTACACAAGTTAATTTTTTAGGGAAAACGATGATCCAGTTTCCCAAGTGGGATTTTTTTCTCTCAACCGCAAATGAGAATGCATGAAAGAGAAAAACTATCCAAATATGCCTATATATCACAAATTCTATGTGCACCCAAAATCATGCAAGGATATTCTAGATCTAAGTGTTCCAATCATTTTATCTTAATAATAGGAAAAACTATACTCATAATTGAAACATAATACCAAACATACTACAAACAGCTCAAAGTGCCATCCAATGAGTCTAGTACTTTCACCTAAGCAACAACCTCTAGTCTTACAAAGCCTGCTAGCAAAAGGCTATGCTCCAAGTTGGTATGAACCTTTGTATTCCCAACTAAAAATAATCATGAGCATATGTGAAATAAAATAATGTAAAAATAATAGGGAAAAAAAGAGGTCATATTCCACTTCATGAATTGTTTGCCCTTTCTTTGGATCATGAAAGAGGCAAGTTAATGTGATTGTGTAGAAAAATTTTAACCAGAAAATATTCCATAATTCTGAAGAATTTGTGAAAATCTATGTTCTCAAATAATTAGCTTTTATTGTTTACCCCCTTAAAGAATGGACATCTCTAAGCAAAATCATGAAAATCATGAGCAGATGAACTGAGATGATAAAAAAATTGTAAGTCCCTAATACATACCCCACTATGGCACGACTATAATATAGGTGCTTAATAAACACTCGGTTATGTATAAATCTCTCAACTTTTTCATTTCAAAATAAACAAAGTAAAGGAGTTGAATGAAAACCTTGTGTCTAAAAAATGTCATTCTAGGATCAAAATTTCATGTATAGATGTGGCCATAAGTCATGTTCTACATCTTCCCACAAGCCTCTTTCCCCTTCCATATGTTGGGTACTTGTTATATTCTTTTGCACAACTAACAACATGCAAGATTCATATGGGTAGGTCACAATGGGGTAGATATCACTCCCAATAATATTTAGTCATTTTTTCGTGTGCATTTTTTACAGTTTTCTACATAGTTTTTTCAATTTTAGTGGTGTTGTGGCACATGGTGGTTTGTCACATGGTATTATAATTATGGTTAACGAATTATTATTGTAATTTAATTCAAATTAATGCATTAAAGATTTGGATTTTGTAGGATCATATATATTGAATTGTAAAGAATGAAGTTGATTAATAATAAAACTTCGTCGTGTAGCTCGAAACAATTAGCTAGTTTTTGTACACCACCCTCTAGACCTGTCTTCTAGAATAAATTGGCTTATGTTGACAGAAGGGGGTTAGCCATAGGTGAGGCAATGAGGAATACTTAACCAAGGCACGAGGGATCATAGTAAACTGATTGATGGACTAACACCACAAACAATGATGAAATGGAGGGGATTGACTAGCGGGAAGATGATTTCCATTGTCATAGCATAAAAAGCATGGATGACCTAGCAACGGCTGACTCGACTCCTGAGGGGATGGGGGACGGTATGACTGGAGTCCAAAATGGGTGACACGAGAGAGGGGCAAGGAAAATATGGATGGAAAACTATATCAGGAGGCAAAGGAAGTCGGGATAGACTCCATGAATGCGATGGTGGCTCAACTCGGTTACTCTGAACAAGGGTGAATCGATGATGCTGCCACACATAATAGGCCAGGTGGGGACCATAAAAGCATGAGGAAAAGATGGTTACTCATAACTAAAACTAACACACACATTGATAAGTATGAAGGAAAAGTGGTGCCCCAAGTACAAGCAATGCAAGTGAAGAAATTTGATTTTTAGAGGCAGCGGATTGACCCTTCCTGGAAAAATGGTTTCCGGGTGAGGTATCAAATCACTAAAAATAAAAGGATATGCATTTTAGAGCTTGGTGAGAGCTTTCTAACGATGTTGATGGTTCGGAAAACCGAGATACGGTTTAGTCGCAAATGGTGAAAGAAAAATTAGTGTTTTTCCTTTAATAGGGAGATTTCCCTCTAATTCGAGTCATTTCCTAGTGGAGCTCGAGTGAATTTGGAGAGGAGGAGAAGGCCCTAAATCTCGCGGCGATCATAGCAGACAAATCGACTATTGGAATCGAGATCTATCAGTTGCAGGTTGGTCGCCTAACCCTACTCTACTTTTTTAGTGGTTCAGTTTTTCAGATTAGGTGCCTGGAGCCCAGGAATAGAACTTTGGCCATATTCACTGCCAACTCACACTTCCTGGGCCCTATACTGCAAGCTCACAGGTACAGGGCTTGGAAACTGTGAGTTGGCGAGAAAGTGAGTTTTGTCCTGTTTTTGGCTGGGGACTGGAACTTGATGATTTGGGATGTCATTTATATTTCTCTGAGCTGAAAAAAATGATGGGCTTGTGCAGGTATGGCAGAGCTAAAGATCAACTGCAGAGAGAGGGATTTGGATGCACTTCGTGCCGAGATCCAGTGGGATCAGGTGGTCTAAGCCACACTTGCGAGGTACAGGGTTCTCAAGTTTGTTGAGAACCCACTGATGAGGGTAGGGGAGCACTTGCTATCCATGATAGTCTGCTAATGGGATCCATACCAAGATGCCTTTATAGTGTAGGGGAACAGGGTTGAGTTGACCATACAGGACATCTCCTCTTTCTAATCCAAAATTTTTGTAATGTAATTAAATGATAATTATGCTAGAGAACCAACATGGATATATGACAAAACTATTGATTTACATTATAAATTGATGAAGCTAAAGATGGGTACATGCCTATATGGATCTGAACATCAAGAAGAATAACTTGCTTAGGAAACCTATGAGGAAGATCGAAAATTTTTCCAATCTTACTTGAATTTAATGTTATGACCTCTTGATGTGCTTGTGGAGCTAACAACTACCAGGATTTATGATATTATTATGATATCTTTCTTGGAGCATTTATTATGGAAGGGTTCTTTATTTGTATATGAATGTTGTCAACTCTTGAAGATTTTTTATGCAGGAGCATTCTTCAAAGTTCATAAGACTTAAGAATCTTATCAAACATTTACTAAAGGGAGTGGGTTCCCTTGATTATTTTGTTATTTTCCTAAGTTAATTGAGATTTAAATGTAATTTGATTAATGAAGAATATCTCGTGAGTTGTAGAGATCTTAGGGATGAGTGAGTAATCCTAGGAAGAGTGAGGATTTTATGGATCTAGAGGTCTAATATAGGATTTGGTTGAGTAAAGAATGGAATTGTGAGAAGCTTTAGGGAATATTGAGATATTGTTGGATCTGAACTGAAATTGGTTCATGATTTCTTTTTGTGTATATTTGTAAGCATTTTGAAACAAAAAAGAGGGAAAGAAGCGAAGATTGGAGAGATTGGTTCGAGATCAGAGGTTGCCTCGAGGATAGCTCGAGGTTGGCCAAGGTTGGATAGTTAAGAGAGTGAGAGTATGATGAGGTAGAGAGAAGTCATTTTAATGTGTGTTTTCAGGCTCACAGAAGCCGTAGTATTGTAACAAGGTTAAATTTCAATGAAGATTGTATAATTTGTATTTATTTTGATTTGTTTAAACATGGTTTATAAATCCTATGTAACTGTGTAAATTGTAGCGTGTTGTGTTTTCTAAATAGAACTGCTATTAAGATTTAAGAGTGGTTTTTTTATTCCTCTGTGTGTTAGGAATTGGCATAAATTCCAGCATTGGGATCCGAGGGTTTGCATTTGCTTATCATCTCCCATCATCGTTATGCAACAGTTCGGCCTTGCGGATTTGGGCGCTTTGAGACCAGGGGAGCCACTGTTTCATCTACTGCCCAACCATGAAAGCAACTGGGACGGAGAGAAGATGGAGAAGGTCGACAGTTTCCTTGCTGGTCATATCAAGATGGATCTCTATCTTGATATGATACCAAAGAAAGTCGCAACTTCGAGCATGATGTTCATCAACGAGAAAGACACTGAACGTTCCAGCTTACCCCTACTCTTCATTGCTTCCTCGCTCCAGAGCTTAACCCCAAGATCTATGTGCCAAGGCAATTTTCTCACAAAGGAAAATGGAAAATGTGAAAAGGTAGCCTTGGGCAACAACGGGCCATCTTTCTGTATGGCAGGCCTTTGATGAAGGAAAATTATCCTCAACACCCCCCCCGCAAGCTGAGCGTCGGATTGGAATGAACGTGAAGCTTGGATCAGAAAAATTCAAAAAGGGGTCGAGGAACACTTTTTGTGAAGATGTCGACAACCTGTAGATGAGAGGGCACATATTGCGTGTGAAGTTTTCCAGCAACAACAAGTTCACGAAGAAAATGATAGTCTAATGCAACATGCTTGGCTTGCTAGTGAGAAACTGGATTGGAACTCAAAAAAATAGCACTCTTATTGTCGCATAAGAGAAGAGGCCGTTGTGGAATGAGAACCTGGAGTTCACGAAGGATATGCGTAAGCCAAATAAGTTCGGGGGTAGTGTTCGCAAGAGCACGATATTTAGATTCACAACTGGAACGAGATACAGTAGGTTGCTTCTTAGCACTCCAAGAGACCAAATTGTCACCAAGATAAATAGAGTAGCCAGAGGTAGAGCGACGAAAGGATGCCTCCTCGCCTAGTCGCACGTAGCAAGCGACCACGATTTGCAGGGGTTTGGCCACGGAAGTTGCGGAAGGAGCTGCGCTGGGTTGACCGTTCAGGACCACGACTGGCAGCTGTGAACGCGGCAGCAGGAGGAGCAGTGGGCTCGAGTGACTTTTGGAAAATCTCAAAGCTCTCAGCTTTGGAAACTAAGTCGACAAAGCTGGGAAGAGGCGTGAGCGCCATCTGCGCAGTGGAGAAGCTGGAGAAATCAGTGCCAAGGCCGCGGAGAAACCAGTGCACCTTATCAGTGCCATCAACGGGCCGACCAATTGCATGAAGGTGATCGCAGAGGGCTTTGAACGCACGAGCATAGTCAACAACAGATTTGGTGTCGCGTTTCATCAGCTGAAGTTCGTCCTTGAGATGGATTTTGCGGGCCTTCGAACGGTGGTTGAAGGTGTTCTCCAGAGCAAGCCAAACCTCACGTGCAGTAGAGAGGCCAACAACCTCTGCCAGGGCTTCCTCAGTGAGGGAGGAACGAAGAAGGCAGAGAAGACGTTGATCTGCAGATTTCCACTCTAGGTGCTTGTCATTGGGTGTCTGAGAAGTAGCAGGATTAAACTGAGGGGGCGGTACGATGGTGCCATCAACATAACCCAACAAATTCTGACTCTCAAGAAGAGGAAGAAGTTGACTCTTCCAAAGGAGATAATTGGTGGAGGAAAGTTTAATGGTGATCATATGAATTAAGGTGTTGAAAGGAAGAAGGGAGGTTTCAGTAGCCATGGGGAGGAAAGGATAGAACAACAAAAAAACTGGCAGAAGGAAGCAAGAAACAAGCTGCAAACCACTACCTAAAACTTCAGATTGAACGCTCCTTGTTCTTGCAAGCTCAATCGCCCAACACGTGTTTACCACCAATATTTCTGATGGCAGCCGTCTTCTCTCGCCATGGATTTGAGCAAGCTTTTATAGATGGGGAAGGAGGAGTTGGGATCCCTATTATTATGGGATTGGCCCTATCAACAAGGAAGGTTCCATGGGAGGTGGCAAAACCACTTCGTGGCGCGATTCTTGCTCTATGACAGAGAAGTGGCGCGACCTCTTTCTGAGATTTCACGATTGTTGCAGGCCGGGCATCTGCCGCGCGATGCACGAAAATTATTTTCATGGATTTTTCAAGGAGATGTCTTTAGGGCAATTGAAGCTCATGCTCAGAGGGATGCATTGATGATGTTTTCAAGGCATGACGATGTTCACAGGTCATAGAATGGGTCCTCCATTGTGCGGGATGGGGAATGGTAAGGACAGTGACAAATTATTGTGTAACAGATGCCCCCTAAAGTATGAGGCCCGAGAGGGAGAGGGGTGAAATGCTTTACGAGAACATGTTCAACTGAAAGCCCGCCGTCGGAAAACCTGCGCAGAAAGATACAACTGATATCTCAAGTACATGATGTATAAGTGGTATGGACGCAGCCATCCGAAACAGAGTATGCTATAATCCGGATCCGGGGTATGGGCGCAGCCATCCAACTGCCATCAAACAAGTGGACGGAGTGTCCTTGCTCCATCAGTCGGTGAGTCATGTACATAATGATAATCCTGATCGCGAGCTTCAGTTACAACGGACACAATCCGGGAGTGCTTGCTCCATCTCGACCCAAACAAGTACAAGTTCTAGCATGCGAATGTGGCGATGTCGATTATGCAAGAACATCGTACGATTACCGACCAATGATGAAGAACATTATGACCGCGAGAGCTTTCTGATAATGACGATGGTTCTCAAGGTACTACAGGTACAATCTACGGAGTGTGAATAAATGAGCTGACGTCGAACACCCGCAGAATCATCCGATCGGAGGCCAATAATGAAAACCTCTCGTCGAATGCGACGAACCTGCCATTAAGGCATGCAGGCTCCAAGGTACCATCGGGAGTCTCTAGACCAACTTCCTGGATAATGAGTTGAAGTCGACAGGAAGTGACCTTGATCGAAGGTGGGCCATAATGATTCCCACATCATCGACACGAGACAGAGAAACATAATGTTTTGTTGCGAATCAGGATCATATGAGAAACAGAGGAAGGTTGATATTTGCAGAGGCCAACTTCTCTTGAACATACGAACGACACGACAATGGACTTGGCAGTATTTGACATCAACGGATCAAAGGTCATGGCGACGAGGCAGTGAACAGATGAGAGGTCAAAAGAGATTACCCAAACCCATGGAAGCAAAGTGAAGCGGCGAGATGAGATGTCCCCAACCCGACACGAATGCAGACAAGTGCCATGTTCAAGAGCGACATACTGCCGACGACAACGACGATGGTTCCATTTTTCCCCCACCATTTCTGGCGAGTACCCCAATTATTT
The DNA here is from genome assembly GCA_034641835.2 of Pinus albicaulis. Classification (NCBI taxonomy): domain Eukaryota; kingdom Viridiplantae; phylum Streptophyta; class Pinopsida; order Pinales; family Pinaceae; genus Pinus; species Pinus albicaulis. The sequence continues at coordinate 2,107 of JAXQQM020060599.1, read as the reverse complement.
TTGATAACAAGCTTGAAGGGGATAGCATATACTTGTGATATAAGTCCGCCCTTCGGGCGAATCCATCCTAGTGCATTTAACGAGTCCTAGGAAGGAGAAACTCGGAGAACGTCATTTCGACGAAATCCAATGTCATCAGGGTTTAACGAGTCTGACAAAGGAAGAACTCGGCATCTTTTCATGTTTAGAGAGTTTGAAAAGACGGCGGAAAAGAAAACTCCACAGGTCCCTTTTCGTAAATAGTTCCCCAGATCCGAAAAGGTAGAAAACAATATCCGGGAAAACCTCCTAGTCGCGATAGGCTAGGGTATTCCTTTTTCGTAATCGATCCGGCCCAGCCCGAAAAAGGGTTAAACTTATACTGGGTGAATGTCGATTCGTGTCCATTTTAACGAGATCGAAACGACAAGGGCCTCGGCGATCTTTTCATATTTAGAGAGTCAGAAAAGAGCTGAAAGATGACTCCAGAGTGAATTTTTCGTGTATTTACCGAGTCCGAAAAAGTATAAAATACAACTCGTCTCCACCTTTTAAGTCGCAAAAACCTGCCGCTGCACATACCCAACAAGCGTAAAATCCATTTTCGACATAATACATGCAAATATTTGACAAAAAATAACTTTTAAAGCTCATTTAACGTTGAAAAGTTATAAATATGTCTAATAGTAAAAAATGAAATTACTTTTTACTATTTACCTTGTGGAGAGCAACAGTGGTCCATTTGGAGCAGAATCTTCTGACGGTGATTGCGACCAATCCAGGCAACCATTCAGCGTCTCGTCTGTGACAGGTAAGAGGCGCTCCTTTTCTCTTTCTTTTCATGCATTTTTTAATGATTTCCCCTTAGAAATCAGCTCTGTAAGGGCACCTTTGAAATTTTAGGGCCGGGCCAAGTGGCGCGGGTATCAGGCAGACCGCGCACATGAAAGTACAGCGTACAGCAAACAAAGCAGTCGCGCAGTGGCATAATTCAAATTTTCGCCTAAATTAAACTATTTATGCCAAATTTCTTGAATTTTGAAGCTTACAAAAGATCTAATCGGGAAGGAAGAGCTGTGAATGCGAATCATGATCCATGCCCAAGGCAAATTATCTCAGACGAACTTGGTGATGAAACGCGGCACCAAATCTGTTGCCGACTATGCTCGTGCGTTCAAAGCCCTATGCGATCACCTTCATGTAATTGGTCAGCCCGTTGATGGCACTGATAAGGTGCACTGGTTTCTCCGCGGTCTCGGCACTGATTTCTCCAGCTTCTCCACTGCGCAGATGGCGCTCACGCCTCTTCCCAGCTTTGTCAACCTAGTTTCCAAAGCTGAGAGCTAAGAGATTTTCCAAAATTCGCTCGAGCCCACTGCTCCTCCTGCTGCCGCGTTCACAGCTACCAGTCGTGGTCCTGAACGGTCAACCCAGCGCAGCTCCTTCTGTAACTTCCGTGGCCAAACCCCTACAAATCGTGGTCGCTTACTACGTGGCGGAAGCCATTTTGTCCAGACACTCGTCGCTATACCTCTAGCTACTCTATTTATCTTGGTGACAATTTGGTCTCTTGGAGTGCTAAGAAGCAATCTACTGTATCTCGTTCTAGTTGTGAATCTGAATATCGTGCTCTTGCAAACACTGCTACCGAACTTATTTGGCTTACACATCTCCTTCGTGACCTCCAGGTTCTAATTCCACAACGACCTCTTCTCTTATGCGACAACAAGAGTGCTATTTTTTTGAGCTCCAATCCAGTTTCTCACAAGCGAGCCAAGCATGTTGCATTAGACTATCATTTTCTTCGCGAAATTCTTGTCGCTGGCAAACTTCACACGCAATATGTGCCCTCTCATCTATAGGTTGCCGACATCTTCACAAAAAGTGTTCCTCGACCCCTTTTTGAATTTTTCTGATCCAAGCTTCACGTTCATTCCAATCCGATGCTCAGATTGCGGGGGGGTGTTGAGGATAATTTTCCTTCATCAAAGGCCTGCCATACAGAAATTAAGGCCTGACATTCATGACAGCACTGTCCCTTAATTCTAGGAGTAAATTATGTAAATTTCTCTGCTAATTGATATGAAATTAGTATGTAATTATCTCTCTTTAATTATAAATAAGAATC
>JAXQQM020060942.1:0-242355 GCA_034641835.2 Pinus albicaulis | reverse complement strand
CTCATGAAGAATCTCCTCCACCTTTGGCCCATGAAGTGTAGGTGGGATGAATAAATGAACATAATAGGAAAGAGGGCCTATCCCACATTGTCCTCCTTTCCACTTATGATAAGTGTAGAGGGCATGCTGATCTCGGGCTGCAACATGATTTCCCTCCAATGGAAAGAAGAAGATTGAGTCTCCAACGACCCTTCCACCAAAATCATGAGCCATGCCAACCCAAACCATTCCATACATGATGAATGGCACATCATCACCATATGGCATCCAAATCAGAAAATGGCTAAAGGTTATGTGCAAGTTTGGATGATACATATGGTCTCTCTGGTGGATACAACACAGTCTTTTCAACTGCTATTTCAGAGCATCAAATGTAAAATTGTCCTCCAAGGAATTTTCAGCTATGCATGTTAGCTCATCTACTATGAAGTAGTAAGAAAAAATATATATCAACTGTATACAATCAAAACAATAAAATACTTTCCCAAAGTAATTTAAATATGGGTCATCATCATTACAAAATTTGGCCCTAAAGTGACCATGAAACCCATAAATAATCTTGCTCTCTTGTGGAGCCATGTACTGTTTACATATGGTGAGGAAATACAAATACTCAATAGAGAAATCAACAAGCACATAAATGTATTTCTTACCATGCATCATATGTGAGCTGAAGGTGAGGTCCATGAGTGAGTCTCCCCATGAGAATCCCCTCATAAAAACCTGCAAGAAGAGAGGGTGCATACTCCCTTTGGAACACTCCATCAATAGAAACATGCTCTCAAGTGACAGTGTTGTAGGCCTTAGTAACAAGGCTCTTGTCACTCCATGAATCCTTCCTGTGAAATACCACATGCCAAAACCATCCACCATCATTATACTGTATGAGAAGATCTTCCGACATGGAAGCCCCTCATAATCTTCCAATGCTGAAGGGTAGCCTCCTTGCACCTTGAATGTGCCTTCCTTCTCTTTGGAAATATCATGAAAAGTATGAGAAAATTTCTGCCCATGCTCTCCCAAGTGTAACCACAACAACAACAACTCTTGATGGATTTTCAGGCTATAATCAAATTTTAGTACATCTAGATGATAGGTTGAAAACCACTTTCAGAACCAAATGGGGAACCTATGCTTATCAGAAAATGTCTTTTGGTTTAATAAATGCAGGAGCTACTTTCCAGAGAGCCATGGACATAGCATTTAAGGGTATGATTAATAGATCAATTGTTATTTATCTTGATGACATAAAAATATATTAAAAAAAGAGATCCAATCATCTATATGATCTAAAACAAATATTTGAAAGATGCAGAAGGTTTGGTATTTCTTTAAACCCAAGGAAATCTTTCTTTGCTCTCAATGAAGGAAAACTCTTGGGGTTTGTTGTGTCAAAAGATGGTATATATATTGATCCAGACAGAGTTAAAGAAATTTCCGATATTTCTTTACCTCATAACAAAAAATCCATGCAATAATTTTTAGAGCAGATTAATTTTGAAAAAAGATTCATTCTCGATTTTTCTCAAATTGTTTTACCTATGCAGAATATGATTAAGAAAAATTTAGTATTCAAATGGGGGTATAAAGAGAAATAAGCCTTTGATGCAATCAAACAGGCAATGCATCTACATTGAATACTCCTGATTTTTCTAAAGATTTATTCTGTATACTTTTTCCACTGAAACATCCTATGCTGTTGTTTTAACACAGCGCAATGATCAACAATTAGAAGCACCAATTTCTTTTTTTAGCTTGAATCTGCAAGGAGCCGAGCTGAATTATTCCGATGTAGAAAAACAATTCTTCGCTGTGTTTAAGTCAATCAAATATTTTATACCTTTTCTCCTAAAAACACATACAAAAATTATTGTCCCATTCTCTACAGTGAGACAATTACTAATTCAAAAGGAAGTAGGAGAAAAAAGGGCTAATTGGGTGACAGCTTTGCAAGAATATGATATTGATATTAAGCCAGCCAAGATTGTTAGAGGTCAAGTTTTTTGTAGATTATTAGTAGGAGCTCACAACATACCAGAAATTCAAGATCTAGACAATGTTGTTCAAGTAAGTCAGATAAGTGTTACAGATTTTGAATCTCAGTATGCTGATTTGATCTTTTACTTGAAAAATGGGTATGCTCATTCTAATCTCAGCTATAAAAAAAAATGTGCTTTAAGATTGAAAGCTACTAAATATGAAATCATTGATGATGTGTTATTCAGAAAGAATTATGATTCAATCCTATTAAGATGTCTTGAAAAGACTGAAGCAAAAAAGGTATTGCAGGAATTACATGATGGACTAGCAGGCGGTCATTTTGGAGGTGATACCATAGCTCACAAAATCATCCATGCTGGATACTATTGGCCTACCCTTTTCAAAGATACACATGATTATGTGAGGAAGTGCAAAATTTGTCAAACTACTAGTGGAAGATAAAGGAAGCCAACTTTTCCTTTGCAACCAGTAAACATTGAGCAACCATTTGAGCAATGGGGGCTTGAAATCATTGGTTAGATAGTACCTCACTCTTCAAAACAACACAAATACATCCTCACAGCAACAAATTACTTCACAAAGTGGGTAGAAGCAATTCCTCTAAAGGTAGCCAATTCTGATGCAATTATTGATTTCATCGATCAATTTATCATTACCAGGTTTGGTGTACTTAACGCTCTTGTCTTCGAGAATGCATCTTATTTTTCTGGAAATAGTATAATGGAATTTGCAATCAAAAGAGGTTTCAAATTGAAATATTCAGAAAATTATTATCCACAAGGTAATGGTTTAGATGAATCCACTAACAAAAATCTCATCAAAATCATTAAAAGGACCATTGATCAAAATCAAAAGAATTGGCACAAGTCTTTAATTTTTGCACTATGGGCTGATCGTATTACTCTTAAAGCTTCAATAGGAACTTCACCTTTCAATTTAGTTTATGGAAAAGAAGCTGTGATACCATCAAATCTAGCTCTCCCATCATTAGCTCTAGTGCAATTTATTGAAGAAAATCATTCCTCATCCATTCAGTTGAGATTTGATCAAATCCTTAAATTAGAAGAATATAGAGAGAAAGCAAAAAGTATTCATGAAAAATATCAACAACTTGTAAAATATTCTTTTGACTCAAGTTCCACCGGCTCAAAAATTTTGTCAATTGGTGATCTTGTTCTGAAATGGGATAAAGCACATGAAGAAAAGAGTAAGCATACCAAATTTCAGAAAATGTGGCTTGGACCATTTCAGATTGCTGAAAAGATAGGCTCATATGCATTCATACTCCAAGATTTAACAGGAAAGAGAGAATCTCTTCCTTTAAATGGGCTTGTCTTAAAGAAATTCTTTTCATAAGGAGGTAACCCCTTCTTACCTGTGCATATTCCTTTCTGCAATTTTTGTTTGTTTTGTAAATAAAGGTTGTTAATAGTCTCTAATTGACTTCTTACTATTAGAAAATTTCTTAGGAAGAATATTATAAATACTTATTTTGTGTAAATAAGAATTTTTAGGGAAATGATTAAAGTTTTGGATAGTTTAAAATAAAATGTTAAACTTTGAAATTTTGTTCAAAACATTTGCATGATCTTTTGAAAATTTGGAGAAAATGTAAATCATTATAAGTTTATTGAGCAGAGAATGGTGATCCTTAAAAAGTAAAGGCTTTTTCAAGCTTTAGCAAACAAAAAACTCTGAAAATTTTCATCCATTGATTCTTAAGGATACAACTATTTCACCCCATCCATTTAGGTTGTGATTTTTTAGAATGTAATTCTAAGAAATTATATGGAAAAATTTAAGAGATAAGAGGTCTCATCACGAGCCTGCTTACCATGATCATAAGAAGTAATAAAACTGACATTACCAACACTGCATACCAAAACAGGGTAATGGCTTATAAAAGTAAGACAAGGGGTCTTCGTGATTTTCCTACATTTAACTCATGTTAGGAAATCGAAGTATGGCAAGCCTTAATCACCATCTACACTAGTAACATAAGACCATAATATAATTAAAATGTGAGAAAAAGAGACTTAATGAGGAAAAAAGGTGACAATTAACCCCTCCAAATGTACCTAATGATGGAACTCATCATCACCCCCCTACCAAATGGTTGCTCATCCTCTGAGAAACTTATTCCTCCTTCTGCATTTCTTTCAAAGCTTTGATGGACCCTTTGAATTCCAAAGGAAGAAGTGTGGGAGTCCCTTTAGGAGAGTAAAAGCCATCATTATTTTATGATTCTTCCCACTCCCTGTTCTTCTCATATTGGTATTATTTATCACTTAGCCCCAACAACAAGGGTGGACTGAGCTTCAAACCAAGCCACTGAATCTTTCTGGCCTGCATGGCCCTCTTGTATAGTGGTTCTCTTTCTAAGGCACCTCTAAATATTTCTGGTGTGAGGTACTCCATGTTTCTAAGGCTATGAAGGAGGCTATTCCATATCCTTTGACTATCCATTATGCACTCATCTACCAAAAACCTAGAAACATCATCAAAGTTAGCCATGGCTTGAGCTTGTGTGTGGAATTACTTTTCTGCAAGTGCATGATCCTTTTCTATCTTAAAATAGTTGTTTATGACTCCCTTATCGCTGAATAGTTCTACTCTAATGTGTAAGGGTTCTCTGTTTTATCTCCTCATAAGCCTTATTACTTCTTGTGCTTTGGTCTCTTCATTAACCATCCATGATGCCAATGCCATTAACTACATGTCTCCCATCCTAGGATTGGGGTCCTGTTGTACTATACAACAAGCCTCCCCATTTCTAAATTTTTAGAATAAATTTCATTTAGAAATAGGTCCCCTTTTTATCTTTCTTTTTAGATAGAAATAAAAGATTTAGAACCAATCTGATCATTTTTGAATTAGAAATAAGAGTTCATTGTTAGAAAGAAATATTGCATATCTTTATTAGCAAGTGTGTATAAACAAATACAAAATTGAAAGAATTTCCGATCCAATGTAATATAAAGACTTTATCACATACAAATATTTAAATGGAAAAATTCCGACGTACAGTAATCGCAATCGCAAAATCAAAGATATCTTAAGTTGTATATTTGTGTTTCAAAAAACTTCGATGCAATTGAACCAATCGCAAATCGCAAAAGGTTTTAAAATTTCACATTTGTTTCGATGCGATGCGATTGATCGCAATCAAATTTCAGAAGATAATTATAGAATACACTTGTTTTATAAATCTATGATGCGATGGGCCCCACCGCCATCGCAATTGAAAATCGCAAAATGCAAACTCTTTGTTCGGTCATTTGCAAAACTCCGATGCGATGCGATTGATCGCAATCTCATTTCGGAGAAACAAATGTTGTAATCACTCATGATACTGAAATCTCTGATGCGATACACCATCATCGCAATCGGAAATTGGTGGACATTATAAAATCTTATTTGTTGTCCCTCTTGAAAATATCCGATGCGATTAACACTTAATCTTTATATTTGACATTGCACATATATCGCAATCGCATGATTCCAAGGGAAAGTTTTATGTTTTCATTTCAAAAGCCGCCGATATCCAATTTTACCTTTATTATTAATAGAAACTCAAAAGGATGATGGTTATTGATTCTATTTCGAATGCGTGAGTGTGACTTCTTAAGAGAGAATTAAGTTTAAAATACGAAGTTATAAATGAAAATCAATGAATAAATATTTCATATAGCTGTCTTCATTATTCTCTTTCTATCGCTTCTAAAAGCTTTTCCTCCATTGCAGAACCAAAGAACATCCAACCCTTTCATTCGCAAAGCGAGGGAAACGTTACTGGATACCGAAATGTCAAAGAGATCTAGGAAAGAAAAAGCTGCTGTCGTTACAAAAGCCCCTGTTTTCACCATGGCACCTAAAGAGAAACCAGCTAAAATTAAGCTGGTTACAGACACGTCGTGCCAAGGCCTTGGTAAATTATCCTGGGAAGAGGTATATAACCTCATTGAAAGGGAAAAGCCTAAGGTTACTGTGGTGAAGGCAACAGTTCCTGACGAGGATGATTCAGAGTCTGATTCAGAAAATTCTCTTCAAGCACTTGCAAATTCGTTCCTGCACCGAATTGCAGCTCGAGCAAACATTTTCCCATACTATGATGTGATTCGGTGGGTAATTGACAATGTGACCATTCAGAACAGGATGCTTGTTTCAACTTCTGGAGCAACATTCAGGTCATTTAAAGCAGAGGACATTAAAGCAATGTACCACCTTTCGGACTCGCATAAAATATACAACAAACCCTTCATCCAGGAATTTGTTGCAAATAATGAAAATCAGGTGGAGCCAATTAGAGAATGGAGAAGGGCTCCAAAAAGCACAAAAACGAAGCATCAGGTATGTACTTAGTGGAATCCCTTTCGCCTCCATACTGTTACGCCGCAGCAATGATGTGCAGATTATTCAGAAATGAAAATTCAGCTAGGTTCTCTATACAAATGGTACCTTTAATTCATTCTGCTATAAAATCTGAGATAATGGATTGGGTTGTCATTCTTTCTGATAAGATAGCCTATAGGATTATTGAGTATAGGAATAAAAAAAACACAGGAAATACTACTCCTTTTTACTTTTGTGCTTATATTCTAGATTCCCTTTATTTCAATTCTGAATTTCCCATGTTAGGATGGAAATGGACACCTAAAGACCCTGCTCCTATTCATATATATCACAAGTTCTTGTGGAAGGGGCATTTTAAAAACCATTTTTACAGAGTTTGTCATGGTTTCCTCATTCCGGTTTATCAAACTATTTTTGGCCGATTCCCTCCTAGACTTTCTGAGAATGCTAAAGTTGATTTATCCTTGATTGGGGATTGGTTCGGAAAAGAAAGATTCACATATATCAGAGTTTTCAGGAGTATTGTAGAACCTCGAATTCTTCCTTTGTATGTTCCAGATAAATTATTAGCATAGGAAATTTCATATCAGCTAACAGTAGAAGGCATGTCCAGGTCTTTAAAGAATAACAAGAAGCTAATGTGGCCTACTTTTCCTTTTAAATGTGGAGATTATACTCTCAATAATTTTGTTCATGTTGAGAAAGAAGTTGGTAAGATAAAAAATCTCAAGCTTTCAACAGTCCAAGGCAGACAATATGACCCAAGGAAGGTGGCATTTGATTTTACCACTTTAGTTTCAATTGCTCGATTTGAACACGAACCAGATGAGTTCGATGATTTATTTGTTTCTGCAGATAATTTGTCCCAAGTTTATTATTTGGTCAAGTCCAAATTCCAGACTGAAGAAATGAATAATTTTATGTTATTTAGAAGCCAGAGACTACTCAAAGCTCCTCTGGATCAATTAAGAGTTCCTATGCAAGAGGCTGAGTCACAACAGAAGAAAAAAGAGGATACATCTGGCAAAGAAGTAACAGAAACATCTACCAGCAAGGTCATCATACAAACACAGAAAGAAGTAACATGAACTAATCCTGTTGTGCAGAAAGAAGACATTAGCAGCAAAGCTGATACTGAGAAGAAAGAAATAGATGCTAAACTTGATGTACATACTGATCAGCAATATACAAATCATACATAAAAGAAAAGCATAGGTACTGAGACTAATGTGAATACTGAAAAAGAGAACATAGGCAATGAAGCTATTGTACAAACAATAACAGGAGATATGAACAATAATCCAGATTTACAACTTGGAAGAGAGAAAACTACAGATAAAGTGGTAGAATCTGCTGAACTTAATGTTTCTTCCCATTTGTTGGACCAATATAATCAATTTTCCCAACAAATAGGATTGCAAAATAATCCCCAAGTTAAAGATCTAGAAGATTAGGATATGGAAGTCATTCCCGAGAATCTTATAGGTGAAATTATGTTGAAAGTAGAGGAAATTCCTCCTCTAGAAATATTCTACAGTCCCAGACATAGGGCTATTGTGAGAAAGCAGAGGAAGAGGAGAAGAACTGATCAGGATGCACTTTCAACATCACAAGTGGAGTTTATGAATATTGTTTATAAAAATGGTGAGGTGAATCCATCTGAGGATCTCACTAAATTATCTCAATACGCAGGTGCCTATAGTGATGCAACTATAGACAAAGCTTCTGAAATATCCCAGTTGATGAAACAAAAAAACTTACAGATAGCTATGTTGGAAGAACAGGCCACAGAGCATCAGCAAAAGCTTGTTAAGCTGGAAAAAAAATTTCAAGATCAAGAGCTCAAATCTAAACAGCTAGAAGAGCAGCTTAGCATTGAAAAGAAGAAAATTGATGAAAAAGCCTTGAACAAACAACAAAAGTTGAGTCAAGAGGTAGAAAAGCTACAAAATCTTCTGCAAAGTGAGAAAGATACAAATATTGAACAAGAGAAAACATTCCGATCAACATTGGACAAGTTCAAGGATTATCCTATATTATAACAATTAAAAAATGAAGCCCTTGAAACAAACAAACTGCTATCTCAGCAGTTGAATGAGTTTTGTCTGAAATTGACACAAGCTAAGCCTTTGTGCGAAATAAAATCATCTTTGATAGATGAAGCAGTCACTCTCAGGCAAGAAATTGATGATGCTGATGATAAAATTTCTGAGTTCCTTTGATGGCAGGATACAGAGCAGGGAAGAAAAGCTAGTCTTCCCAGAATTGAGGAAAGACATAAGGAAATTTTATTTGCGGAATGGGAAAAATAGTTGATGAAATCAGAAAGAGCCATATCAAGAGCTAAAAATATGATGAATAATATTACACAGCTGGTTAATGATAGATTGTACGCCACTAATTTAATTTCAAATTGTACCCCAGGCAAATTATCGAAATTAAAAGAAGCTGATTCCAGGTGGAAAGAAGAGATAATCAATAAAAATCAACAGATTAGCAAGCTTCAAGGAATTTCATGGGATATTATGTGTACCTATCTGATCAAACCACACTGTCAACAAATGGCCATCAAATTCCTTTCAAATGCTATTCAGTGTATCATTCCTGAATTATCTGATGCTACGTATAATGGGCAAGTACATTCAAGGCTAAGTCATCCAACAGAAGTGAAAGATATGCTCAAAATCTGCCATCTGGGCACATTGAACACAGGAGATAATCAATGAATCGGGTTCACTTCAAGATCACAATTCTGTTTCTAGATTTCCAATTAGATAGGTTGTCTGAATAGTTTTAGTTATTTTGTTTTATTAAGTACCTATTTAAACCCCTTTCATGCATTTAGAAAGGGGTCCTGAATTTGTAATATTTTGACTTGGAGATTACATTTCTGTACTCCATTGACTCTTATATTTTTATAAAGGATATCATTTGGTGGCTCTATGCGAAATTGCCTTTAAGAATTGCATTTCTGTATCTTGGAGTCTGTTTTACATTGAAGTTGTTAGATTTGGATATCGAATTGCATCGGAAAGTATCAAGATGGATATGGTATTTCTATCTGTTCACTGTTAATTTCTTATGTTGTGAGATATTCTCTTTTAAAATTGCTATCATTTATATGTACTCATTTTACAATATTTCTTTATACATATCATTTCTGAGTGTGTAGAAATATTTATCTTTTTCAGTATATGTGAATGATATATAAAATAATGAGTACAATGTGCTATTATAACTCTGTTTAATTTCTTAAACAGAGTTATCTTTATTTGTTACTGCATATTTCAATTAAATTATAATACATTGTCATGGTTATATAGTTGATTGAAACAATCTTTAAGTTGTATTCATATTTGTCACCCAGGTTAGTTTTAGAATTATTTATCAGTTATAAATTAGATTAGATAGTTTATTTCAGTCATTTAGTCTCATTTTCCATTTATCAAATCATTCCATCACCAACCCATTTAAATTATTAGGAAATTGGTCTTATCAATCCAGTCGGAGCCACCACACCAAATGGAAAAGGAGCTGTCCTAAGGTCCCGACCGGGTGGTTATCCCCCAATGTTTTAAGCAGCAATTTTCGAGGCTTCAACGGGTCCCAAATTTTCAAGTATGGAAAAAAAAGGTTGTGCATGTAGAATTATGCTATTTTTCCTTATTTTCCATACTTGATTGGTTGCAAAAGTCAATGAACTATCTCCAATTCTGAAAAGGTAAGGATCCATGAAAGGCTAGTGTTTCGATTTGGAATAGGAGCCACTGCTCCTTGAGGTAGGAGGCATAAGAATCTAATGGATATCTATGTTGAATGACCTCCATGCACAAGTATGCCATGGTGGCCATTTGTTTATCCTTTTGTTAAAGCTAATCCTGCAATGCTACTTTCTATGCTTGGGCCTTCTGAAGTTGCTCTTTCAACATGGATTATCTGAGCCTAACATAAGACACATCCTTCCCCAAGTCAGCCACTTTTTCCTCCATGACCCTTATGTCATGCACACCTTTAGATGTGGAAATATTCATCCAATGATGAGTGTGTGCCCTTTACTCTTCCAACTGACATAATAAAGGCACTGTGAACTTTCGAGGAATCAATCTTCCCCCTTCAATATATGTGAGCTAAGATTGGGTTGAGGGCTAGGGTTTGGGACTACTGCTACATCTTTGAGGATCGATTTTGGTGAGGTGGGCTCCTCCTTGTCATCATTTTCTCCCTCTTTTTCATGTTTTCCTTCACCTTGTACCTTTTCCTCAACTTATTTGACCTCTTGCCCATCTATGGCTGTCTTTTCTTCCTCAACCAAGGTATTTTTCTCCAATTCTGGGTCTTTTGGAGTTTCCTGTAGCAAAGACAGAGTTTCCTATAGCAAACTATGCTTTTCTTGTTTTTCTCTTCTTCTTCTTCTTTTTTCGGTATTTTGAAGGTCTATGGGGGTTGCATGAGGTGTATGGGATGCCAACCTTGCTGAGTGTCTTTTGATGTAGGTCACAGGGGTACTCACAGGTGAGGTGACCTCTTGCACCCTTCCTTATATTGACCTTATTTCATCATCTTTCTTTGGTGATTCCTCAATGGAAATAGGGCTCTTGGTGGGAGTTTATGGTTTTCCTTGCCTCACCCTTTGACTCTTCCTAGTCCTTAAATACATAAGTATTTTCCTCTTCCTTTTTTTTTACAAGATTTCTCAAAGTGGCTAGGGTAGCAGCCACTTCCTGATCTGTAATTTCTAGTGACATTTTGGTGTCTTGAGGGGATGTTTCACTGCCTAGGATATGGTCCAATCCTTTATTTTCCTTAGTATTTTCTTCCTCCTTCCCTTCATATTTTTCTTTCTTTGTCTCTACTATCTCTGTGTTTTCTGCTTCAATATCCATCGCTTGTTTTTCTTCCTCATATTCTTCCTCCTCCTCTTCTTCTTCTACCTCCTCTTCAGCCTCTTCTTCTTCTTCTTCTACATCCCTCTCTCTAAGAATAGAGGCAGAGGTTTGTCCTATTTGGGTGGCTATGAAGGCTTCCCTATCCATGTCTATGAAAGAGGACCAAGCTACACGAAGGTTTAATCTTATCAAAGAATCATTCACTATTAGTTTTATAAGGCCATGATGGGCCAAATGATGGTATTTTACTTGCCTATACTTATTACTCATGTCAGTTAATGAATTCAGGAGGAAATGATGGATGCTTAATTTCTGCTCTAGAGGGAGTTCTCCTTGAAATTTAAGCTCATTCAATAACCTAAAATGGTACCCATAGAATACACTAAATCCGCTTTCACAAGAAATAAATTTCATGATATGGAAGGCTACTTCATCCCAGGGGTATGGGAGGATTTCTCTCCTCACTCCATTCTTGTCTTCAATGTATTCTTCTCCTAGAAAAAATAAGCTTTTCTTAGCTGCAATGCTTGGCATCCTCTCTTTAATCCATTTATATCCTAAGGGAAAATTTGTGACTCTGCTTATAATTCCAGGTGATAGTGTGATGGCTAGGCCCCTAACCATAGTGGTGGCTCTCTCTTCTGAGTGTGATTATAGAGCCACTGTAAATTCTTGATCTATCTCTTCATCAAAAACTTTCAAAAGCTTGAAGAACTCTAGCCATTGGCGATTTCTTAAAATTTCCATGACTTGAGGGTGTTGCCTAATCTTTTAATGTCAGTGGGATCCCTTTTGTTGAATCCCCCTCCCATTTTAATGGCAGTGATAGAAATGTGTTGAGATGTTTTAGAGTTATGTGAAGATGTCTTGGAGATGGAGGTATTAAACAAATTCAAAAATTTTTGCCCTTTAATTTCCAAATTTAACTTGTTGTGTGTAAATTTCATGGAGAAATCTTAGTGCTGGAGGATCGCAACCACTTATCTCTATCCTCTGGTGTTTTGGCTTGGTATATGGTTTCCTTAGGAATCAATTTCACCCACAGGTGACTATGTGTTTCCCTTTGTACCCTTGTTGATCTTCCTTTGTAGTTGCGTGTAGAAAACCTTTGTTTCCCGTAGCACGATGGTGCATGAAAGCTTTGATCTTGATGCTTCTCTCCCTGATGGCTCCCACTGCTCTATTTTTTTTCTTCTATTTCAAATGATTAGTGAAATGGTGAAAATGAGATAGAACTAACCTTTATGGCATTTTTAACTATATTTGGAGCGTTGTGTTGACTCATACTTAACACGAGTTTTCCTCTTTGAAACCGTTGGTCCCACTCCAATTAATGATTGCTTAGCCTTGTGACCACCTTCTTTGTACTCTTTCACTCCCACTTGAAATGATTTGACTTGCTCAGGTGGCATGTAATTTTAATTTTTCTCTAGTTTAACTTTACGGAGGTGACCAAGTTAGCTGGCTACCTTTTTTCCTTTTAAATTTCTAAAACTCAACATTAAACCATTTTGGTCATTATGAGTGATAGCGAGAGGTGAAGGGCCATACTGAGCCTACCTGGTGCTGGCGTGGTGCTGAATGAGCTGGTGCAAGGAGATAGAGCTAGTGGTTGTAGCCATGATATTTTCTTTGTTGTATTTTTACTTTCTTGTTTATTTTCTGAGTGAGCAACTTTTTCTGAGTGAGAAAATTTTTCTAAGTGAGCTGCTTAATCTTTTTTCTTGTATTTTCTTATTTCAGGTGCTACATGGAGGTATTAAGGTGCCATGGTTAGTGTGCTTGCTCTCTTGGAGTCTTCTGGTGGTATTTTGGAGTCATCCTCATATACTTTTCTTCATCTTTTGGCCTTGTTGTGCCACACACAGATTTTCTACAGGAAACTTTCCAATTCTTGTAGCAGTCTTCTTCTTGCTTTAGTTTGCTCAGAAATGGAGGGAAGTGGTTTATGGAGGCTAGGAATAGAGTCATGGAATGAATGGAGTGGTGGATAGGTGAGTGAAGAGGTCTCATGCCAAGTTTCAGATGATTAGCTGCTAATGGTGCAACATAGGGTTTAGAGAGTGAATCCTTGTGAATAGAGTGAAATAAGGGGTTGGGAATGGTAGGTACAAGAAAAACACAAATTATCATTCTCTCCTTGAAGTTCAAAAATCATTGAGAGAGATTATTCCTTCATGAATGAGTTTCTTGTAGCATTTATAGGAGTTTCCTCTAGTGCTATAGGAATCTTGTAGCTGCTGGATTTTCCTGTAGCAATTACAGTTAGGAAAATAAAATAAAATTTTTGTCTATCTGAGGGGTGTAATGAATGAATGGGTGTATTCTGGAGTGGTTCATGGAGTGTGAAAGTACAGGAGAAGGAGGAATGAAGAAAAACTGCTCCTATGGATCCCAAAAACCATCTTTGATCAATAACCTGCAAAACAGAAAAACAAATAAGTGCATAGGTATTTTTATTTATTTTTCCTTTTTTGTTTCTTTATTTTTTATTTTTATTTTTTTAAGGCAAGTGGTCTGCCTCCATAGAGGTTTTCAACCCACAAGCTTGCCTTGGGTGCCTCAGAGAGGTTTTCATCCAAGGATATTTTATTTTCTGTTTTTATTTTTATTTTTTCTCTCTTATTTTTTTGCTCCAGGATTGCCTCATGGAGGTTTTCAACCCTGGAGTTGGCCTTGGGCACCTCAGAGAGGTTTTCACCAATGCCTCTTTATTTTTATTTATTTTTATAGGAGGGGGAGGCACTGGAAACTATCGAGTATCCCATGACATACACATCCCTGTTTATTGAATTTATAAATTCTCCCCTAGACATGGGATTTTTGTAAACCTTAAGCCTATAACCACTGAAAAGTAGGGGAATTCCTTCCTTCTCTATGGTTATGATCTAAACTGCACCATTATCATAACATTTGTCTACTTTTTAGGGTCCCAGCCATGTTGTCATTAATTTTCTTTTGAAATCCTTAAATTTTGAGTCATACAAACTTAATGTACTTGCCATGCCAGATCTTCCTTTGCAGCCTAATCACTTCTATGTTAAGGAGTGCTTACATCCTAAACTCATCCAATCCGTTTAATTGCAACAAACTCTCTTGTTGGACATTTTATATATCTAGATCTAACTCAACTGCCATCCTTAAGGTGTTGAACTCAAATTCAATTGAAAGTAGAGCTTTCTTGCCATAGACCAGGTCATAAGGAGTGAACCCTGTTGTTGTTTTCCAAGTAGTGTTGTAATCCCAAGTAGATTCTACCAATCTGTCTACCCAATATTTTTCTACTGCTCCTCACAACCTTGGCGAGGATATTCTCCAAGGCTTTGTTGTTCACTTCCACTTGGCCATTTTCTTGAGGGTGGTAGGTAGTGGAAGTCTTATTCTTTATCGTGTGCCTCCTCAAAAGATTCTCAATGAGATGAGATGTGAATTGTGCCCCCTGATCAATGAATACCTCTTTGGGGTATCCAAATTTGTAAAAAAAGTTCTCACTTATAAATTCTACTACCTTCTCCTTGGTTGCTACCTTCACAACTTTTGTTTCAACCCTCTTTTTCAGGTAGTCAATGCAAACGACGATATACGTTTTCTGTCCAGATGGTGGATCAATAGGTCCATTGAATTCCATGCCCCACTTGTCAAATGGCTCAAGAGCCACATGAGGGTACAAAGGCATCTCATCCCTCTGTGTATGTTTCCCCATCCTTTGGCATTTGTCACACCTGCTAGTGTATCTTTTGGAATCCTGGTTAAGGGTAGGCCAATAGTAACCTGCCCGCAAAGCTTTGAAGGTAGTCCTTTTTGCAACAAAGTGGCATCCACAAGGGCTATCATGACATGCATAGAGGATATAAAAAACTTCTTCCTCCCTCACACATCTTTTGAGAAATTTTTCAGGGCCTAGCTTGAAGACATTTCCCCCAATCCATGTGAAAGGGGCGCTTTTTATGATGATCTTGATTTTCTCCTTGAATGAGAGGTTAGGAGGAAAATTTTCAGCAACCAAGTATTTGCATATGTCAGCAAACCATGGTGAGAGCGATGAGATAGCGAAGAGATGTTCATCTGGCAGCTGGTCATCCACCATTCCTTCTTCATCTGTAGATAGAGCTAACCTGGATAAAAAATATGCAACACATTTCTCCTTTCCAGGTTTATCAACAATTGTTAGGTCAAACTGCTGTAATAGTAACAACCATCTAATTATTCTAGCATTAACATCTGGTTTTTTCTTTAAATATTTGATGGCTACATGGTCAGTGTGTAAAAAGGTCTGATAATCAGTGACATAATGTCTAATTTGTTTAAAGCATGGATAATTGATAATATTTCCTTCTCTGTGACAGTATAATTGAGTTTGGCCTTGGAAAATTTCTTACTGATGAAATATATTATATAGGGTAATTTGTTTTCTAACTGCCCCAAGGCTGCCCCCACAAATTATTTTGATGCATCTGTGTGGATGTGGAAAGGTAGAGTCCAATTTGGACCTCGGAGGATGGGGTAAGTAGTTAACTTTCCCTTAATGAGCTCATAATTTTCTTAACAAATATTTGACCAAGTAAACTCAGAATCTTTGGCCAAAAAACTAGATAGTGGCGAAGCCAAATTGCATAAATATTTGATGAACCTTCTATAGTAGCCAGATAAACCCAAGGAAATCCTGATATATCTCTACTTTTGAGGAGTAGGTAACATTTTGATGATGGCGATTTTGTTCGGGTCCACTTGTATTCATGCTTGGGAGATTGAGTGTCCCAATACCACTCCTGCTCTTTTCAAGAATTCACACATTTCTAGGCTCAGGGAGAGATGAATCTCAATGCATATTCTCAGTACTTTTCCAAAATTGGAGAGATCTTCCTGGAAGTCATCCCCATAGGGTGTGAAATCATCCATTTAGATCTCAACTGATTCATGGAATAGGTCAGAGAAAATTCTCAAGACAACTCTTTGGAAGGTATCAAGGGAATTTCACAACGCAAAGGGCAAGACTTTGTAAGTGAAGGTACCCCAAGGGCATGTGAAAGTAGTATTGTCCTAGTCTTCAGGGCTAATTTGGATTTGGTTATACCCACTGAACCCATCTAAGAAGGAAAATAACTTCTTTCCTGCAAGGCCATCCAGGACATGGTCTATAAAGGGAAAAGGGAAATGGTCCTTCTTGGTGGCTTTGTTGAGTTCCCGATAATCAACATAGATTCACCATTTTCCATTCTTCTTCGGGAATACGACAAGAGGAGATACCCACTCATTGTCTGATATATGATAAATGAAACTTGCATCCAAAAATTTCTACAGTTCTTCCTTGAATATGTCTTTTAGAGCTAGGTTCATCCACCTTTGGGGTTGGAGCATAGGCTTTCATCCTTCCTTAATTTAAATATGATGTCTTCATACCAAGGGGTGCATCCCTTTCATGTCCTTGTAATCCCAAGAAAATGCATCTAGGTTTTCTTTCAAAAGCTAGCATAGAAGATCTTATTTTATATCTGAGAGGTTTGAGTTAATCTTAAGAGGTTTGGATGGACCAAACTCCACAGCCTTGGTGGTTTCAAAGGTTGAATTGTTGAGATTGCAACAAGATGATGAGCTTAGTGGAAAGAAGTTGCCTTCACTATGTGGGCCCGCAGGCTATTTTTGGCGCAAAGTCTATTTTTAGACTATGTCTATTTTTAGACATGTCGATCATATTCTATGAGTTACAGGATGCTATTTGTGGATGGATGGTCAAGTTGGAAAAATAGATGGACTTCTATTTTTAGACATATTGGGCGGAATCTATTTTTAGATTGCCAGTCTAAAAATAGATATGTCGAATATTATTAGCTCTTAATAATATTTGGACTATAAACATTATCTTATTCTCTTGGAGCACTTAAGTTAAGTGCACAGATGTGGCACAGGAGCTGACAGAAGGAATTACGCTATTCCTGAGGGTTAAGTGGAGCTATTGCATGGATACTTCAGTTAGAACTCATGTGAGAGAGTTTGGTGGAGTTGATTGAGGAACTTAATGGAGTTGTGTTCGGTTTAACTAAGCTAAACATAGTTGAGCTAGTTGTATCTAGTCTAACTGATTGATACACTAGTGAGAGTGGTGTGAATTAATTATTAATTAATTCACTAATTATAAAATCATTGATAAACTAAAGAATACATCAGTTAACTTCAGTGCATGGACAGTTTCAGTGGAGACCAGTGAAGAGGTAGGTGAAAGAGCAGCGTGACTATCAGTTGTGACTATACTGTTGCATGATTTGCAACAACTAGTGATTGGAGATGCCAATGAGGATTGTGCAGTACAATCCAGGTGGTTTGAAGTTAATTAAGAGCCATTATTCAGCAGGGATTGCACAGTAGAGGCAGGCTATCAGGTGGCAGAGATTGGAGCATGTGATTTGCTAGATCTAGCTTGATTAGTGTGTAGCAATTGGAGATTGTACTGAGAGCTTGTGAGGAGCTTGTATGATGATTGTTAAATGATCTCTATGAAATATAATATACAGATAGTTGGGGGTTTTCAGATTTAAGCTTTCCCATGAAATACTGTGTTCATATGTGTGAATGTTTATGGTTTTAATGTGCGCATGCGATTGTTTTTATTTCCACAATTAATGATCTGTTATTCATCAGTATTTTTCACTTGTTGGTGATGACTAGTTGTAACAGCCAAGTTTTCTAGCAGCTGATCTAAAAATTTGTCAAATTTGCTAGCTGGAAAACACACATAAAATTTTTTTCCCTCTTACCTTTCAGTCCGCCCATGACAAGATGAAACCTCATTATCAAATCCTATCTAGCCTCAGCCATACTAGTTTTCCCATTAGCTCCAAAGAAAAAATCCAAATTTGTCCAAAAAACCTCCCCTAAGTTAGATAGTGGCGCTTTAGGCCTTTCTCCCTTGGCAAACCACTCTAAAGCCAAAGACCTCTACCTGCTATAGACCAGTCATCACAGACCTTCCCATTCTGCAAATAAAGTTGGTTACAACCCTAGGTCGCGCTACTAATACACCCTCAAGTCTCAGCAATTCATGTACCATAAGTCAAACTGATTCTAGGTGTTTTTACAGTGTTTTAAATGGATCTTTCAAGGACAGAGGCATACCAGCATCCCAGAAGAAAATATTTGGCTCCACATGAGAAGACAACTGCTTCTTAATGTGATCTTAAGACTGGGATGCAGCTACAGAGCAGAGAGTTTTTCATTAAGCTTTTGCAATCACAGTCAAAGCCTGAAAGTACAGTCAAAGGAAAAATAACACTGTCGAAGGGCTGATGATATGACATGACTGAAAAACCTCCTTCATCTATAAGAAGAAGGTTTGAAGACTGAAAAACCTCCTTCATTTCACAAGCAGAGGGTTAAGAGCGCCTCCTTCATCTATAAGCAGAGGGAAAATGGAAAAAGTCTGTTTTTAAGCTTTTCACTAACTGTAAGGAAAAACTTAGGTTACAGTGAGATAGTAACTAAGGTTTTCTGAAGTAAAGTGATGATTAAAGGCAGAGGCAAAGTAGCGGGCTTTAAAAATGATTTGCATAAGTTCACTATTATTTGAGTTACAATGTGAAGATAATAGGTTCATCATCATTGAAGAAATATTATGAAAGAAAATAGTCAAAAGAGTCAAAGTGTCTTGGTCCCAAACTAACCTCTGCCATCATGTACAAGGGAAACCACTAAGAGTGATGATTGCTTTTCAAAGGGTACTATCCTTCCTATTCATAGAGAAATTTCTTTCAAAATTACTCATCATACTGGATAGAAGGCGATTTGAGCTTAGTTTTCCCATAAATACATTGCAACTAAACACACAAGCTCACAAAAAAATGTAAGAAGGATTATGGCATGAGTTTCAAGGTTCTGGAAAAAAATTTCAAAAGAAATACCTGCATGTCACTGTTACAAATGAAGGTAGTTTCCTTATGAAAATAGGTCAAAGGTGATTTTATGTTACAGTTGGAATAGAGAAGAAGTTTTCTGAAGAAGTGCCCTTTTGATAGACAGATGACAGTGAAGCCCAGGTTTCTCGCAAACCTCCTTCACAGAAAAACAAAGGAGCAGCTTCCCTTGTTCACTTTCCAATCCTAGTACATCATCTCCTATTTTGTTTCTACCCACAGTCAAAAATAAACTCCAACAACACCTGCCATCTCATTTAGTTTTCACAATGAGCATGACCATATCCAAAGCGTCAGGAGCAGACATGGTCAATGCAGGTTTCAAAAGGGTGAAGCTATCCCCCTCATAGTGTCAATAAGAAATCTCACATAACATAGTTTTTTTTCCTACAGGAGTCCTTTTTCAATGAGGAGACACTAACTAATGTTGTTATTCCAAAGGTGTTGCTCTGTATATTCACAAAGACGTTTCTAGGAAACTTGTCAAAAATGACAGCAAATGAGCAACACAAAGACAAGAGGAGGAAAAGGAATATGGAAATTACGGCTAAGTTTTTCGCCAGCAAAAGGCGGTTGCCCGCAAAAGACACATTTACAATCCTTCATATGGCTCAGAGAATATTTTTCTTCCACAGTGCAGGTGTTAGAACAGGAAAACCATTTTTCATTCCTTAATGAGAAGCAATAGAAGTTTCGATTCTTAAAAAGGTTGTTTTATTTCAAAAAGGGGTCGGGCTTGTAAAACAAATGGTCATTATCACTATGAAATTTTTCCGAATAAAAAGTATTAGGTTGCGTTTTAAAGAAAAAAGGATTCAAGTTTTGTTTAAAAAGGCATTTTCAAACCTCTCTTACAAAACCCTCAACAGTCAAGTGTCAAAGGGATTTTGACGTGCTCACATTCAAAGGAAGAAAGGGACCATTGCAAGCCATTTTTAGATTCTCAAAACACAAGGCAACGCTACCCTCTGCTGTTAACAAGATCGAAGAATGAGTGTTTGAGAAAAATTCACAAGTTTTCGAGCATTTTAGGCTATGCGGCGTACTTGTAGGGTTGTGCGGCGTGCCTGTAGGCGCCGGTCACGATGGCCCATCTGTGACCCGACAACCCCTCTTTGCGCAGATTTTTCCCTCGTAAACATGCCATGCACACTTTGAATGGTCCAAATTCCCTCAAAAAAGTTTGGAAGCTGCTCCAAGCCTCAAGCAACGCTACCATTGACCTTCAAGGTATTTTTTGTCTTCCTTGCTAAATTCAAAAACTGTTAAGTAGTGGAAAAAGGGATGAAACTCACGGTGTAAATCACAGTTTTGAGTTTTTTAAGGGAGAGGTGTTTTACGTTGGAAACTTGAAATTGTTGTGTTGCTGTTTGCCCAAGGTTTGCATAGTAAAATTGGTACGTTTCTGTTGATGTAAAAATCCCAATAACTGCCCTCAAAACAAGTTGAAAGGTGGAGCAGTTTTGGAAAGGGAAACTAAGTGTTGTAAAGTGAAAACAATATTCCTGATTTCAAACAGTATTAAGCATTCTATAAGTGTTTTTTTCATTTCAAAGGTATCCTCTGTATGGTAAAAAGAGGCAAAAAACCAATGCTTTCTCCTTTACCCCATAAAACAAACTTTAGTGTGTGAATATATAAATCGCCATTTGGAGGAGTTGTCAGAATCTGTGTGAAGAATAGTGAATACAAGGGCAATGTCTTGATTAGGAGAGGTGTTTGCCTGCTACAAGGCTTTTTTGTTGTCCTCAAAACACCTAAAGCCATGTGACCTTACACTAACACAGAAATCACTTGATTGTGTATGCATTTTGTTTGACTGTGCACTTGTCATTATAAATATTGGTTGTTTGGCATACAAAGGGAAGAAAAGACATTGTTTTTAAGGATTAGGGACCTAATACCAAAGAAAAAATTTTGCACAGCATTTGAAACCAACTTGCCTTGATCAAAACAGTGATTTACAAAGAAGACAGAGTTTGTTTAAAAAAAAAAAACATTCTTGAAATCCTTTTTGAGGCATTTTTGTTTTGCAGAGAGCATCCATAACAAGATGCCTTCCCAGGCAGGATAGTAGGAGTGGATTGCATAAGAGGTATGAGCCTATTTTCATCGAAGAGGTGAATGCACACCCATCAGTCTTGTTCAATTTCCATGAGGTCGGGTATTTATATTTTTGTCAAAGGGTGCAAGAGGTGAAGAGTTTTTCTCCTTTGACACAACTTTGCGCTTTGAGGTTTCAAGATCAGCATTTCCAATTGGTAAGCCTTGACTTCAAGTTCTCCCCAAGATCCATCTCCAAGGCCACTAAAATTCCCTATATTGGTGAGAAATGGTTTAAACAAATCGATTTGGACTTAGATGATTACAAGCCCTTCCTAAAGCCTGAGCACAGAGAATCATGTCCTTCTATTTTTCCTTTCTCATATGTTTAAGCCAGCTACACCCCTCTCATGAAGATTATCATGAAGTACTTCACTTGTGAGGGAAGATTCTCCCGAATTTATGCATATCACATTCGACTGCTCATGCATTTCACTAGGGCCAGATTGCTAAATCTTCCTTTCTTCTTACACAAGAGCATTGAGAAAATGGCCTCCACTGTCTAGAAGAAGCCTCCTTCACAGCAAATAGCCTGTCTCTTCCATCACTCACTCATCAAAATCATCATTCTTCATCAACTTGAAAAGAGAGAGGTCTCTTGGGATGTTTTCATCACTCGTCTATATTTCTCCACTGTCTGTACAGTCCATACAAACCCTACATCTCCTACTCATCATCCCTCGCCTTATTCTAGCATACCTATTCCTAAAAAGCTCAAATTTACTACAGAACAAGTAGAAGAGCTTGAAGAAGGAGAAGAGCATGATCATGATGATGAGGAAGAGGATGATGGGCAGCATCATGAAGAATAGCAAAGTGATGATGAAGGGCAGCAGCATGATGAACAATAGCAAGGGGAGGAGGAAGAAAGTGTTGAACAGCAGCATGAGAGTAATGAGGGTGAACAGCAGACTCATGATTAGGGTGAACAACAGCCCTATGATGACACACAACAACACAGTGAGGGTGAGACAGAGTAGCAAGGGCAACATGATAGTGATGAGCAAGAACAGTGAAAAGAGGACACACAACAGCCTTATGAGACAGAGCAGTAGCATGAAGATGATGAACAAGGGCATGAAAGTGATGAGCAAGGGTGGCTAAAAGATGATACA
Organism: Pinus albicaulis; assembly: GCA_034641835.2. Classification (NCBI taxonomy): domain Eukaryota; kingdom Viridiplantae; phylum Streptophyta; class Pinopsida; order Pinales; family Pinaceae; genus Pinus; species Pinus albicaulis. The sequence continues at coordinate 219,993 of JAXQQM020060942.1, read as the reverse complement.
CAATAGCCTCCTCAGGAACAGGAGCCTTTTCAAGAATAACATCAAACTCAAAAAGAAGAGAAACAAGGCGACAAAGGTAAAGGGGCCATGCCCTCTTCTCCTAAAAAGGCCAAGCCCCAGAAAACAAAGAAGAGATTGCCTAGGGTTGTCACTCCAAATGTGACAAGGGCCCTTCGGAGTAAAGGAAAATTTCCAAAGAAGCCCATGATTGATTTTCCTAGAAGGAAGAGCACTAGAATAGCTACCCAAAGCAAAGGGAAGGGTAAGGAAGAAGGCAATCATAAACAAGAGAGTGCTTTCGAAATCATCCCAATCCAAAGCGATGATAGTGATAATGAGGTCTGGATTCTAGAAAACCTATTAATCCATAGAGAAGGCCAAATTGATGCTTTGAAGGATGATCTTCATAGAGCTAGGAATTTCAATCAATTTTTGCAAATCCAAAATAGGCAAATGAGTGTCCATATGGCTGTTTATGAGACACGGGCGACTAAGTACAAGAAGGAGGCCTCCAAAGCCCAAGAAAGGTTGGAAGAACTTATGGGTGAGTTTGATGAAAGTGAAGGCGAAGATCAGTCTAGGTGAAAGAGGCCAAGAACCATGGGGCTTAAAAAGGCCCTTGAGAAGCAAAAAGAAGAGGAAAATTCCCTTCTCCAATCTACTCCTCTCACTGAATTGTTTGAACAGGAGATACAGAACAATAGGGAGGCATGGCTTGAGAGAGTAAATGACCACTTGGAAAATAAATTGGAGAAGGCAAACAGGGATTTAGACCTTCAAAGGAGAATGACGAGGCATTATAAAAAGTTAAATCAGTTTGCCCGGCGCAAGTTGAAGGCTGCTCAAGAAAAGCTCAAGGAGGCTAAAGGGAAGCGCCCGGCACGGAAAGTGAGGAAAGACATATCAGGACTTCATATTTTGGCCTCTGCTTCAAAACATGTTGCTGAGAACCCTTGAGGGTCATGCTCACCAATTTTGGGTGATTTTCGACATATTTTGGTTTTTTGGCATTTTGGGGTTTTTGGCCAAAACTCATCGGCTTCGCCATTTTAGTTTGGAGGATCATCAAAGGAGGAGAATGGTATCATTGGATGCAATAATTTCAGGAGAAAATACTCAGTGATTTTCAGGACATTTGAAGATCATTTTCTCCCCCGAAATGGTGAAATATGCTCGTTTTTTCTACACTCTGCCCGGTCTATCAACAAACCTTATTTTCTGGTTTTTTACACACAGGCCTATTTTTGGAGGACTTCTAGGCATCAAATTGAGAAAATTCAATTTTTCCAGAAATTAGACACAGATATTTCCAACGAGCTATCATGAGCCTCGTTTCGACATCGATAAAGGGTTTGTGCGCAAGGAAATGTTTCCGGTAAGTCGGGGGACCTTTTGTTTGAGTGTGTTTTTTGAGTATTTTTGTAAATTGAACACAAAAACTACTTTTTCCTCATGTGCGTTTAGCTATTTTTGCACATGAGAAGTTGAAAAAATCAATTTATTTCCCTCTTTTAGCATTTTTTAGATATTTTATGAGATATTTGGTGCCTTGGGCTTTGCAAAGCCTCAAGGACAAGATTAGATATTTTGAATAGGCCAATGAGATTGCATACTGAACTAAGAGGTTTTCCTCACTTGGGCCTATATATTCCAAAGGCTTTCATTGTAAACAAGGTTGAATTTGATGATAGAAGCAATATATGGTCATATAAGCTTTGGAACAAATACTTATCTCATGCTTTTGGATAGTCTCTTGGATGCTCTTGGATGATGAAAGAGGATTGTTGTTGGATTCCATGACTTTGTAGAATGGTATAGTGTCTCTTTCTTTGTTTTGTTTTCTAGTTCTCATTCACGAACACATGTTTCTTGCTTGCTATATATCAGTAGAGAAAAAATTTGAGACATGCCCTTGGAGGCACCTCAAATTTCCTGTTTCTTCATAGCTTCCATGTTTTTTTCATCCTTAGTCACATTAAAGAATTCTTGATTTCTCTTTAACAACTTAAGGATATTGTTGCTTATTTCATTCATGGTTTTATGCATGCTAAGTATGACTTACGATACACCCTGCTTACCTATGGCTAGCCATAGCTCCATCCATGAAATTTCTCTTTGACTGATTAGATTGTCATTTGTTGAACCAAGGAGGTCTTGTTCTGATATTTCCCTTTGTCTAAGACTGTGAAATATTGTTTTCAAAGTGCCCAATAACTTGAAGTATTGTGTTTAGGCATTCTGGCATAGTGTTTTAAGTTGTTTGTCTGTCTTAAGTGTATTTCCCTAAAGTCTGATAGCCATTTCCCAAAGTTAGAGAGTTATACATCTCTATGCATGGCTTGAATGTTTGTTTCTATGTATTGATTAGCTTATAGTTACATTTCTCATTATTAATGGTTTGCCCTACCATGTTTATGTCTGCTATTAAACTAGTTATGCTTGAAATCATTTGTTGTTCACAAACTTGATGTCCATTTTATTCCATTTTGTCCAAAGATCCTTTCTACCTTGAATCAAATCGGCCCTTCAATAGCCTTGTATCACCATCTGATAGATTTCTTGACCTCTTCGACCCCATAGCCCAGTTGATCTGACATATTTTTACCTATCTTATATCTTTGATCAGTTTCATCCCTCACAACCTAAAAACCAAAACCAAAAAACCTACTTCATAACTAGCCTAAAATCAGAACACAATAAGCAAACACACATATATCCATTACACATATAGAGAGAGCCCTCTATAAGTCCAGGAAGGCTAGGTCCTTGGGCTCCAAAGATTGGTTTGATGTTACACTGTCATTTGGCTTTCCAATCAGCCAAATCACGGGACCCTCACAGTTTCCACCAAATTTATTATTTCTAGGTACGGGAGCCTAGTTTGGAATTTGTTACCATTCCCCAAACATATTATTTCGCTAAATTTATTTCTTGGTATGGGATACAAATATATCGAGCATTAGAGACACCATATCTATAGAAGGTCGCATCGTCATCCAAATTTCACCTAAATTTATATCTTGGTCTGAGATGTTAAATTTATCCAACAATAAAAACATCATTTCTGCAGAACGTCACACATGATCATAATTTCTCCTTTGTATTTGTAACTTGTTAATTTTGGGAAACGAGGTCAAAAATCCATGTTGCACTGCTCATATGATGCTGATTATATATTTTTTGGATTCCTCTTTCCGAGAGGTGCAATATTGATCTAAATATCATCTTGTTTGGATGAGCAGAACATATATTTTCATTTTATTTTCCACACATGTGCAAGGTTGGCCAAACTCCATAATATAGGCTGACAACCCCAACAAATGTCTCACACACCCTCATTAATGGATATAAATTCGAGAGATGATGTTCATTTCATCATGATCTCATCACACACATTCTACTTGTGTTCTAAGTGGTTCGTACAACCTAGGAGACGCTTCCTTTCCCTCACACGTGTGAATCTGAACCTAAAGAAGTTGCTCAAATTTTCAGACTTTTTTTAAGGTTTCCAGATTGCATTGAAAAGTGTTGACTTTGGGTCAACTGTTGGATTTTGACTTTGATTTTTGGATAGGAAATTATGATTTCTTGAGGCTACACTGGAGGGCTTAAAAATTGAGGAGAAGCGTTGACTTTTATTGTTGTCCAATCACTACAGCGTTGACTTTTTTATTGACTAGTTTGGGTTCAGCTATGTTGACTTTTTGGAGATGTCTTTGAGGGGTGTCTATGACACTTGGAGAAAGGTTGATTTGTCTATTGGAGAAGCTAGTTTGAAAACCTCTAGACTTTTCTGGCTAGGGCATCCTTTTCACTATTGTAACAAACATTTATCTATCCATTTGCTGGACAAGGAGAGTTACAAATTCCAATACATTATTTAGCTTGTCTTCTATTGATCTATTTTTATGTTCTATCAGCATTTTACTTTCAATTTTATGTGATTCCTAAATCTAAATTGGGCCTTAAAGAATATTGAACTAAAAATGCATTTAACCATAGAACATACCATGGTTATCTAAATTTAACATGGTATCAGAGATGAGGTGAAGACAAAGCCCAAGATAGTGTGAAAAGAAATCAGTGAAGAAGAAGTCCTATCAAGGATCAATGGCCTCCACGTACAAGGGTTTCAAGTCTGATGATAAGTTGATTTACAAGTATGATTATCATGCATGGAAGATGTCTTTGGATTTTGTTTTCAAATATCAAGATGTCTTGGATTATGTGCAGGGGAAGATCCATGAGGCTCCATCAAATGCATCGGCTGCCACAAAGATGAAGTATACAAAAGGGGAAATAAAATCAAATATGATTATCAGAGATTCAATACATGAGCACTGGGTTGCTTACATCTCTGAGATGGGCACATCTAAAGAGATGTATGATAAGTTGGTTAGCATGTTTAGGGCTAGAAATGCTAATCAAGTTCTTATCTTCAAGAACAAGTTGAAGAATATCAAGAAGGGAAAACATAAATTCATCCAATCATATTTATGAGGCTCACAAAAATCAAGAATGATCTCCTTTCCATAGGAGGAGAATTAGTTGATCGAGAGCTCATCCTCATTTCTCTTGGAAGGGTTCCCCGAGACTGTTTTGTATTTAATACTGCGATTCTTAATAATAATTTCATTCCTGATTTTGGTGAATTACTGAAAATATGTAGTCAAGAGGATACAATAAAGATGGAGAGAAACCATCCCTTTAATGGAAATGGAGGGGACCCTACTTCCTTCCCCGCTCATGCAAAAAAGAACAACCATGGTGGTACAAAAAATTAATACCATAGAAGAGCGGGGCCTAAAGGAAGGAAGAAAAGATTTTACACTTGTAACAAGACTGGTGAGTATGCAAGAGAGTGCCCCAATAGAAGGGACTCTCCTAGGGATGATGAAAACAACAACTTCGGGGGGAATGAAAATCAAAGGAACAACAGGTTCAAAGGAAAGAGGAAGGCTCCCTCTGATCGAAGTGGAAATGGCCAACCTTTCAACATGTCAAGGAATTCTAGGGATAGGTACTGCGACCCTTCATCCATATTAAGGTCAAGTCCTCCACTTACAATATGTGTTGTATGTACCTAATTTAAAGAAGAACCTTGTGTCCATTTCAGAGATGGAAGACAAAGGATTCAAAGTGGCATTGATTGATGGAAAGGTACGCATCTGGAAGAAGAAATTCAAAGAAGATTTTATTATTGGTTTTATAGTTGATACACTCTATTAGGTTGGAAGAAGTCTATTGGGGCCCATGTCATGTGATACAACTCTTCAAACCGAGTTATGGCACCAGAGGTTTTCACACCTTAATTATAAATCCCTTCCCGAAGCAAGGAAGGTGGTGACAGGGATGCCCAAGTTTAAAGATGATCATGAAGGTATATTTCAGGGTTGTGCTGAAGGGAAGCATACAAGGGGAGCATTTCCCTCAAGTTTCACAAAGACATAAGATATATTGCAATTGATACTTTCTGATATATCATGTATGTTTCCCGTAACATCCTTGGGATGATGTTTCTATTACATGACTTTTATAGATGAATTCTCTCGCAAAACCTAGATATATTTTGTGAAGAATAAGGATGAAGCATTCGAATGGTTTTTTACCTTCAAGGCCTTGGTTGAAAATCAAACTAGGAAGAAAATCAAATTTTTGAGGGCCGATAATGGGACCGAGTATGAGTCAAATGAATTCAATGACTTTTGCAGGGAAGCTAGCATTAAGAGGGAGAACACAACTGTGTATACTCCTGAGAAAAATGGTGTTCCTAAAAGAAAGAACATGACCATTTTTAAATCTTCTCGTGCAATGCTATATGACCAAGGTCTTCCAAAGTTTCTATGGGGAGAAGCTCCAAACACTATTGTGTATGTTCAAAATAGATGCCCCCATTCCAATTTTGAATCTAAAACACCTGAGGAAGTCTTATCTGGTAAGAAGCTTGATGTATCCCGCCTTATAGTTTTTGGAAGTCTTGTTTCTTTTCATGCGCCGAAAGAAAAGAGAAGCAAGCTGGATGCTTCTAGAAAGAATGGAATGTTTGTGGGCTACAGTGAAACCTCAAAGGAATATACAATATATGTGTCTAGTCAAGGAGAAGTGGAGATATGCCACAATTTCACCTTCGATGAAGATGCCTCCCTCAAGAAAGTAAGAAGTCTTCCTAGCTCAAAGGAAGACAAAGAAGAGGAAGAAGAAGTAGGGAAGCAGGAAGAGCTGAAGGATGAACCTATGCCCGATGTAGAAGGATTGATGGATCCTATTGGTCCACCTCCTTCAAAATAAAGGAGACCCTCATTGCTTAGGGACACTCTCAAGGATATCGACAAACATATTTCCCCAAGGGGGACATTTCGTGAAAGCAAGAAGCGAAATAGGTACCGCGAGTACCTAGCAGCCATGAGTACAGTTGTATAATTTGACCCTGGATCATTTGAAAGAGTCGTAAAGCATCAAGTTTGGAAGGATGCTATGCACAAATAATATGAGTCCATTATGAAAAGCGATCTCTAGGATTTGGTCCCAATACTAGAGAAAAATTTGTTGTCACCTCGAAATGGCTCTTCAAGATCAAACATGGAGCTGATGGAAGTGCTGAAAAGTGGAAGGAAAGATTTGTCCCCCAACGCTTCTCTCAAAAAGAAGGCATATATTATGATGATATATTTGCACATATCACCCATTATACCACCACTTGATCTATCATTTCCCTTTCTACAACGCAAGCACTGAGTCTCCATTAGATGGATGTGAAGACTTATTTTCTGCATGGTTCAATAATGGAAGACGATTACGAGGAGAATCCTCTAGGGCTCGAAGTCCAAGATAGAGACTCATATGTATGCAAGTTGAAGAAAACCCTCTATGGATTGAAGAATTCCCCTAAGGCTTGGTATGAGAGGATCAATGTAATATTCCAAAAATTTAGACTTCATCTAAATGGAATATTATAGTTTCTTTTATCACTAGGTAGGTGAATAAGTGGGTGGAGAGACTAATAAAACCCCTTTAGAAGGAATAATAACACTCCTAATGTGAAAGGAGGAAGAATAATCAGCTGGATTAAGTACCTTTGGGTGTGAACAGGGATTGTATCATGTTAATTCATTCAACTTTGACCAAATCAACAGTGTTGTCATGGAGGAGTGGTCTTTATGATGAGACAATGCAGTTTTACTAGAGGACAACTTGCATGAGCTTGGTGGCAAGTATGGATGGGACCCAATGTGAGGAGGTTCTCATGCTATATATGGAGGGGATAGAGACCATTATTATTCATTTTTTAGATTATAATTTGGTATTGGTCTGCTTAGACTTTGCATTCCATTGTTTTTTAGCAGGGTTGTTGTGTTGTTTAGCACTGGGTGTTCCCGAGCGGGAATCCCACCTCTTTCCTTGAGAGGCCTCTTGGAAGAAATTTTCATTCACTTCCACATTTAGGTTTCTGGACCAAGATACAACTTGTTTCATTAGTTTAGTTTTTATAGGTTATTGTGTTGTGTTGCAGGGTGAAACAATGGAGGAGAGAAAGCTCTACTTTCTGAGCTTATTTTCCAGTGAGGGGACAAGCCCTTCATCTATTGAGTTGACTAGGTGTTTTTCTAGCTGATAGATCATTCCTTCATCCCCATATCAGTAGTCATTCCCAGGGAGTGCATAATTCAGGTAGCAGAAATACAATAGGCAACTCAAAAAAGGTCGAAAATCCAAATTTAAAATCTAGCCAAACCATTTCTGGGTTTTTCTGGGTTTTTTGAGTAGAATCCGTGGTTAAAAACATAGATCATTCTAATTACTGTAAAAAACTTCCAAAGATTTTTCTTCTGCATAATAATAGTAATTTCTAGCAGCAATAGCACACATTTGCAGTGCTTGGTTTCTTTGGTGTATTTCATCCATCTTGTGGCTTGAGTGCATTCCTTTTGGAGCACTATGTACTTTCATTTGATGTTGATATATAATGATATGGGTCAGCTATTTTCTTCCCATATTTATGATTTTTTGATGTATTCCAACATTTTTCCAGTTCTACATGTTTAATTCTCATTTTACCGTAGTTGGAATTGTGCATATGTTCTATATTCCAGTCTTTTCTATTTTGGAATATTACTGTGGTATCAGAGCATAATCTTGGGTTAGCTTGTGCATTCAAGACATTATGCCATTAAAAGGAGAGGCTTCTTCTCACAAAGAAGAAAATTTAAACATAAGAAACAAAGGTGAGACACCATTATTTGGAGGAATGAAGGAAGAGAGGATCTCCCAGCCTCTTTTCCAAACTATGAATATTATCAAAGAAGATCTCAAGGACATCAGAGGGGAGAAGTGTAGAAAAATTCCTAAAGGGTTTGAAAGTGAAGCAAGACCTAGATATTCATGAGATGGGTGTGGAAATTCAACCACACATGCAGATCCACAACGTAGTTTATTGCCCACATTTACTGCAAGAAGGATGGAGGAAGAAGATGCACCAAGGGAGGAGACCTTGAGTGACTATGTTCAGGAGCATGAGTCTCAATCATGGAGATTCAAAAAGCACTTGAACTTCCAAAGGTTTTTCCAACTCAAGGAAGAGAGAATATCGAGCAACCATAATAGAAGCAATAGAGGTAGAATCTTTCTATCTAACTTTGATGGATCAACAAAGTGCACAACCAAAGCTTTGGTGGAGGAGCTAGATTCCTATTTCTAGTTACACCAATTTTTAGAAAAGGAGACCATTAGAGTAGCAGTGTTGCACCTCAAAGGTATGGCCTATGATTGGTTGTTTTGTAGTTCTACTTCATGTTATCATGAAAATGTAAACACTTTTGCATGGTTCACTAAGAAATTAGTGAGAAGATTTGATATCAAACATTGTAAAACATCATTTGTTGAACCCAAAAACTCAAAACCTTTGCATGAGTTGGAGAGATCTATTCTTCCAACTCCATTCCTCATTTCTGTTAAAGGGGATAAAAACATGCATGATGCCTTACCAAGGGAAAGATCCCCACTTCTTGAAGATCCCTCTTCTATAGATGAAGACATGGGGGTTCCCCCTTCAAGGGAAGACCAAGATCAAGGGTCTCTCATTCATGATGAGGCATTCTCACATACTGATAAAGCAGATGAGAAAAGAAGAGCTAACAATGATGTACCATCAGGAGGAAATCCATCACCACATGGAGATGGGAAGGGAGCCATTACTTCCATTACAGGAGCTCTTGTGTCTTTGCAAGGAGTTCCAAATGTTTCAACATGTGGGAACCAAAACACAATTTCGGAGCAGCATGTATCATTTTTTGTGAACTGTGAGATGGAAGGGGAAGAAAGGAAGGATCAACATCAAGGGATGATAAGAATTCACCCTTATCTATTCTGAGAGGTTTCTGCACAAAATAAGGAGACTGCATTGTGAAGTGAAGAGAGGGAAAAATCATTCCACTCACATATACAGTCCACTTCAAATTTTGATGTCTCACTACATCAGGGCATTGCACCTAGGAGGCCACCAGATCTAGAATTGGTGAGAGACATTTTTCCATTTGGCTCACCACTCATAGATTTCGGAGGGGTGAAGACCTTGGAGGAGTCTAATATAGCATAGAGAGTTCGGGGTAGACTCAAGCAGGATGGAGACATTCTCCCATTTTTAGCATCACCCAGTCTCACTATATATTCTGCGCTGAAAAAAGTTGTTGCAGTGAAGAGGATGGCACCTTCATGGTGAAAGGGAGCTGCTCCATGGATTTGGAGAAACAGAGGGTACTTCCTTTAAGGAAGTAATCCTCCATACATAGGAGTAGATGGAGGCCACTCATGCTTACATTGCCCAAGATCAGGAGGTTCTTTTTGGATGGTAGCTTCTCATGGGAGGCCAACTTGCAAAAGTCACCACTTCTATTTGAGCATCAGCAACTGCATGATGGGCATGGAAACACTTTGGAGGATGACTTTGGCATGAGAAATATCAAAGGAGAAGCCAAAAACATGTGGGGAGCTTCACATTTCAGATCTGCAGCGCTATCTCATAGGAGGATTGATCCATATTGGAGATCTCAACTCTTTGTAGAGTACTCCAAGGATCTTGGTGCTTGCATGATTCTTGATGACCCAGAGGGAGATGATAGATACATGGTGGTTGGAGAGGTTATCTATTCTTATGGCAGAGTCTTCTTGACTAGAGTTTCTAAGCTCAAGAGGAAGCTACTATGTGCAGCACATGTGGACTTCCTTTCCATGCACTTTGATGCATTTCATTCTTTGATTGAGTTCACTTCGAAGGGCATCCAACAGGGTGTATATCAGCATGAGGAGAGATGCATAGCTAATATGGTGATTAAGAGGTTGTCACAACCACTTCCCTACTCATTGAGAGTGAGGGAGAAATTTCAGTTGAGCCATTTCAGCTCAAGGTCCAACGTACATGGTAGAGAAGGTACAATTTTGCATTATGATTTGTACTTCTTTACTTTATATGAGCAGCATGTCATACCAAGGAGGATTATCCATTATTGCACATTATATTATGATGTACTTAAGGCTAATTGCAGCATTGAGGTTGGCTATTCTATTGGTGTTTTGTGGGGGAAGCCACACGATTCTTGGTTTGCACCATTGGCACCACATTTTACTTTCATGATCCTATCTTGTACGATGAGTGTCACCACAAAAAAGTGGCTATAAAGACACTTGTTATTATGTTTTTTGAGGTAGGTAAGGGATGCACTACGTTGGTTCCATATATGGAACTATGATCCACCTCTCGGTTGTCTTATGGCAACCTACTTTCATTGGTTTCTGCTTCCATATGTTGGAGATGTTCTTATGTTTATGGGAAGCTTTGATGGGAGAGAAGCACAAAAGTTGAATGTGCCCATTGGGAGTATGATTCTCCCTACTTTATATGTTGCATGTTATAGGAGAGACAATTGGAAAACCGTGATTTCCATACTACATCTCTTTTCTTCATTTGGGAGGAGCCATTTGGAGAACTTGAGTTCTTGGAGGAGGCACTTCATGGTTGATTTGTTTGGTGGGGTAACTTGGGAAATTCTTGGACACCATGAAATTTCAGCCCAAGGTCAGCAATAGCCCCATACTTACCATAAATTGAGTGACAAACAACTTGAAGGGGAAAATCTAATATCTCCTTGCAGCCCCAACACATTGCATAAACTAGAGGTTGAGGATTTCTTTGATGAGCTACCTAGAATGTCTCACTTCATTCGGATGATAGCATGGTATGGGAGACTCCCATTGGGGATGAGATTACTTATGATTATCATCACTTCTACCTTGAGGAGGCCATTGGACAACAATAAGGTTTCCACTTGCACCTTCCACTTTCTCATGATGTACACCATTTGGTTTTGCATACTTGGGAGGAACCATTGGAGGGCAGATTTATTGCAGTTTATGTTAAGCTGTGGTGGAAACTATTTATGAGGAGGCCAAAAGAAGAGGAAGGGAGGAATTTTGCTCCAAATTTCCAGTTTCTAGAGGACAAGCAACATTTTGGAGGGGAGGACTGTAATATTCCAAAAATTTAGACTTCATCTAAATGGAATATTTTAGTTTGTTCTATCACTAGGTAGGCGAATAAGTGGGTGGGGAGACTCATAAAACCCTTTAGAAGGAATAATAACACTCCTAATGTGAATGGAGGAAGAATAAGTAGCTATATTAAGTACCTTTGGGTGTGAACAGGGATTGGATCATGTTGATTCAGTCAAATTTGACCAAATCAACAACGTTGTCATGGAGGAGTGGTCTTTATAATGAGACAGCACAATTTAGTGGAGGACAACTTGCATGACCTTGGTGGCAAGTATGGATGGGACCCAATGTGAGGAGGCTCTCATGCTATATATGGGGGGGATAGCAACCATTTTTATTCATGTTTTAGATTATCATTTGATATTGGTCTGTTTAGACTTTGCATTCCTTTGATGTTTAGCAGGGTTTCTATGTTGTTTAGCACTGGGTGTTCTCGAGCGGGAATCCCACCTCTTTTCTTGAGAGGCCTCTTAGAAGATAATTTCATTCAATTCCACATTTAGGTTTCCAGACCAAGCTACAACTTGTTTCATCAATGCATTTTCTGTAGGTTATTGTGTTGTGTTGCAGGGTGCAATAGTGGAGGAGAGAAATCTCTAATTTCTGAGCTTATTTTCTAGTGAGGGGACCAACCCTTCATCTATTGAGTTTATTGGGTGTTTTTTAAGCTGATAGATCATTCTCTCAGCCCCATATTAGCATTAATTTTTAGGGAGTGCATAATTTAGGTAGCAGAAACACAGTGGGCAACTCAAAAAAGGCTGAAAATCCAAACTTAAAATCTGGCCAAACTATTTCTGGGTTTTGCTGGGTTTTTTGAGTAGAATTCATGGTTAAAAGAGTGGATCATTCTAAGCACTGTAATAGCCTTTTAGTTCTAAATTTTTAATTCTCATTTTATCGTAGTTAGAATTATGCATATGTTCTATATTCCTATCTTTTCCATTTTTGAATTTTACAATCAATAACTACTTGATGAAGCTAGGCTTCACTTGAATTAATGTTGATCCAAAACTTTAATTTAAGGTTGATAAATAAAGGACTCTCATTCTAGTCCTTTATGTGGACGATCTCTTCCTGACAGGTGTTGACCCTCTCATTCATCAATGTAAGAGGGAGCTGGCTTCTGAGTTAGAGTTGAAAGACCTAAGATTGATGCATTATTTCCTAGGCTTGGAGGTCTTGAAAAGGCCAGACGAGCTTTCCCTTTCTCAAGGAAAATATGTCATGAAGATACTAGAGAGATTTGGTATGGTGGAATGTATGTCTTTGACGACACCAATGGAACTCAAATTTAAGAAGTTTTGTGTAAGTGCTACTAGGCCTGATCTGGGAAATCCCACCAAGTATTGACAACTCATAGGGGCCTTGATGTTCTTAGGGAACTTTCATATGGACATATGTTTTGTAGTGAACACTTTCACTCAACATATGGTTGAGCCTCATCACATTCACTATATTGGTGCCAAGAATTTATTGAGATATCTTATGGGCACAATCAACCATGGGCTAAAATACACTGCTAGGAGTTTGAGACTCCATGGATATACTATTGCTGATTGGGCTGGAAGTGTGGTGGATCCTAATATCACATCTAGATTTTGCTTCACCTTGGGTTCGACTTCGATATCTTGGATGAGCAGGAAGAATAAATAGGTGGCATTGACCACCACTGAGGCCGAATACATTGGAGCGAGTATGACCTATTGTGAAGCTGTTTGGACATGTGCTAGATACCACTGTTATCCTTTTTTATAACTAGAGTGGGATTCATATTTTTTAGAATCTCGTGTTACATGATCGATCCAAGAATATTGATATTACGTACCACTTTATCCATGATATGATACAACGAGGCATCATAAGGCTTGATCACATTGGAAGTGATGAGCAGGTCAGAGATATTGTCATGAAATCCCTGGGGAAGGTCAAGTTCCTAACCTTCCCTGAGAAGCTTGGAATCATGGAAAGACCCTATTGTGAGGGTTCTAATTGAGTTAGACAATGAGCTCTAGGAGCTCCAATGGGCTTTCAGATAGCTTGTTGGAGCTATAAGCACACACGGGGAACTAGGATTTCTGAACCTTGTTGTGCTTCTGCCCCACCGTTATGATGTTGAGCTGGTTCACCATCTCTTTTATCTATGCCCTGCATGCATTCTACCCATGGAGTTTCAGACTCATGTGAAGTACCTCTCATTTATCCAATGAGGTGATAAATGTGGATAGAGACCATATAAATACCGATGAAGGCATCAGAGATTGCCGTACTCTTTATGTATAGGATGGGTTGTGTCCAACACCTTGATCTGGGATCAAGTTTGATGAGGTTTTTACCTCTAAACTGACTTCGGGTTAGTATGTGACTCTCTTCAGTTTATTCAGGTTTTACCATCCAGGCTGACATCGGGTCAATGGAGTTTGATGTCTTTGTGACTCACTCTCATTTGTTTTCCCTTAGAGTGGGCAAATAATGTTACAATGGGATGACACATGATTGCAGGATGATGACGATTATAGTACATGATGCTACTGAATGTTAGGATGGCACAAGTGGATAGATGGAGTTCTCCCTAGTTGAGAGGCAGTGTTAATTTTGGGAAACTAGGTCCAAAATCCATGTTTTTTTTTTCTCAGTAAAACTAATTCTATTAAGAGAGCATATGGTACAATATGAAGTTACAAACAAGAGAAGCAAGAAAACAGGCAGCCGGAAAATATAAACTGTCCACCTCGGCCCCTGAGTGAAACCATGAAGAGAGCAATGCAATAAGCAAAAGAAACAAGAAAAGACAAGGTAACAAGGGCTAAACAGGGATTCTACCCAGCATGGGTTGAATCATCCATTCGACATTTTTTCCCTTTCTTTTTACTAACTTTGACCCAACCAAGATGATGTGGCTGAGCTGGAATGATTTGCAAACTGTTCTAGGCTGTTGGAGAGGTCTCTTTGTCTGAGTCCGAGGGAGAAGACTCATGAGTTCTTTTCTGTGAGTTCGGTGGAACATTAGATTCCTCGAGGCATGCCGTAGGCGTATCCTGTGACTGCTTTGATTTCTGCTCTTCTTCTTCCCCCTCCTCTTCATCCGAGCTGAAGGATTCAACATCATCCATGGGGGGGGGATCACAAGGTTTCCAACTTTTGGATTTCTTCTTATCATTGACTTTCTTCTTTTGGGCAGGAATCGAGGGGCATGAGCTCTGAAGGTGCCCTGTTTGATGGCAGTGTCGGCATCAGAAGGCTGTATTCTCATAGTCTAGGGTCTGAGTCCAAATGAAGTCCCAATCTTGAGGTTAATCTGATTGGGCAGACCTTTTCTCATATCTATTTCTGCACAGATTCTTCCGAAGGTGTATATTCCATTTTCCCTCCTCGAAGTGTCTATGGCAAGAAAACGGCCTAGCGTATTTCTAATCCATTGGAAGACAACGAAGTGCCATAGATGCGCTGGGAGGTTAGGAAGTCTGACCCAAATGGGAAGCTTGGTGATGACTGCAATGGAAGGATTGAAATCTGGGAACCAGGGGGTGAGGAATAAACTTGCTGTGCCCCAGAACCAAGGGCCTTCTGTAAAGGCTTTTTGGTAGTCTTCGCTGAATGCAAACACTACAATGAAGAAGCCCTTTGAGTAGAATAAAACCTTGCAGTTGTTGGTCCAGTTGGAGTGGATCCACTGGTAGAGATCTACAGTGCGTGGCCATAGTCCATTAAACCTGCAAATGATGGAAAACTCTGCATACTTTTGGATTTGCTCATCCAGCGTTGGATGCGCAATTTCAATGGAGGGGATTTCTTCTAGTTTGTCGACCAAAAAAGGCGTGGGAGCCTTGGCTGGTGGAGTTGGTGTCTTGTGTGTCTGAGCATGGACAACATCTTTATAGGAAAAAGCAGGAGCTGTAGATGACCGTCCAGTTGCTCCCCCTCTCAGACGAAGGGTGAAAACAATAGATGCATTTCTGTTAATACTATAAAAAGAGAGGGGGTAAGGTTCCTCAAGTTGTTTACCTTCATAGATAAGTCTTTGTAATGCACTTGGAATCCCCAGCCTATGTTCAAGTGCTTGCTTGAGATCCTACACTAGATCCAAGGAGCTCACCCATTGCAACAGGGTTTTTCCGGAAAGGAGCAGAAGCTGGATCTGAAAAAAAACAGAGTGATTTGCAGACTTCAGCTTGCCTCTGCAAATTTTAGAGGAGAGCGAACAGGTACTCTGTAGATTCAACGTTTCCAGGTCTTGCTGCAGAGGGTAGGAAGAAGTTGAAGAAAGAGGCGAGCAGCCAAGGAAATGGGTATTGTTTCCCGCCATGAGAGCTTCAATATTTCGCATTTGAGCAACCCAGAAGTCACTGAAAGAATCTCGAAATGTAGTCTTCGTTTCGAGTGAACTTCCTCAGCTCCGCATTGAGTATAGGTAGGAAGAGTTTGGCTTTAGCGTGTGTTTTTTTCACAAACGAGGAGTGCATATTCTCGGGAGTCGGGGCCGCGCGGCGTAGTCTCTGCTAGCATCTCTGTGCTGTCTCACCGAAATGTATTGTGTAGTTAGATCCTCCTCTGTGCCGCGTTGCCGCAGAGATTTTTGGAGGTGGTTTTTCAACCCGCATCAAGATCCTTGGCCGAGGGTTGAATCGGTGGCCGCCATAGAGCAGACACTTTAGGGGTAAGCCCGCAATGGTGGTGGTGTGATCCTTTCGACTCCAAACCTTAACGCCAGTCATTTTTTTCTCTCCATTCCTCTATAAGGATGTTGTAATTAACAAGTCCAAAATCCATGTTGCACTGCTCATATGGTGATGATTATATTTCTTTTGGATTCCTCTTTTGGATAGGTGCAATATTGATCTAAGGATCATCTTTTTTGTATGAGCAAAGCATATATTTTGATTTTATTTTCCACACATGTGCAAGGTCGTCTAGATTTGTAATATAGGCTCACAAGCCCAAAATATGTGTCACACACCCTCATTGATGTATATAAATTATAGAGACATGATGTTAATTTGATCATCATATCATCACACACATTCTAATTGTGTTTTGAGTGGTTTGTACAACCTAGGACAGGATTCCTTTCCCTCACACACATGAATCTCAATCTAAAGAAGTAGCTGTAATTTTTGGACTGTTTTTAAGGTTTATGGACAACATTCACCAACATTGACTTTGGGTCAAATCTTGGATTTTGACTTCAATTTTTAGATAGAAATTCTGATTTCTTGAGGTCGCATTGGAGGGAACAAAAATTGAGGAGAATCATTGAATTTGATTGTTGTTCGTTGACTGCAACTTTGACACCAACATCGAATTTTTCATTGAAAAGTTTGTGTTGACTTGCATTGAAGTTTGGGAGTTGTCTTTGAGGGGTGTGTCTGACACTTGGAGAGAGGTTTATCTAGTTGTTTGAGAATTTAGTTTGACTAAATCAAGACTTTACAGGGTAGGGAATCCTGTTGACTAGTGTAACAAGCATTTATCTATCCATTTGCTGGACAAGGAGAATTACAAATTCTACAACATTATTTGGCTTGTGTTATCTTGATCTATTTTTATGTTCTATTATAATTTTACTTTCAATTTTATATGATTTCTAAATCTAAATTGGGCCTCAAAGAAGATTGAATAAAAGCTATATTTAAGCAAAGAACATAGCATGGTTATCTAAATTTAACACTACCACATATCAAAAACCTTCACATCCTCACTAAAGATAATGCAATTAAATTATATATAGAGTTACTATAGGCTAAAAAGAAGGTCATGCAAGAGTTTATGACACTTGTTGGCACCTTCTCTTCCAAACTGGCTCTATGTTTCCCATTAAAATTGTTCTCTGTGTCCATCTATGAAGCAT
The DNA here is from genome assembly GCA_034641835.2 of Pinus albicaulis. Lineage (NCBI taxonomy): Eukaryota > Viridiplantae > Streptophyta > Pinopsida > Pinales > Pinaceae > Pinus > Pinus albicaulis. The sequence goes on along the minus strand of JAXQQM020060942.1, from coordinate 202,601 downwards.
TGTCTTGTATTGCTTATATTTTAGGCCATGATGACACAAATACTACTAATGAAAGTGCTTTGTGAAATTTTAATACCCTTATTGCTATAAGAATGACCAAAATAATTTTTTACCTTACTATATATATCTCACATACCATTAATTTTCAGTTTACCAATTCCTCTTTTTCTTTAGATATTGGTTTTTTTTTGTGTCTGAGTTTTATCCTTTTTTTTTCAAGGTGGTATGAGCGTTTTGAGGTAAATATCCTTAGATATAAATATATATTCTCTTGATTTTATTTTTAAATGGATATTGGTCCAAATACATGGCTCTGTAGTGGATTATTTATATCATGGATCATAAGTCGAATTGGATTAATGCTCAATTTTCACCATATTCTCGTTCCCATGCTTTACTTTGGTTTTTATCACTCCCCCCCACTCCAATGTGATGATTCATGAGTAATTTATTTCCTATTTTTATAAGGGGAACAAATAGGAGGTTCTAATTTACATTGCATGTTTGTGGTAATCCATACTTAAGGTTTTACATCTCTCCCATATATTCACATCCCATATTTAGGTTTATTATTATCTGTGGGATTTATTGGTTCCCTTTTTTCGCATTATTTAGTTTGGCCATAAAATCATTTTCCCCATAATGTTATAATGCAAAATATTTGTAGGCATAATGAAACAACGTGGAAAAACTATAGCCTTAGCCCTATTCCACTCATTATCCCTCACCCACTTTCTTACTAATTTTTGAGATATCTGAATAAAAGAAACTTTGATTATCTTAACCCAAAAGAGAAATGGAATTATTCATATTTAGGTGGCCTCTTTTAGGAGAATAATTTTTATTTTTATTAATATGTAGAAAAATGTGAAGAAAACATAAAATGAATACACACACACATAAATAAAAAATATGTATTATATTTATAACAATAAAGTGCATGGTTACAGAATTATATTATAATGGATTCACACTTTAATGAGGTTGGGATATGGGGAGAAAGTGTAGATTCACACCAAACTAATCATCATATATCAACTAATTACATTCATTGGGGGTACTCTTTCACAAGACTTCAAGAAAATTGATGGGGTAGGGGTTGTGATACCATTGGTTTACTAAAAGTGGCTTGTTTAATAAAAGTAGTTTCTTACCACCATGTGAGAATATAAAAAACAAGAGTTTTGCAGATAAGTAAGAATTCCCACATATGTTTGAACACAAGTAACATATTGATATGAAGTTGAGGTGGATGGATGATGTGGGCACTATAGGTCATCATGATTTCATGAGTGACATCATTCAAATTTTTTAAATTTGTATGCAACAAAAGGAAAGTCCTCTTGATAATGGGAAAAAAGGGAAAATATTACTATCTTGACATGAAAAAATGACACAATGGATCATGTGATAACACTATCAACTCAGCCAGCAGATTCCCAAAAATGTACATTGATCTCTAAGTCCACAAAATTTTGAAGAAAAAATTCATGTAGTTTCTTTCACTGTTTTTTATACTTTTAAAAAAATGACCAAGTATAGGAGGTTGAACCATGTACCATAATATCTAGGTCAACAAAAACTTCAATAAAATATCCATGTAGTCTCTTTCACTATCCTTTATCCTTTTAAAACTATGACTAAGTGTAAGTATAGGAGGTAAAAACCTACATCCCATCAACATGTAACTTTTAAAAACATGTCATTACTGAAAAATGAGGAAAATGTATATGATACCTATTGAATGTTTGAATTATTTCAAATCAGATAAGGAACATATAGTAAAATTTTCCACCCAATTTATTATTTCCCAGTAGATCAGTTTAGTTTGGAGTTTGTTACCATTCCCCAAACATATGATTTCCCTTAATTTATTTCTTGTTGTGGGATGTCAAATGTATCTAACATTACACACAACATATCTAGAGAAGGCCACATCCTCGTCTGAATTTCACCTAAATTTATACCTTAGTGTGAGATGTTAAATATATCCAACAATCCATACATCATATCTAGACAAGGTCACATCCTTGTTGAAAATTTTCCTTTCTATTTGTAACATGTCATGTCTTCTACCTATCAAAAACCTTCACACTCTCACTAAATATAATTTAGTTCAATTATATATAGAGTTACGAGAGGCTGAAAAGAAGGCCATGCAAGATTTTATGATAATTTTTAGCACCCTATTTTCTAAACTTGCTCCATGTTTCTATTAAAATTTGAAACTAGCTCAAAACTCCACCTTAGAAAAATCATATGATGAACATGATATTTATATTGGATTCATCTTTTGGAGAGTACAGTATTGATCTAGAGACCATATTATTCAGAAAACGAGAAGTATGATTTTGAATTTATTATTCACACATGTGCAAATTGTCAAGGTTGGCCTAAGTCAAATGTAGGTTCATGAAGCCTAAGAGATGTGTCACCACACCCTCAACAATTTTTATAAATAGGAGTGACCTTATCTAATTTGGACATTATCACTCATCACAAAAAACATCTCTCTCGTCAGATTGCTTCGTACATATTGGAGCAACCTTCCTCTGTTTCACACGTGTGAAAAAAGGACAAATTTTACGGGTTTGAGAGAAACAAGACAGCATTGAACAAGGTCCAACTGACCTACGTTGACTTCAATTTTTAAGTAGAAATTATGATTTATCGAGGCCACATTCATTAGTACATAAATCAAGGAATTTGGGATAGTTTGACTAGTTTGACTTTAGTGTTAACTTCATGTTTGACCATAGAATTTACAACAACATTTGACTCGGTTTGACCAAACTAGTTTGGGTTGAATTTGACTCTACTTGAAGGTTGAATTGGACTGATATTGACTGAGATGCTTCAGGGAAATTTTGGAACCACTTTAACCAATGTTGACTTTCTGGTTAGCGATGATGTTGACTATTGTTGATTGTTGATTTTGACAGCAATTGTTTGGACATGTAAATTTGATATTTGTACTCTCTCTTGATGTTGAACTATTGGAGAATATTAAGAAGAATTTATCAAAGGGTTTTTCCCACATTGGTGCTTTTCCCTAGCATCTGCCAAATATTTTGTCCTCTTGTCTTGGCTTGTATTTTGCATTTTTATGTTTTATCTTCGTTTAATATCAATGTGATTAAGTTAATGTGATTTCTAAATTGGAAATTGATATTGAGCTACTAAGGAACATTGAATTAAATTGCACTAAGCATAGAACATACCATTTTTAACTAAACTTAACATGGTATCAGAGCTCAGGTGAAGACAAAGCGCAAACAAGAGTGAGAAAAGAAATCAGTAATATTTGTTGGAAAATGGAAAATATTCAATGACTTCCTCAAATTTCTTCAAATCCAATGATAGGCTCAATGATAAATCTGATTATCACGCATGGAAAATTTCTTTAGCCTTGAATTTAGAAGAGAATAATGTCATGGACCATTTGAAGCAGAAAATTGTGGATTGTCCTTCAAATTCTCCGATTGATACTAAGAAAAAGTATAAGAAAGGTGAGGTCAAAGGCAGGAAGGTAATTTGGGATTTGATTCAAAAACATTTGGTTTCTGACATTTCCAAGTTGGGCACATATAGGGATATGTATGAAAAGTTTGTTGGTATGTTCAAAGCCAACAATGCAAAGAAAATCCTTTTTCTCAAGAACAAACTAAAGGACATCAATATGGATAGAGGGGAATCCATCTAATCCTACTTCATGAGGATTATTGAAATAAAACATGACCTTATATCCATTGGCGAAGTTTGTTGGATGAGGAAAAAGATTCAATGGATTCTTCATCTTACTTCAAATATGAAGATAAGATCAATGATAAATTTATTTATTGTGCATGGAAAATGTCTCGAGAATTGACTTTGGAAAATAATGATGTCATGGACTATGTGAAGGCAAAATTGTGGAGCCTCATTCAAATGCTCTCAATTCTACTAAGACTAAGTACAAGAAAGTTGAGGTCAAACCCAAGAATATAATCAAGGATTTGATTCAAAAACATTTGGTTTCTTACATTTACAAGTTGGGAACATCTAAAGAGATGTATGACAAGTTGGTTGGTATCTTCAAAGCCAACAATGAAAACCAAATCCTCTTTGTCAAGAACAAGTTGAAGGACATCAATATGGATGGAGGGGAATCCATCCAACCATACATAATGAGGATTATTGAAATAAAAAATGACCTTCTATCCAATGGAGAAGTTTTTGTTGAGTAGTAGCTCACATTGATTGCTCTTTTTGGCCTCACCGGATCATGAGATGTGTTTAATACCACTATCCTCAACAATGATAATATTTCAGGCTTTGATGAATCGTTGACTAGATGCACTCAAGATGAGACAAGGATGATGGAGAGATATGAGCCCTAATATGGGAATGATCCCACTGTATTCTCAAATCATGATAAGAAAAAGAAAAATGTTGTTCCAAAGAAACAAGGTCAAGGAAGGAAGGAAGGGATTCAAATAAGGAATAAAGGGAAGATGTTTCAATTGTAATTGATTTGGCCACTATGCTAGAGAGTTTCCTCATAAAAATAATGCATATGGGGATTATGATAACATCAAAAACCACAACAATTTTAAGGGAAACAACAATAAAAGGAATAACATGTTCAACAACAAAGGAAAATGAAGTTGTCTTGGTGCACGATATGGAAATGGTTGTCCTCCCAAAATGTAGAGAGACTCCTGTTATGAGGAAACAAATGTTGTAGATAAGAAAAATGAATTCTATTTTATTTCTTCCCTCACTACTTCCTCTCCTCTAGGAACTTTGGATAATTGGTTGATTGATAGTGGTGCCTCAAGGAACTTCACTGGTTACGAAGAGGCCCTCTCAAATTTTATTGAAAGAAGACTAGTTTGGAGATCATACTTGGGGACAATGTCACCTACCCCATGGAAGGTATAGGGATTATTACTCTTCATTTGAATCAAGGCCAAATCCTTCATATACAAGATGTATTATATGTACCTGACTTGGAAAAAAACTGGTATCTATTTATGCGATGGAAGACAAAGGATTCAAGGTAGCATTCATTGATGGAAAAGTACATATTTGGAAAAGGAACCTGAAAAATGCTTCTACACCTTAATGTACGATTGAATGTATTCATCAGGTTGGAGGAAGTACATTTAGAGCTATGACTTGTGAAACTTATTTTCAATCTAAATTATGGCACCAAAGGTTTTCTCACCTTCATTAGAAAGCTCTACCTGATGCAGGGAAGATGGTCATAGGTATGCCCAGATTCAAAGTAGAACTTGAAGGTGTTTGTCAGGGTTGTAAGACTAGGAAAAATACAAGGGGACCATTCCCCCCAAGTGGAAGTAGAACTACAAACATCATTGAATTGATCCATTCTAATTTATTTGGTATGTTTACCATCACATCTTTGGGAGGATATTTGTATTTTGTTATTTTTATGGATGAATTCTCTTGCAAAACTTGGATCTATTTCTTGAAGAAGAAGGACGAAGTGTTCAAATTGTTTTTCTCTTTCAAATCCTTGGTTGAAAATCAAACAGGGAAGAAGATCAAAATATTGACTGATAATGGAACCGAATATGAGTCAAATATATTCAATGCTTATTGTAGAGAATCTGGAATTAAGAGGGATACCACTGCTGCATATACTCATGAGAAAAATGGATTTGCCGAAAGGAATAATTGAACCATCATAGAAGCTACTCGTACCGTGCTTCATGACCAAGGACCATCAAATTTCTTATGGGGAGAAACTTCCAACACTGTCATGTACATTAAAAATAGATTCCTACATAAGGCATTGGATGTCAGGACTACTGAAGCAGTTTTCACCAACAATAAACTTGATGTTTCTGATTTTATAATTTTTGTTTGTCATATATATTTTCTTGTGCCAAAATAATAGAGAATCAGGCTAGATTCATCCCAAAAGAAAGGAAAATTTATGGGCTACAACAAAACTTCAAAGGAATATAGAATCTATGTGCATGGTCAAAGGGAAGTGGAAATAATTCATGATATCACCTTTGAAGATGATGTTGCCCTTGGAAAGGTTAGAGATATTATTGCTTCAATGATGGACATTGATGAAGATACAGGAAATAAGGATGAGCCTCCGATGGATGAACCAATTCCCAATGTTGAAGGCTCGATGGATCTCATTGATCCACCTCCTAGTAAACCCTTTACCTCAAGGAAAACAACCTCATGGGTCAAATACACTATCAAAGATGCCCAGAAATACATTGCAACATGAGGTATATTTCGTGAAAGTAAAAATACGAATAGTAACCAAGGGTACTTATATTCCATAAACACCATTATTTAATATGAGCCTTGCATATTCATGAAGTCGTGAAGCACCAATTTTGGAAGGATGAGATGAACGAATACTATGAGTCGATCATGTAGAATAATTTTGAGGATGTGGTTCCTATTCCCAAGGAAACATCAATGGTCACTTCAAAATGGCTTTACAAAATCAAACCTAGAGTTTATGAGAGTGCTAAAAATTTCAAGCCCAAGTTAGTTTCTCAAGGATTCTCTCAAAATTAAGGAGTGGATTATGATGGCATATTTGCATCGGTTTCCCGATACACCGTTGTCTGATCTATCAACGCTCTTGTTTCCTCTCAAGGATGGAGCCTACATCAAATGGATGTCAAAATTTCCTTCTTCGATGGCTCGCTTAAGAGAATATATATATATAGAGAAACTTGAGAGGTTCAAAGTTCTGGATTGAAAGTCACATGTATGTAGGTTGAAGAAAGCCCTCTATGGATTGAAGCAATCCCACAGGGATTCTTATGAGAGGATTGATAGCTATTTTATGAATTTGGGTTTTACAAGAAGTGAGGATGACCTGAACCTATAATTTAGGTTAAAATGGACAAACCTCTGATTATGGTCATTTATGTGGATGATATCTTTTTGACAAGTACAAACCCTCTCATTTATTAATGCAAGAAGGAGTTTCCTTATGAATTTGAGAGGAAAGACCTAGGGTTCATGCACTAATTCCTAGGCTTGGAGGTTTGCAAAAATCTAAGAGGGATTTTCCCTTCTCAAGAAAAATACATTGTGAAGCTACTCAAAATATGTGGGATGGTGGAATGAAAGTCTATGAGTACTCTGATCGAAATCAACTTCAAGAAGCTATGTGGAAGTGTTTTTGGGCCTGATTTAGAAAATCATTCTGAGTCTAGACAACTTGTGGGGGCCATGATGTTCTTAGTGAACTCCCATTTGGGCATATGCTTCGTTGTAAACACATTGAGTAAATTTATGGTTGAGCCTCATCACATACATCGGATTGTTTCCAAGAATCCCTTGACATATCTCCAGGGCACAATCAACTATGGGCTTAGATACACTTCAAGTAATTTGAGGCTACACGGATATACTGATGTTGACTGTGCTAGTAGTATGGTGGATTGTAAGATTACATCTAATTGTTTCTTCTCATTTTGATCTGCTTCTATACGTTGGATGAGAAGGAAGGAGAAATTGGTTACTTTAAGCACCATTGAGGTCAAATACATTACTGCTAGTATGACCTGTTGTGAAGTTGTTTGGTTGAGGACGCTCTTTATTGAGCTATTTGAGCATGTGTTGGATACCACTGTGATATATTGTGACAAATATTAGGTACCAAGTGCTCCAACCATATTGATATCAAGTATCACTTTCTCCGGGATATGGTACAACGAGGATAAATACGGCTCCATAACATCACGACTGATGAGAAGGTCACATATTTTCTCATGAAACCCTTAGGGAAGTTAAAATTTGTAACCTTACATGAGAGACTTGGAGTCATGCAAATGCCCTCTTATGAGGGTCCCATGTAAGTTGGACACTGATATCTGAGAGCTCCTGTGGGCTTGGGGTACTTCTTGGAGCTACAAGTGACCATAGGGTGAGTGGTTCACCTTCCCTTGTGGTGCGTTGTGTACAGGGTGAGTGTTTTACCTTCCCCAATGATACCCCATGATGGTTGACATGTGTGTAGGGTGAGTGTTTCACCTTCCCCTGTAATTGAAATATGCATAGGATGAGTGGCTTACATTATCCTATGGCATATGAGCAGAATGAGTGGTTCACCTTCTCATGATGATGTCCTAACATACATCCTACCCATGTATTCTGAGACTCATGGGAAGTATCTTTTATGTGGAAAATGAGTTGGGAAATGAGGATAGAGACCATAGCACTATCGATGGATGCATTGTGTATGGTTGTAATCTCTATGTTAGGATGCATGGCGTTCAACCAACTTCATTTAGGATCAATTAAGGTTCTACCTTTGGACTGAATTGATTCATTGGAAAATTGAAAGGTCTTGTGATTCACTCTCGATCAACTCTTCTTCATCATTACTTCATGGTTCAAAAGAGCATATTATAACAGGGATTATAGAGATCGTACATGATGGTGGATGGATTAGCAGGTGGAATTATCCCTAGTTGAGAGGAAGTGCTAAAATTGGAAACTAGGGCTACACTCGACCTTGGACAACTCATATTATGGAGATGATATTTTTATTCGATTCCTATTTTCGAGAGGTAAAATATTGATTTAAATATCATATTATTCAGACAATCATAATTATAATTTTGAATTTATTATTCAAACATGTGAAAATTATCAAGGTCAACCTCAGTCAAATGTAGGCTCATGAATCCCAAGAGATATGTCTCCAGACCCTCAACAATTTGTATAAATAGGAGTGACCTCATCCTTATTTGGAAATCATCACTCATCACAATATACATCTCTCTCTCCTCTCTTGATTGGTTCACACACCTTGGAGTAGCCTTCCTCTACTTCGCATGTGGGAATAGAAGGACGAATTGTGCGGGCATATTGTAGGCCAAATTTTAGAGAATCAAGAAAGAATTGACAAATTTTGATGGAGGGTCAATTCACCTCTATTGAATTCAGTTTTTGGGTAAAAATTATGATTTCTGGAGGCAACATTCACTAGCACAGAAATCAACGAATTTGGGATAGTTTGACTAGTTTGACTTTAGCATTGAATTAGGATTGAAAATAGCATTTGACTCAATTTGATCGAATGTTTTTGGGTTGAATTTGACTCTCTTGGAAGGCCGAATTGAAATTTTGTTGATCAAGCTAATTTGAGGACATTTTGGAACTACTTTTACCACATGTTGGAACTACTCCATAAATAATCAGGAGTTGAGGGCAACACTTGTTTGAAGGAGAGGGGCATGTTAGGTCCCTATATTACTAGTGTATTTTCATATTGTTGTTAGTGTAGCCCCCTTATTTTTATTATTGTCCCCGTGTAACCCCCATATTGTTATTATTGTGCCCTTACATTATTATTATTAGGCCGGCTAGGATTATATTGTGACCCCATGGACTCATATTTATAGAAAGGAGGTTTTGTCATTTGTATCATCCAAGAATTGTTCATTTATGTAATGTAAAGGAGGTTGCCCCCTCGAAGTGGCTTATTTCTAAGGCATTGAACCCTCTTTTCTTCTATTTTTAGAGCTGGTTTCATGACAAAAATTGATATATCCATTAAAATTTCTCTACCTATGGAGAAAGATGAAAATTTGGGAAAAACAAAGAACTCATAAAATGAACCAAACACTGCCAAAAGACCTAGGACTACAAAGGTGGAAATAAAATTTTATTCAACAAAGATTTCAAATCAACTAGTGGGGCAAGAAATTTCAAAAGAAACTTGCTTTTAAAACTGTAACTTCTAAGTCTTGAAGCAACATCTTCTTCTACTTGTGGAGTAGGAAAAGGGAACTTCAAAGCCAAAAAATCAATTAGCACACAAGATTAATTCATATTTTTTAGATATCAAGGAGAATATTTTAGAGGTTAAATCTAATTTATCAGCTCAAATATGGGCATGTATTACTTCTCAATCAGAGACAAGTTTACTATTTGTGATGTATTTTGAAAATAAGTAATTTTGATTGGCCCTCACACAACGTAATTTATATATTGTTTAGGGAACCCTAGATTGAAAAAATTTCAATGTTTCTATGAATCTGAAGGATATTACTATATAATTGGGTCAAGATCGATATTCATATAAACAATACAAAAACGTTTTATAATAATTCCAATCTTCTGGTTACTAAAGTTACAAATCAATTAATTTAATAAAGGGAAGGTTTTTCACTAGGGCCAAGAAAATGAGAATAGAAATATGACATGGATGGATTATAAATTTTGAGGTAGACCCCAAAGATGAAGAGTCTCTCAAAAAATTAATATATCCCAAAGATTTGAAAATAGATGCACTAAATAAAATATTGAATGTTATGAATTATGAGCATGTTCAGATCCCTTAAATAGTTCATGTGGACAAAGAAAATGAATTCCTTCTTTTTATTATTGTAGAAAGAAAACATGAGATTCAATAACTCCAAGGATAGGTTCAAAAGCTAGCATAGTTGGTCCCAAGCCATATATATTATGTACCCTCTTCTTCTTCTACTTAGAAAAATTGTATTCCTGTGGATGCTTTAGATGAAATGGCTAACACACTTTCAAGTGTATTCAGACGAAGCAAACCATCCTTTTAAGTAAAGAGATAAAACTCTTATATCATATTTTACCGACATTGATTCCATAGGAGATACCTTTGAATTGGTTACCTTGATGCATACCTTTTGATCTTAATTCTAACTCTTTTAGAGTAGTCATGCCGGTCCTACACTAACATAATATGTCAAAACTCCGTTTATAGTGTACATCCTGAGTCTTGAGACATAAGTTTCCCTTTTAAAACCTACATATTTTTTTAAAATAATATATTTTTTCATTCTCAAGGATATTAGCTCGACCTACTTGCCCATGAGGTTGTTAGTTGTAAATCATTGTATAGGTTTCCTAACTTCTCAATTCCCTAGTTGGCCAGATACATTCTCCAAGAGGATAGATTGAACCTCTATAATGCAACCCTAGAAAGAGGAAGGGAGCTAGATTTAGGTTATTCTACATCCAGTTAGGTCTAAAATGAGTTAGTTGGAAATTTTGAGGTATTTTCCCTATTGTTGAGTGTTTAGAGACTATCTCTAGGAGAAGACTGGGATTGTACGCTGAGGAGCATGAATCTCATGTTGAAGGTATGTTGTACTGATTTTTATTAATAATGAATGTCCATGATTTCCTTTATTTACATGATGTGTTTATCATGTTGATGTTTATATCTTGTTCTTGCTAATATACCCTATAAAGGAGGAAAATTTGGTTTGCCTAGCTATGCACATGTGTAAGAGCTTGATATAAAAAATGCTGGGAATGAGATCTTTAGGAGAAAATTGTTCTCTCTTCGAAAATTCATATCCGACATTCATAATCGACCTATGAGGGTTAAAGTATATTATCTTGAGCTATTTAGCTAAAATTTTATGTTTAACTGTGATTTACTTTTAGGGGATTCGACTGATTCCTTCACATGCATGGTCTAGAGTGTTCATGGAAAAACCCACGAACCAATAACTTCTTGCATTATATTCATTATGTTTACAAAAAAATGGAAATTCAACTAATGATTATAACCCTAGTCTTGTGCCTCTCTCTTTTGGATTTAAATATTGGTTTTTGTTTGTGTTTGAGTGTTATCCTTTATTTTTCGAGCTAGTTTGAGTGTATTTAAAAATAATTTCCTTAGATATCAATAGATATTTTCTTGATTTGGGTTTTAAATGCACATTGGTACAAAGACACGAGTCTATAGTGGATTGCAATATTTTCAGTAGATGTGTGGGTAATACGCTTAATACATGTGTCTTATTACATTCATGACCCATGATTTACCCCTGTCTTCCTTGTAAATTGAGTTTCTAAGGGGTTTTGTAATTATTTTGGTGTTTTCGGTGTGAACCCTAGAGAGTATTTTCTTTGAGAAGATAAAATTAGGAACCTCTTCTTTTGATGAGTTTTTTATGATTATTTTCATACTATAAGGAAGAAAAATAAATCTAGTTTGTACGAAGGTGCTTGTTGGAGGACTAATATATCTCTCTCATTTTCTAGATCTATCCCCTACAAATTATATAAGTACAGATCTATTTCAAGAATATTGTTTTTGAATTGGATTTGATTTATTTTGCAATTTTGGTGTTTTGGTGTTTTCATAAAGGTTTTTTTTCTCCATTTTTGTTGTTTTCATTAGCACTCATTTCCTCTATCTATTATGGTTATGCAAAATTATATCTCAAAGGTCTAGTTGTGTTTTTTTGGACTTCTGCTTTGATTGGATCATTAAAAATTTCCTTTTTTCAAACCACTCAAATATTGTCCTTCAATTAGGGTTTGTTTCTTTACCTTTATAGATTATGGTTGCTACATTGTTTTTTCTATCTCCATTCAAATACAAATCTAGAACTTTCTTTGCACTATTTTTTCATGTTTTCCGATGTGCGATAAACTGATTTTTGTGATTTTATTTTACAAACGAAACTCCAAGATTTTGAATGCTTGGTGTTATCGCTTTGTTTTTATTTGTACAATATTGTGTTTATTTTTTTAGTATTTTTTTTGGACCATATTGATGTTATTAATTTGGTGAATTTTAGGAGTAGCTATTGAGAGTGTGAGAGGTTGTTGTCATCTTTTAAAAATGAAATGGAATCTCTTCCTTTCTATAGCTAGCTTTGAGTGAATGAAAATTGAATTTCATATAGCATACATTCGGATTGGGTCTTGTGTTATACACCATATCAGTTGCACACCACTTCCCTAGAGTAGATAACAACCCATAAAACAAATGCTTAATAAATTTTATTCAACATTTTCCCTTACTTTGGCAACACACCAATAATAGCTCAGACTACATTTTGTGATTAGGGGGATGAGTTAAACCCTCCAATATCATGAAAAAAAACATATTATATTGATTTGGGAGATAAAATCCATTTGCAGTGACACGTTTCCTTTGAAGCCCTTCTCATATAAGCATCAATCATGAGGTCATATTGAGCCCAATGTAGTGATCAAGCCTGGTTCATTGGTCTTGGTGGTGTTGAGCTGCACATATTACTTAGGGATCTCCTTGAGAGGGATATAGCTTAATGTGAGTAATATGTGTGGAGATTTTGGGCCTAATTTTTTTTCGTTGCATGTAGACCCAAATGATGGCTATTCACCCAAGTTAAGTTTTTGTATGTGTTATCCATAACAATTGTAATATTAGGTATCTTAAATGGGTAATGGAGATGGGGACATCTTCGATGTGTCTAGAGTAGATCTTAGTAAGGAATCACTTGGTTCTCCTCAAGGGTACCCCATGACTCATAAGTGTTCTTGGATCAAGGAATAAGATCCATTAAGTAGGAGCCTAACATAATTTTCCCAGTCACATATTCATAGTTGACTTGGGCCCTGGTCGACAAAGCTCCAACTATAGGAAGATCCCCTTGATTCTCTTTGTTTATGTATTCCTAACACCTTGGATACAATCGTGTGAGCTATTTAGCCTATGTCTAGTTGGTCATACGGGTGTCTTGGTTAATTAAATTTAGTAATCAAATATATTCACCATGGATAACAAAAATATTCAACATTATCAAAGAATTTTAAACCTTTCTCCTATGGAGGAATGTCACCAACCTGGGATATGTAGGATAGCTTCGAAAATAGAGGAATTAAACTAGACTTAGGTTGAATGGGATAACCTTGGTCCTCTCTGGGAAGAAAAATAATTTTGAAGTGATTGATGAGATTTGACCACCACAAACCAACCTGTTGAAAATTCAAAAAGAAATGTGTGTCTAATTTAATTTACCCTTAATTAAATTAGACAATAAAATGTAATCTTATCTCATAATCACTTTTAATAATTAACTGAGTGTAAAAAACTCAGTTAGCTCATGAATTTTGAGTTGAGGGTGGTTGGTGAGGCATGCAGAGTGATTCTATTAGTTATTGATTCCAAGTTATGGTTACTACGTTAGTTTAATGCATGAGAAATCTCTTAACTCAATTAATTGAGTTAAAATCAGTTTAACTAGTTGTAACTATTTGTTGCACTAGTGAGAGGTCAAGTGAATTAAAAAATATTTAATTCACATTTAGTGATTTGTCATGTAACTAATGATTTACTGTCAATAGCTGCATGCATGTCACTTCTGATGGAGACCCAGTTGAGACAAAGGTTAAAAGGATGTTAATTATCAATTGTATTATTAGTATGCTGCCCACATGTCGTAAAACATTGATAGGATTTCCCATGTGCATTGCACATATTTGGAAGGATGACATTCCTAAATAATATGGATTGAATTCCACATGAAAACTGTAATAAAGGTAGGATGAGTAGAGGCAGGATGGCTAAGTGTTCATCAATTTTGTTCAGATCAGTGTGAGACAGTTGTGAGAGTGCAAGAGACTCTTGTGATAAGAGTGCATTGTAATTTTTTAATGATTCCTTGGTCAATATACAATAGAATATAGAGGGGTTTTGAGGGGTAAACTTTCACTGGAAAATATCTGTCTTGTGGTTTGATTTTCTTCATTATTTACTTGTTCTGATTAGTGACCATGTTTATTTTACGCAATTAATTTGTAGAAGGATTCGTTATCTTTCTTTATCATATCGCATGATCAGATTGAATCCATTGATATAAATATTGTTTGTATAATTTATAAATGGTATCAGTGGACAAGAAATCACTATATTGGAGAGGAAATTGATTCTGTGTTGAATAACATTTAAATTTGAAAAAATATTCTTTTGTACGACAAGCAAATCAAGATCAAGATGGATTTCAATGGCTTGAGATTGGAATATGCATTCGAGGGCAGTTATAGTTATATTGTGTGGAAAGATAGGATGGAGGAAGTTATAGAGGACAACGGGATGAAAGAATTCATTGATAATGACATTCCCAAACCCGAAACAACAGATGTCACTCTTCTTGATGCTTGGAAAAATAAGGTTTCAAAGGCAAGGAGGATATTATTGGAGGGAGTAAGAGATGACATTATCTCGAGTCTCCATGGAAAAGAGACTCCATATGAAATATGGAAGGATTTGAAAGATCTATTTTAGAGTAGTAGTGACCACATAAAATTTCCACTGAAGGAAAAGCTCAGGAGAATCAAAATGGAGAAAGGCGACACTATTCTAAAATATTTAAACAAGTTCTTCTAATGTCGAGATGATCTTGGGAGTGTCGGAATTATTTTAGCAGATGATGACTTGGTGAACCTTGCTCTTCTAGGCCTTCCCAAGAGTTGGAATAGTTATCATGACTTTGTCAATGGGAAGGAGAAGCTACCAGATTAGGACCGAATTTGGTCATATTTGGTATAAGAAGAATTCAGGCAGAATACACAGGATGGATCCTGATCCAAGACGGGATATAAAATTTGATGAGGATAAATCCATGCAATTGTCCCTTGAGAGGGAGCTTGATTTTCATGCATATGAGAAACTGTTGGTTCCAAAGGATGAACCTCAAGATGTGGAGCAGCCACATACAGAGGATCATGGAGTGGCAAACAAAACTCATGCAAATCCATCCACCAAACATGGTAGAAGGCACACCACGAAAGCTGATATATTGAGACTTGATGTGGAAAAACATTTAGGGGCACCTACTTCACTACACATATAGAGGGAGTCTCTAGACAGGTTTACTGGATACATGGCTCTTACGAGAAAGTGTATTGTGACAAAACCATCCTCTTTTGAGGAAGCAGTGCAACAAACTGTTTGTGTTTATTCCATGGTTGAGGAGTATTACTCCATCGTCAAGAAAAGTGCATGGGAAGTTGTCCCAAGACTAGTCAGAAAATCAATGGTTGGATATAGATGGATCTATAAGGTGAAGCAAGCAACATATGCAAGTGTGGAGAAGTACAAGGCTAGATTTGTAGCCCGAGGATTCTCACAAGTTGAGGGGATTGACTATGAGGAGAATTTCACACTGATTGTGAAATACTCATCGATTGGATCTATCCTTGCACTCTCAGGGAAGAAGGGATGGAAGATACATCAAATGGATTTTAAAAATGGGTTTCTCAATGGATTTATTGAGGAAGAAGCGTACATATAGAAACCAGAAGGTTTTGAGATCTTTGACAGTGAGTCACATGTGTGTAGACTCAAGAGAGAATTGTTTGGGCTGAAGCAAGCACCTCGTGCTTGGTACACTAGAATTGACAACTATTTCATCGGGTTGGGCTTCACAAATAGTGAAGTGGATGCGAACCTATACCAGATTATGGTTGATGGTAATTTTTTCATTATCGTACTTTATGTTGATGATATTATTTTGACAGGTGATTAGCAACTCAAAATTTCTCTAAAAGAAGATCTTGCAAGAGAGTTTGAGATGAATGACATGGGACTCCTTCACTGTTTCCTTGGTTTGGAAATATGGCAATGGGTTGGTGAGCTATTTTTTTCTCAAGGCAGGTATGCCAAAGAGATTCTGAGAAAGTTTCACATGGAGAGTTGTAAACCCATGGAGATTCCTCTTGCAGGAAACTAGAGGAAAGAGGATGCTACATCAGGTGAGGTAGTGGACGCTACTATTTATAGCCAGCTTATGGGTTCATTGATGTACTTTGTGAACAATAGACCAAACATTTTCTATGCAGTTAACCATCTGAGTCAATCTATGGTTAAGCCAACAAAGCTCTTTTAGAAGGTGAGGAACCATGTTTTGAGATATCTCAGAGGCATTTACAGAGTATGGATTATGGTATAGATGGACAGAGGGAGTGAAGCTTCAAGGCTTCACCGATGCAGATTGGGCAAATGGTCCATCAGAGGGAAAGAGCACATCAGGAGGGCTATTCAACATAGGATCGACAATAGTTTATTGGTATATTAGGAAGTAGATATCTGTGGCACTCAGTTTAGTCGAGGAAGAGTAAATGGCAGCCAGTCAGGCTACATGTGAGGCCATATAGATGAGGAAGATTCTATTTGGTTTGTTTGGTCATCAGATGGATCCGATGGTGATACATTGTCATAATCAGAGTTGCATAAAAATCTCGTTTAATCTAGTATTCCATGATAGGTCCAAGCATTTAAAAATTTGGTACCACCATCTTAGATATTATGTTCATAGGCACATTATGTTACTTCGGGACATTCCCACGGAAGATCAAGATGCATATATTCTAACAAAGGTACTGGCTAGGAGAAAATTCGAATACCATAGAGGAAAGATTGAGGTAGCTGATAATCCCTTTCTTGTTGAAAAGGAGTGTTGAAAAGTCAACAAAAAATGTGCATATAATTTAATTTTCCCTTAATTAAATTGGATAATAAAATGTAATCTTATCTCATAATCACTTGTAAGAGTTAAATGAGTGTGATAAAATAAGTTAGCTCATGAATTTCGAGTTGAGGGTGGTTGGTGAGGCATGCAGAGTGATTCTATTAGTTATTGAGTCCAATTTGCAGTTAGTGAATTAGTTTAATGCATCAGAAATCAGTTAAATCAATTAATTGAGTTAAAATCAGTTTAACTTGTTGTAACCAATTGTTGCACTAGTGAGAGGTCAAGTGAATTAAATAAGATTTAATTCACATGGAATGATCTATCATGTAACTGATCATTTACTATTAATAGCTACATGCATGTTAAATCTGATGGAGACCCAGTTGAGACAAAGGTTAAAGGGATGTTAACTATTAGTTGTATTATTAGTAGGCTTCCCACATACAGTAAAACGCCCATAGGATTTCCCATGAGAATTGTGCAGTTTTGGAAGGTTGAAATTCTGAAAGAATAGGGATTGCATTCCACGTGAATTGTATAAGCACGATAGGCTGAGCAGATGCAGGAAATTCGCTAAGTGTTGGTTGCTTTTGTCCGGATTAGTGTGAGATAGTTGTGAGAGTGTAGGAGACTCTTCTAAGAAGAGTGCATTGTAATTGTTTCCTAATTCCTTGGTGAATATACAATAGAAGATACAATGGTTTTGAGGAGTAAGCTTTCCCGAGGAAAACATTTTTGTTGTGGTTTGATTTTCTTCTTTCTTTACTTTTTGTGATTGGTGATTGTATTTATTTTAAGAAATTAATTTGTAGAAGGATTCATTATATTCCTTTAGCATATCACATGATCATATTGAATCCATTGATATACATATTTTTTGTATAATTTCTACACAACCCACCTTTAACTTACTTTTTTTGTCATGTAATTGTGCAGCTAAGACCTTCTAGTTCTGAACCTTTTTCTTATTTATTTCATCATATGTATAATGAGAGAATTGATTCTACTATGGAGGATATGGGTGCCCCATCACCTCCTACACTGACAATATATTTTTTCATGTCATCATTGCCACTGCTTCATGTGATAGGATAAAATTCTCGTGCTTTGGCAGTGCATTTTTACTCGTCATGGGGCCTTCCACCATTTACTTCTATCACCCCTACACGTTTACTAAATTTTTTAGTATCTCTTCCTTCATCAATTTTTGTGTTTGAAT
This sequence comes from Pinus albicaulis, assembly GCA_034641835.2. Taxonomy (NCBI): domain Eukaryota; kingdom Viridiplantae; phylum Streptophyta; class Pinopsida; order Pinales; family Pinaceae; genus Pinus; species Pinus albicaulis. The sequence continues at coordinate 184,145 of JAXQQM020060942.1, read as the reverse complement.
GGGAGAAGAACCTATTCAAATAGTAGGAGTTAGGGTGTTTAAACCTAGCTCATCCATCCCTACAATTCCTTTACCTAATATGGGCATTTTTACTTCGGGAAACATGTAGGGGCGACATAAAATTTCCTTTATCTAACCTTGGGGCATTAAAATTTTTGGATAACATCTCAACCTTAGAGTAGTTTTATAATAGGCATGATTCCTATCTCTAGGGTTCCTTTCCCTTTGGAGGGATTAGTTGACCTAGGGTCCCTAACCACATTAGTGCCCTTAAGCTAGCATTTTTTTATGCTTAAAGTGATGTTTTTCATATGGATTTACTTCTTCTATTGTTCGGTATAATCCCAAGATAATTCATGTCTTTATGGGTCCCTACAACCCTTGGGGAATTTCCCCTAGAGGATAATATAATTTCAAGAAATTTGTTGGACTAAGATCTTAACTTACTAGGATGCAATATAAACTTGGTCCATATTTTCCCTCCATTAACTATGATATGTGGAGGGGAACCATATGGTTTCTTAGAAAGAAATTTTCTACATCCTAATCCATTTAATCGACATCAACTTCCATTTCTAGCATCTATTAATTTTCCACACTTGGATAAACTTAAAAATGACCCCATATTCCATTCTCCTATGTGGCCACCAATTCCTACAAATTTATCTTATGATATTTCGTAAGTTCAAATTTAAGTCAGGGGAATACCCATCCTCGCATATCACCACCTACCATTTACTATGTTCTTCAAATCATATGGTGGATGATTATTTGAGGTTGCATTTTTTCTATCGAATATAGACTAATGATGCCTCTAAATTTTATATTGAACTAAATAGGGCTTATTATAGTGATTATGCTTCCTTATCCCATACCTTCTTGAATGATTTTTAGTAACCCTCACAACAAGATATCAAAAATGACCCATTTTCCACATCTAAATTGGATAACTTGACTCACACTCCAAACCATATCCATGAATAGAGGAGACGAAAGAGGTTAGTTAGAATAAAAATTACTAATTACATTCTCAAAACAGGTAATTATTTCTTCCACCTATAGAAAATAATGTTGCTATGGACAAGGTGTGTATGGAGGAGAAGGCCATTCTATATGCTCAACATATCGATTTAATTTATTTTGAGTCATCAAATTTATATGATGTCCTTCGTAAAGCTACTCGACCTTCAACTGATCCAAAATGACCCAAACTGTGATTGCATTTTGATGGTTTCAACGGTTCCATTTCTTGTGCTATTATCAGCCAATTAATAGCTCAACTAGGCAAATTTATTGTGACATCCCAAGCCACAACAAGTGCATTTGGTTCTCAACAAGCACAGTCTTCAGAGTAGACCTCCAAGATTCTCATGATGTAGAACACAACATCAAATAATCCTCAACAACATTGGAAAAAAAAGAAAAAAAATAATAGTAATAACTCCAAACTTTCTCAGGAAACTCCTCAAAACTAACCCAACCAAAGTCAGGGCACAAATGAGAAACACCCCGGGTTTAAATTTCCTTATCAAATTTGTTAGGGATATCATTTGGCTCACAAGTGCCCATGCAAGGATGAATTTCACCATCTTCTTGCACCACCACTACCACCCAATAGCTATTCATATTCACTCATACATTCCTTACCCAACTACAATAGAAAATGGCTACACAACCTCCTCCACCTTTTTTTTTTGGTTAGTGGGGGGGAAAAAAACTTCCTAAAGGCTATGAACATATACATATTTGTAGTCAAAAAGTTATATATTCTAAGGGCTTAGTCATCATTGATGTCGCTGCTAAACGTCTAATGCTATAAAATAATTTTGAGCTAGCATGTCACCCACCTAAGGGTGTTCTTATTATGTCAACACACAACCCTAATGCATGGGCTACTCAACAATATATTATCATTGAATGTTTATTCCAAGCACCTAATTCCATTATTTATTTAGAGGTTTTGAAAATTTTCCTGATGCAACGCAAAGCCTTGCTAACTACTTTTGGATGGGTTGACCCCTTGGAGTTGAATTTGATTAAATTTGACGTTGACACCCCTTGTTTTACACTCTTTCATTAGGTAATTTTCTAGATCTTAGTGCATGTTTTAAAATACAAGAGACCTTACACTCTTGTCGATGAAGGGTATTTTACTTATGTTTTCCATATTCATCCTTCATTAACTATGTTATGGCGAGGAAATACAATCCATGAAGGGGTACACTTTTACATCCCTATCCATTTAATCAACAACAACTTCCATTTTTAGCATCCCATGATTTTCAAAACTTGGATAAACATACAAATGACCCATATTCCATGATCCTAGGTGGCCATCAGTGGCTACAAAATTAACTTATGATGTTCCTAAGTTCAAAGGGAAGTTGGGATAAGCAATCTGTGCATATTAACACCTATCATTAATTTTTTTATTCAAATTATTTGGTGGATGATTCTATGAGGGTGCATCATTTCCAATGAAATATGATAAAAAACTACTGCTAAATGGAATATTTAACTTGATAGGGAACTCAATGGTGACCAGTCGGTCATGGTATTTTTTGAAAAAAATTTCTCCATCATTGCCTCGCTGTAATATTCCCAAATGGGAAAAGAAGGAATATAGTGCATAAATATGGAATAAAAGTGTAAAAAATCACATAAAAACATGAGACCAATATGGATCATTTCCATTCATAGTAACAACATCAAATATGTATAACATAATGGGCCACAAAGCAAATAACAAGATACAACAAGCCTCCAATAGACAAAACCCTAAAGAATGAGGTGCTCCTACTATATCAAAATGATGGAAGATTGCTACAGCATATTCATAGGTGCACTCCTACAATAAATGAATACAAAAAATATAGATGGTTATTAAATGCCTCAAAAGAGACAAAAAATGTAGATCTAGGCTCTATACAACCTCCAACAAAGAACCCAAGAGGGTTTTCAGAAATACACCAGGATAGAAGAAATGAATTAAAGCCCTAGGGCTAAAGATTCATTGCAACAATAAGATTGGAAAGATGTGTCTGATCTGATATTCCAAAGAATGTAGCCTCATCCAATGGATCATTTAGATGAAAGGCTAATCCCTTCACTAGAAAATCACCTCTCCAAATGGTATGCTGAAACTAGCCCTACAACTCCTCCCTAAAATAACGGATTCCAAGATAGAAACTGCACTGTAGGGGAAAATCATGATGTGGCCTGATGCCAAATGCAACAATAAGGCTCAATGGCCTTCCCCACTAGCCTCCTAATGGAAGAAAACCTTCCTCCACTGAAAAAAAATTCAGAAATCACCTGGATCTATTATCCACTGCTGCAACCTGCAACTCAACACATCTATCAACACAAACTGTGTTGTACCACAATAATGAACCTTTGGCCTAATGCCTAAATGTGGAATGATAGTGAAATACTCTTCCTTTGAGGCTCCTCAAGGATAGATGTGGGATTCCCGCTCGGGAACACCCTGTCCTAAATAAAATATGGCTGCCATCCTCTTCCTTATATAAGTTGTTAGTATGAATCCTTTGTCGAAGTGTACGAAAAAGGACCACTTTAGCTACGCATAACTAATAGCCCTAACAACAAAAGTGGCTGCCAATATCTTCAGATCTGCGGTTAGTTGAACATAAAAGAGCTGCAAAAACCAGATCTATGCATGGAAAGACATTAAGCAGAAAAAACAAGGGTTTGCTCCATATACCAATAAACAAGACAAGAACAATTTTTGAAAGAATTTTTATATTAATTGGGCACCTGGGAGGAAAACAAGAAGGCGTATCCAATTCTCCTCAGTGGGATGGGTTCTTGGAAGTCCTCGGCACTTCAGATCTAAGATTTCTCTCTCTTGTTGGTGTAGAAAACCCAATGCAAAGAATAGAGCTCAATGGGAGCTCACACAGCAAATGATGGAAAAATGGGACCAAGTGTATAGATCCAGAGTGATCTAATAGGCAACAAAATGTGAAGAATGGTAGGAAAAACCCTCCTATTTATAACAAAATATTGGGTCATTCTAGATCTTGGTGCATGGGTTAACCAGATCTAGATCCACTTTTTATGGAATATTTTATTATATTTGTTGGAGGGAAAAGGTATTTGACTTGGGTCAAAATCCCTTAATTTGTCAAAAATAAATAAATAAATGATTTATTTATCTTTTTAAGGAAGCGGTTAGAAGATAATCAAATAAATAATGATTTATTTAATTATTTAAGGAAGTGGTTGAAAGATAATTAAATAAATAGCGATTTATTTAATTATTTGTGGGTGATTTGGTCATATTTAACAAGGAATATTATCTAAATAAGATTTAAATAATTATTCCTAGAAAATAATAAGATAAATAAAAGTTTATCTAATTAATTTCTTTGTTTTTGGGTTAAACATGACTAGGAATAATAATTAAATTATGGTTTAATTAATTATTCCATGAGAAAAATTAAACAAAATAGGTTTGTTTAATATTTCCTTTTGGGGTTTCCTGTTTAGACCATAAACAACCTAATAAATGTGGTTTATTAAGTTATTTAACATAGTGAAGGCAATTTTACTTAGGGTAAAATTGGTCTTACATCGTGTACTTGGGTCCATCTAATGATAATAGGTTAGATGACCAAAAAATGGTGTAACAGATTGCCCCCCAGCGTGCGGGTGTCAGGAGCAAATCGTATGACCGAAGTAAGTTGTAAGAACTCAATCACCAGACAACAAAAGGGAAGTCATAGAGAGGAATGCAAGGTAGATAGTGTGCTGAAGAACTAGACCCTGAGGAGACGAGACTCGCAGGTGCAACAAGTCTCTTTTTATGAGAGGGTACCTGTGCTGAAGGCGGCGGGGGAGGCATACCTATGCCCGCCGAGACAAAGTACAAAATAATAGTGTGTCTAGTAAACAAGGGACCGAACCATAGAGTACAGCTGGCATAATCATGAGCCAGATAAAAATACAATAAGGAATCCCATATACATGTTGTGCCTGGGATAACAGCCAGGACTTGTACAATAATGTCTGAGTACATGAGATACAAATACAACCCAAATGCCCCCTGTAAATGGGGAAGGGCTCACAAAATCTGACTGATACATGCAAATCAAAGAGGCGCTGCAAGTGGCTAAGGCCAACATCATCAAATATTTGGAGCTGCATCGAAGGCTGCAAGGAGGAGGTCATCCGGGCATGTGGGGGGCTACCTGCAGGGCCACCCCCTCATGAGGGTTGAGACATCTCACACACACTCGGGAATCATCAAGGGCCACTACTGTATCACTGAACCATCAAGTATACGTATCTTGATCATGCTGAAAGGAGCTGGAGTGAAGAAACAATCAAGTCAAAGGGAAATGAGAGATCCCTTTGCCTGATCCGAGGCACCGAACAAGAGTGGAAGCTGGAACCAAGGTACACCGCCCTCTAGACCTGGCTTCTGGAAAGAATGAGCTGATGTCGACAGAAGGAGGTCCGCCATAAGTGAGACAATGAGAGATCCTCAACTAAGGCACGAGAGACAATAGTAGAGCGACGGACAGACTGACACTAATGATGATGGTGAAATGGAAAGGAATGAGTAGCGAATGGATGACTTCCCTTGTTAGAGCATAAAGGGCATGAATGACATGGCAGCGACTGACACAATATCATAGGGGATAGGGGACAGTGGGACTGAAGGTCATAATGTGCGACAAAAGAGAGAGACCAAGCAATGAAGGATGGAGGGCTATAGCGGGGTACAAAGGGACTCGAGATAGACTCCATGAATGCGATGATGACTCAACTTGGATGCTCTAAACAAGGGAGACTCGATGGTGCTGCCACATAGTAAAGGCCCAATGGGGGACCATGAAAACATGAGTTCAAGATGGTAACTCGTGACGAAAATTGACACGAACAAAGACAAGTAAGGAGGAAAAATGGTACCCCAAGTACAAGTGTTGTAAGTGAGGAAATGCGATTTTAGGGAGAGGTGGAGTGACCCTTCTTGGACAAAATGTGTCCTGGTGAAGTATCAAATCACAAAAAAATAACAGATACCCATTTTAGGGCTCGGTGAGAGCTTTCCAACGGTGCAGATGGTTTGTCAAACGGGGCTACGGTATGGTCGCAGCAGTCGAAAAGAAGAAATAGGGGTTCTCTTTTAATAAGGCAGTTTTCCCTCCAAATTCACTCATTTTCTATTGTTGCTGTTGTGAATGTAGAGAGGAGAGAAGGCCCTAAACCTTGCGGCGAGTGTAGCAGACAAACTGACCATTGGAATTGAGATCCATCAGTTGCAGGTAAGAGGCCTAACCTTACTCTTTCATTTTGATGGATTGAAAGTTCAGTTTAGGGCCCAAAATCTCAGAAACAGTCCCTCCTTCATCTACGGCCGGGTCGCACTTTTTGGGCCAAAAAGTGCGACCTGGGAAGCAGGTTTCAGGGCAAAAAGTGCGACCTATCCCAGAATTGGGCAGAAAACTGCGACTTGGGAGATGAAGGGGTTTTAGTGCTGTTTTATGGCTGAGAGTTGGGTTTTTGTGTTTGGTTATGGTATTCCCGATCTGCATGCTGATAAAGATGATGTTTTTGTGTAGGTATGGCAGATTTATGGGTTAACTGGAGAGAGAGAGACCTAGGTACATTACGGGCAGAGATCCAGGCGGATCAGGGTGTCCGTCGTGTGTTGGCCAGGTTTGGGGTTCTAAAGTTTTTGGAGAACCCTTTGATGAGAGCAGGAGAGCCTTTGTTGGCCCAGATTATCAGTTACTAGGATCCAGAGCATGAGGTCTTTATAGTGCAGGGGCACAGGATCGAACTGACAGTCCAGGATGTGTATTTCCTGACGGGTCTCCCGCCACTGGGGATGGTGGGAAACATGCAGCCAGTATTACCGCAGGGGTAGCATATCATGGATTTTGTGGAGCGTCATTGTCGACCAGGTCTCCAATTCAAGGGGAATCAGATACCGATCGGGGACCTAGAGAGATTAGAGACCCGTGCAGTGGCCGCAGCAGTGCTGTGGATCCTGGGCAACTAGGCGCTCCATCACATCACTGGGGGGCAGATGATGATTTTGGAGGGTGTGTTGAGTGGGACCTACTATGGGTGGGCCCAAATGATGCTGGCGTCGCTAAAGCGACAATTTTCGCTCTGCAAGCGGCAAGTGAACCATGATTGCTCGTATGGGACTTTATTGTGCGCCTTCTTCTTTGAGAAGATCCCGACCTTGCGGCCTCGTATACAGCTCCCAGATGGGGGCCTGAGAGAGCCCAGGATGCGCCGGTGGTGGTGGCTACTGTGTAGAGGAGGAGGAGGGGCGATCGGGTGAGTGTTTCGACCTGAGTTCTTTTCCCATTGGGATCAGATGCCGTTATACATAGACGACTATCCCTATAGTGGGATGAGTTATTGTGGCAATCCGGACCTACCACTTCCGCCTGGTTGAGTATGGGGGCCCGATGGAAAGTGATAAGTAACTATTATTGTATGGGAATGTTAAAGTTATTGAATAGTAGATATGGTACTGATTCATGTACTTTTGGTATGCAGATATAGCTCCGGTAAAACCGGCCGGATATATGGGACGCCCGGCAGCCTATGGAGCTGCAGGGCCGAGTGGGTTGAGAGTAGTGCGCTATGGGACATCCACCGTAGATGTGAGATGTTTCTGACTCGGAATGGCGAGGTGTCATGCGGCGCATGGCAATGGCCGGTCAAGGCATACGTGATCTACGGGCTGCAAGGGCAGAGCCATTAGCTCGGGATCCTCCAGATAGTGAGTAGGTGTGGGGCATGTGGTGCCCCCTAGTGTGTATGTAGGGGCAGGTGGTGCCCCCAGTTTAGAGTTTTTTGTAACATGCGATGGGCATGTCATATGTATCAAAGTAGATGGACTCTAAACACATGTTTTGCGACAAATGTTATGGATATGCATCGTTTTTTAATGATTATAAATGTTATTGTCATGTATGAAATGCGTGTGATAAATGCCAATCTAGAACATGGTTTGCAATACTATCTACATAGTAACTCTGTTCTCGAGGTACATGGTTGAAAATTATGGTTTCAAATGCACGTATCAAGAGTTTCACTTGTAAATAACGTCTAAATAGCACAGGGTTATGCACACGATAAACACCATTTAGTTGCATGACAAGAAGTAGGGAATCCAGATGAACATGCAGATGGAGGATGCGATGGAAGAGGGAATCGACTAAGAGATGACGCACTGCATCATATTCGGCTTGATTGTTGGTGGCAGAACCAATGCAGACCCCGTTGGAGAGAACAAGGGCATGCAAGGGGGTGAAGATGGCCCAACCTGCCGAGGCTAGATTCCAAGAGTAACGACTTACACCATCGGTATAGCCGATAAAGGGTGTGGATGGGGGGTCTTGCAGAATGGTGTTACAAGACAACAAATGAGGGGAGGAGAGACAATGACGGCAGTGTGAGTGGACAGAAGACATCAAGCGGAAATTGCGGGAGGGAGTGCAAGGAGCAGGATGACTATGACTCATATACAAACTAGAGGGTGGTATATGAGGGCTATCGGAAGTATGGTGAGGACTCGGGCTGCAGAGGTCAACAGAGATACGGGTGGAGTGATCTCGGGTATGGGTAGAAAAGAGGTGGTCGGGCGAAACAATAGGGGAGGATGCAGGGGGACTGGGCTCCGAGTGTCTCCCAGAGGAGGATAGGTAAAGAATGGTTGTGGTAGACTCCGTCTTCTAAACATCAGGGGGGGGAATGTTGATGGGGGTGGGGGGATCCTCAGGCTGGCCCGAAGCATACTGCGCGAGTATGGGAGAGGCTGATTGATTTTGTTCAACCTCATACTCTCGGACTACCTCTAAAGAGGCGCGGTAATGCGTCAGGTGAGGACAATGGTTGGAGTAATGGCCATGAACACCGCACAAAGCACAGGTTTTGTTGGTGCGGAGAGTCTCGGGGTTCTTAGTTACGGACGAAGAAGGAATGGAGGCTTCAGGGACCATAGATTCAGGGAACGCGACTTTAACCATGGGCTAAATACGGGGCAACTCCGGACAAGCATGGGTGGCATGACTGGCGACATCACACAAGGCGCAAGGATTTGTGGGCGGAGGAGGGGTCGGGTCAGTCGTGGTGGTCTTGTCTTTGGGTGCCCCCTTGTGAGCTTTTCCTTTCTTCCCAGGAGCCATCACGACAGGAGGAGGGTCCTGTGGAGGTGCTGGGGGCACAGTGGCAATGGAGGAAGGGAGGGGGACCGGTTGAACTGGTGTCAAATCCATATAGGGTTTGGGGTGACCAGGAGGGGTAGCTGCTGGAGGATCAAGGTACCAGACTGGTATGCCCACGGTCAGGTTAGGGAGAGAGAGGGTGGCCATGATGGGGATAGAATATACTCTGGGAGGGGGAGCCAGGAAAGGTATCTGCCCAGCAGGGTAATGACCAGGAGGGATGGCTCTGAGATGGTTAAGGCCTGGGGGAACCGATCTAGGAGGATAAAGGGGTTCAGGGATACTAGCTGGAGGGGGAGGGCCAGAAGGAGGAGGTCCGGTTGGCTAAGATGAATGGCTAGGGGTGGGTTGCGGAGGGCGAGGGGGAGGTTGCTGACTAGCCGAAGCAGGCCGCTTAAGGGCAGCCTGAGACGATTGCATCATGCAAACATTCGATAAGCTGGGATCAGTGATAGGAGGAGGGGGGAGATTAGGAAAATTTCCAAGCAGGGAGGAATATTTGTAAATGCCATGGGAGACACTGGTCAAGGAATCGATGGTTTTCTTGTTGGCTACAGAAGATATGGTCGTCTCAGGTGAGGTCTGAGATTTTGGCTCATGATATGTCAACTGGTCAATGGTGACTATCTTTCCATTATGGGGGAAAGACATCTTGTGAAAACCGCGGATGGGATAGAAGACATAGTATAGGGAAGCTTACTCCCAATAGAATGTTGAAACATGGCACAGGCGGACTTCGGCGGCCACACAAGAGTTTCCACGGAGGGTGATAGAGCCAATTACAAACATGCCACTCAGCCTGGAGGCATGGCCACCCCACGCCAAGGCCCACGGGAAAATAACTGTTGGATCCCACTTGTTTCCAAAACCGGCGTACATCACACGTGATGCCCCTCATCAATTATACACGGAAACGCTGCATTCCTGATTTGACCTGGATTTGGAAGCACGAAGGAGGGAACGAGATGGTCCCAATGTGTGGCGTTGAAACAACAGATTTGTCATCAATAGGATCTACACAACACGGCATATATAGTAGACCATTTTTGGGGAAGGGCATGGACTCGGAGGAGTTCCAGTGTGGAAATGGCGGCAGGAGATTGTGCCAAATCGTCTACTATACTATACGAATGAGCAGCTCGACCAGGAGCAACGTTTCGACGTAGGGCTCCCTTAGGAATATTGGTATGAACCTCAACTTTGGGTTGAGGGATATGTAAGGGGCCACTGGGTGTCGAAAGAGGCTCTGTAGAACCTAAAGAAGGAGGCTCGGGGGCAGACTGAACAAGAGGCTTGCGGTACTGGCGAGACCGAGTTTTAAGGTGAAGGTCGACGGTCGGGGAAGGATCAGAGTGCATCATAAAGAACCGTAATCGGAGGAACCAGAAAGGGAAGGGGGAGTGGTGACCTGGCTGTCAGGCGGTTGGGTAGCCATGAATCCTTGCTGAGGGAAAGGATCAGTAAACATAGCCAGTTGGGTAGTGGCCACATTAGGAGGAGCATGAGGGGAGGCGTGTTGTCCGCGCAATGTGGCTTGAGACTCCCACATTTGCCGCATCTGGGGTAAGAGGGGACAATCGTGGGTGTAATGACCATAAACACCACAACACGAACAAGGCTTATTTGTGCGAAGCGGCCTGTCTAGCTTGGGCTGAGTGCCCTGTTGCTGGTTGGAAGTGTTAGGGTCCACACCATGATTGGGTCCACGGGTACCAGGGGCAGATTGGTTTTGATTGCCTCTCCGCCTTCTTTGAGAAGAAGGGGGATTAGTCGCGCCCTGTTGTGCAAATACTTGCCCTGGAGGGGGTGTAAGTGTTGGTTATGTTTATGGGTTTGGAGGAGGCAAGAGATGGAAGCATATGTTTGGAGGAGTTACACTCCAGCCGCGGATAAAATTAATACAGTAGGGCAACACAGGCCAGGAGGTTGGGCAAAAGGAAAGGCAAAGATCTTGTACACATACCGAGGGGGAAGAGTGCTGCTAGGAGGTCACCGCCCTCCCTGAGGGAGACCATAGCCCATAGGAGGTTGAGCGTACGGATGGGAAAGGGCTCCAACGATACCGTCGGCGGAATGAGATGCCCCCGGGGCGTTAGCGCCACCGGGCCTGGGGAGGTCAGGAAGAACGGTATAAACATAACCAGATTGAGCATAGATCAGGTCATATTTCAAGGCTATTTGGAGGGCGGCTTCTTCAATTTGAGGAAAGTGAGAGGCGACATCTTTGCCGATAGGAGCTAAGAGGGTGCGAAGGAACTAGTCCATGTAAATCCGATCTTCGAAGGGGGGGGCTCGACATAAGCTTCGTCTTCGTCGCCATTCCTGATCATGGGTGGAAAGGCGGGTCGAAGAGGTTTTCTTGAATGAAGTCAAGAGCTCCGTGCCAGTATTGTATAGTAGAGGGAGCTGGAAATAAGATAAAAAGGCTTGGGCAAGGGTCGCAAAGGTGGTATGGGAAGAGGTGGCTTGTTCAACATACCATTTAGAAGCTTCGCCGGTAAGCGTGCGTTGGAACAAACGAAGACGGATGGAGTCATCGGTAATGGAATTGGAGGAACACCACATGTGGAAAGATCTGACATGATTGGTTGGATCTTCTCCAGCAAGGCCTTCGAACTTAGGGATGTCGGAGGGGAGCTTGGTTGGCATAGCAGGCCAACCAACATCGTGGCGGATAGGGTCATTGATCAACTGATTGAAATTGGGGAGGCTTAGGCCTGCAATGTACGGAAGCAAGGGTGTGGCCGAGGTAGTTCTTGTGGCGGTTCCGCTAGTAGTGGTTCCTGCATTAGGGCCTGGAGCACCACTAACGTTAGGCCCTGGACCAGACATAGTGAAGGTGACAGGGGGAGAACCAGGAGGAGAGGGAGAACCCAATGAATCAGAAGAGGAGTCGGAGTGCGGACTCGGAGGAGGACTGGCTTGACGACGGCGGGACGGAGCAGGTCGATCAACCGGAAACTGAGGGTGAAGGCCAAGAAGTCTCCGGGAAAGGCGCCTTGGGGGCGCAATGATGACGGGAAGAAGGAAACCGACAAGGGAAAATAGGGACAGAATCAAGTGAGGTCAAGGGCAGAAAAAGTGCAGTGACAATTGATTTTAGAGTCTTTGCCAGGCGGTGTTAACCAGGTGCTTCTTCACTTAGGGTCAGTGTGTGGCGTGCGTTAATTTTAATTTTTTTAAACCCTTTTCATTTTGAGAGAAAGAAAATGTGTGCTACGTAACTGAAAATAAATCTGCAGAGAACAGTATATAATGCTGAAATAACAGAAAAATAACAGCTACTAATGCATCGATTCAACCCAAGGAGGCGGGTCGCTCAAAAATAATGTAAAAAAAAGGGCAAAAATCTAGTCAAAACACACTTAACAAGAGGCCAATAGATCTAGGGTCAAAAAGGGACAAGGATCTAAAGGATAAAGCTGCTGAAAAGAGGTGCAGATCACAGCCAAGAGACAGAGGCAAGGTGGCTGGAAAAAGGGAAGAAATCAGCAAAAAGTGGAAAGGACAGGGAGGAGGTCCTAAAGAGAGGTCCAAACAAAATGACAAGAGGTGATTTGAAAGGAAGGAAGGCTGATTTAAAGGGATCTGAGGAGGAGGTTCCAGATCTGAAAAAAGGAAGGCTGAAACTCTGAAAAACAGACGGCTGAAACAACTAAAACTCTTCCACAAAAAGTGGAGGGTACTAAAGCCCTAGGGGGCTAGGTTCCCACTTAGATGAGTAAAAACAGATCAGAACTTGGTCAAAGCGGGCTGAGACAGAGGCTGGAAGACCCTGACAGAAGCTGCAGCAAAACCCAGAAAAATTGCAGAAAAATCACTGAAAAACTGGCAGGTCGCAGGTTCTGACCTATTTTCAATGCGGGTCGCAGAAAAGGGGCAGAAAAGTGCGACCTGGAGGTCCAGGTCGCAAGTTATGGGCCAAAAAGTGCGACCCCCCGTTTCGGTTGTCTCGGCGGCAGATTTTCAGAAAAGTTGCCGTCTCAGTTGCAGCTGGTGTCGCTTACCTGCGCAATAGGGCCAGAAACACACGGAAGTTAGAAATTTTGATGTTTTAGGGTTTTATGTGAGAAAAACAACATAAAAATAGGAAAAACAAATAGCTGAAAAGAAACCCTAGGGTCTGAAGTAGCTGGATATGCAGGAATATGAAAAACGACAGCGGTCGTAATTTAAAACCGTGTGGAGTCGCCATTTGTTAGTATGAATCCTTTGTCGAAGTGTACGAAAAAGGACCACTTTAGCTACGCATAACTAATAGCCCTAACAACAAAAGTGGCTGCCAATATCTTCAGATCTGCGGTTAGTTGAACAAGAAAAGAGCTGCAAAAAACCAAATCTATGCATGGAAAGACATTAAGCAGTAAAAACAAGGGTTTGCTCCATATACCAATAGACAAGACAAGAACAATTTTTGAAAGAATTTTTATATTAATTGGGCACCTGGGAGGAAAACAAGAAGGCGTATCCAATTCTCCTCAGTGGGATGGGTTCTTGGAAGTCCTCAGCACTTCAGATCTAAGATTTTTCTCTCTTGTTGGTGTAGAAAACCCACACAAAGAATGGAACTCAAAGGGAGCTCTCACAGCAAATGGCAGAAAATGGTGACCAAGTGTATAGATCCAGAGTGATCTAATAGGCAACAAAAGGTGAAGAATGGTAGGAAAAACCCTCCTATTTATGACAAAATATTGGGTCATTCTAGATCTTGGTGCATGGGTTAACCAGATCTAGATCCACTTTTTATGGAATATTTTATTATATTTGTTGGAGGGAAAAGGTATTTGACTTGGGTCAAATCCCTTGATTTGTCAAAAATAAATAAATAAATGATTTATTTATCTTTTTAAGGAAGCGGTTAGAAGATGATCAAATAAATAATGATTTATTTAATTATTTAAGGAAGTGGTTGAAAGATAATTAAATAAATAATGATTTATTTAATTATTTGTGGGTGATTTGGTCATATTTAACAAGGAATATTATCTAAATAAGATTTAAATAATTATTCCTAGAAAAAAATAAGATAAATAAAGGTTTATCTAATTAATTTCTTTGTTTTGGGTTAAACATGACTAGGAATAATAATTAAATTATGGTTTAATTAATTATTCCATGAGGAAAATCAAACAAAATAGGTTTGTTTAATATTTCCTTTAGGGGTTTCCTGTTTAGACCATAAACAACCTAATAAATGTGGTTTATTAAGTTATTTTACATAGTGAAAGCAATTTTACTTAGGGTAAAATTGGTCTTACATGGTGTACTTGGGTCCATCTAATGATAATAGGTTAGATTACCAAAAAATGGTGTAACATAAGTGATGAGCGTTCTCACCCTTGGCTCCACTCACTAAAAGCACTACTTCCATTCATGGAGTCTCCACCCAAAACTGTGATGTTCCATAATGAATGCCACTTGTCCATGATAACGCTCTTGATTTGGTCAAAGTTGACCCAGTCTATGTGTTCAAACCCCTTTTCACACACAAGGGTGCTTAAACAAGTTGCTAAGAAGTCCTCCTTTCACATTAGTAGTGATTTTATTCATATTAAGGAGATTTATGGTTCTCCATACCCTCTTATTCATCAAACAAGGAAGAAAAAATAAAAATTAATATTCCAACTAGCTCATGCCTAATTGGGAATATTACACTCCCTCGCCTACTAAAAGTTCAATGCCATTGATTGGTTTTTTACTATTCAAACTATGCCAGTCTAGGCATTCCAAATACACCTACTACGAATGGAGTTCAATACCTCCCTATCTTTACCCATTTTTTGTGAGCTCCTAGACCTTTAATTATCCCCCTTTTCAGTGTTTTTCGTACGACTACCTTCAATAACCCATTCAGTTGGAATCCCATGTTAAATTCAAACCTTGAGGAAGCTATGACCAAGGGAAATATTCTAGTATGCATATACCCACTGGGGGCATGGAAGTCCCCATATCTCTTCTCATACAATCTGGGCCTTCTTTGATTGATCTGTTTCCTGGCAGTGGTTTAACTACAAGTGGTGGTCGTACACCCATTTCACCTTATGTGGACACTATTATCGCTCAACCCGATATTTTTGCATATATCTAAGAGCCCCCTCTTCAACATCCATTAATTCAAGGGGAAACTTCTATCCTAGGGGAAATCAGTCCTTTGTAACCCTACCTAGCATTCCTTATGGTGATGGGGGGGCCTCCTGGTCCCTCAAGTCAGCTTGCTCTACCATGGTCTTATTTTTGGGAATCTATGCTTTTTCCATTTTTTGGTACTTTATACATCCTCGATCTATACAATTTTATGAATGAAAACATAAACCATAACTTAGTTTGGCCTCCAATCCCACATAAGATTCGTACAAACATCCCGAAGTTCAAAGGAAAGTAGGGAGATGATCTAGAAAATCACGTCACAACTTAACATCTCTGATGCATATCCAACTCTATGATTGATGATAGTATCTGCCTTAGGCTCTCCCCCCACACCTTGAATGGAAACATATTGAAGTGGTATATTGAGTTACCATGAGCTTCAGTGAATACTTTTGACTCCCTTGCCATGGTATTTTTAAGGCATTTGCAATTACCTATTAGATATGACATCGAAACAGAAATACTCACTACCTTATGTCCAGACAATTACACCCACATCTCTCATCACATCCATGAATGGAGAAGTTAGAGAAGGATAGTCAAATCCCCCCTTCCGGATTTCCTCCTAGTAGATTGGTTCTGCAAATATTGTTTACCTCCCATTGAAAATGATGTTTCCATGGATGATGTGGTTACTGAACGTCAATCTATCCAATGTGCCAAAAATTTAGATTTGATTTATTTGCAATCTGGAAAGCTTTATGATTTGATCCATAATGCCCCTAGAATCTTCTGATACTTAGGAGCTTGGTGCTCATGCCAATGGTATCATCGTTACTACCTTGGAAGTGTAAACTGATGAATACAGAGCAGGAAAGGGTGCAATGTAAACCAAAACAAGCCCAAGAGGATCAGTAATTGGAGGAATAAAGTGAGGCAAGGTGAATAAAGTAAATAATTCCTCTAGTAAAATAATCTCTTAGGAAGTATTGTGTGATTCAGTATTTGATATCAAAGATAAATTCCCTTATGTAGAGGGGCCATCTAATGCACTGAAGATCCACAATTTGCCCAAAGTTTGTGGAGGAAGACCTTGTTTTTTCTTATATAGGAGGCAAGGGCCAAAGGTGGAAATAGTGAAAGACATATGTTAACAAAGTTTTAATATAAGTGTAATATAAATAAGTCTTATTAGTAAATATCACATACCTAAAAATAAAAAAACCCTAATGGAATTCAGTAAGTAGCCAAGGCGAAAATAATTGTCTAGTAGCCACAACTCATGGGAGATGAAACCGTGTATCAAAGAGTTGTATGAGAGCATTTGTATAATGAAAAACTTATGATTACTCTTGAGATTCACCCAAACATAAGTAAGAAGGGTTCAAGCACTCTCATGAAGACGAGAACCCTCCAAAAAAACGTAAGATAGAGTAATTTCATTTTTTTTCAGGTTCCAAGGTTGCCCACCGTAGTAACCTTGTGTTCCTCCATAAAATTTTGGCCACTAAGGTCACCTAAAATCATAGACACCATCGGATGGGATATATTTTTAGATAATATGTTGTGTGGGCAGGACACCTGAGTCCCTAACTCAGCTCCAATATCCTTGAAGGGAATCTTGGTACATAAAATACCCACTAAAATTAAATCAAAGGTGGGTTACCATCTATCATACTTCGATGTTTTATTGCGCTTAACTCCCTTATTAACAGAGCATTCGATGATGTGAATGCAGTAGGATTTTCTCTTGTTAGTGACATTAGTTTAAGTTTCGAATTCTTAAGAAATTTACTCACAACAACCTATCACAAGACTCTAGCCTCAAATAATATTCATGTATCCTAAAAAATAGTTTGTTCTTACTTTTATTGTGACGTTGATTTTAAGTGAAATTTATTAATATCTTTGGAGGGCATGTTGAGGTATTGAATTTTATGAGACTATGAGTGAAACCATGTAGGAAATATGATTTTCAATTCTAGTTTGATGAATGAGAATTTTTACAAGGAGAGAATAACTATACACCTTTTTCCAACACCAAATAGTCCTAATGCAATTTAAACATGCAGAAAAGAAATGCAGACACAAAATTCTTAGACAATAAACCCAAAATGAAATAGAAACAAATAGAAAAAATGATATAAAGACAATTATTATTTTTCCTTTTCAAAATTAATGCAATTAAGCTAAAATTGTCAAAGAGAGATAAAAGCACATGCAACTAACAATAATAGAGTTCAGTAGCATAGATCCTAATATTAGACCATAACTAAAATTTTCAAACAGTGAAATCCACATGATTGGGTGCAAAACATAGTTTTGGGTCTATAACACAGGCCTTCAACTCACACATGGTGTTATCAATAGGGGTAGCGCTCTGTGCTATGTGAGGGAAGGTCTTATAATGCACTAAAATGCACTAGAAGGGTGTGTTACAACATTTTTACTTCAAAAAGGCCATATCATTGTCGAAACAGAGGATTTGAAAAAAATTACTAGTTGCAAGAAATTTACGAGTGACCAGAGTTCATGTTGACAAGCACATAAAGAAGTTGACAGAGCCAAAGATCTAGGATCTAGGAGATGAAAGCTAGAAATAATTGTCTCTATCTCATATCTTTGAAGTTTCCTATCCTAACCGAGGAAAATTAACATGGAAATATCATTAAAGAAAAGGAAACAACCTCCATCCTTTTTTCTTTTTCCCAAAGAGAAACTGGTGAAGAAATTGGAAAAATCTTAACCTCCCCTCACCTATAGAATGGGGGCTAGGACATAGTAATTGAGATTAGAATTTCTGCATTGTTATGTTCTCAAGACACTATTAGGAGAGAGAGAGAGAGGAGCTAGGAGTTAACATGGGAATTTTCCTTCATGATTTGATGAAATTCGTGTAATGTGACATTATAGGAAAAATAAAGAGTTATAGCATAGGGGCAGATATATGAAGATTGGTTACACTTTTGTGAGAATCACGGGTGGAAATTTGTTTTCGGAAATAGTTCGGCTGAAGCTTTTATAAATTTCGGTCGAAATATTTGATAGTTTGGCCAAACTCATGGTTCCGTTTAGATTGACGGCACACCGACGGTGTGGGCAAACAAAATTTTTGCAGGAGATGGGAAAACCGGCAACAGAAGTTCGGCTGAAATTTTACTCTTAAAATAATTCAGCTGAACTAGTTCCTATAAATATATCGCTCACGAATTTTATTTGTTTATCGCATTTTTGTGTGTTTGTTTATTCGCACGTTTTTCTGTCTATGCTGTTTCTAGTCTGTTTGTTCACGTGTTTCTCTGTCTGTGCTACTGCTTCCATCTGCACTATTGGTTTGTAGCGACTTCAAGTGACTTAAAGTGACTTCAAGCGAGAAAATTACCAGGTATTTTTCCTACTCCTCCTATGTTTTTTCACAAGGGAAAAATTCGGAATGCAATGTTAATGTCTTCTGTAATGCCGAACTGTTCCTAGCTTATTACATGAATCCTTATCTAATACAATAGACTAAGCTAGATATGTCACCATGTTGAAGCTAATCGAGTAAGAGCTATGTTGGAACTAGTCTGACTTGCTTTCTTCCCAGGCGTAGTGTTTCCCATTGATTTTTATGGTTCATTACTGGTATACTTGTAATCAAGTGTATTTGAGCTTGATGCTTTTCACTGCATGACTCTGATCAGTATGCTATGCTGAAAGCAATGGAAATCATCGATATTCATTTACCTATGTTTGATTACGTTGATACTTATACTCGATACAAGCTGCTTATTCCAATAAAGCTAGTATATTCCAATAGAGCTAGTAGAGGATCTGTAATAAGCACAAGCTTTGATACGTGTTTACTAGTTAAAGTAGTAAATAATTAAGTAGCACCACCTTTATAGCTTACTTCTAATCCCATATGTAGATAGTGATTTTTTTTACACAGAAAAAAAATCGAACTTTATATTATATATAGATAGTCACATAGCATATGCAGAGCATTTCAAAGCAGCTCCATTTCACCTTTTATCCAAAGGGGAATGGTGGTCTCAACTGCTTTATAACACCAAAAGGTATTGTAAAAGAAACCTGTGCACAAAAATCAAAACAGAGGCACCTTCAGTCATTTATCATCTCTTGGTGAGAGCCCGAAAAAGAGATGAGAGAAAGAGGGTGTAGTGCCTTCAAAAGCATAAGCTTCCATTCCAAGAAAAGGGAGACCGGGAGTAAGAACTATCCTGGTTTCTTGATATTATGAAAACAGTTTCTTAAGTTGAGGTCATATAACCTCCTTACATAAGGAAAATAGTTCTAAGGCATCAAAATTTATGAGACAGTTTTGTAGGTTTGTAGAGGAAAATATGTAGATAGTGATATGTATACAGTATAGTGTAATCGAGAGAACATGATTATTAGAATGATCATGTGATTACTTATCTTTACACATAGTATTAACTCCTTAACCTTAATAAGCTTTGCATAAGATGATGATTAGGGAAAGATAGTATTATATAAATACGTACAAGGTAAGTGAGTATCCAGCTTTGATGTGTTAGTACTTGCTTATTCATTATGGATATTCCTGGGAGCTTATAGCTAGTATTATAGAACGCTCTTATGTGTGCTTTATTCCCTAATACATGGGATTTATAGACCCTGTTTACATAATAAGGTAAGATTAAGCACTTATAGAGGTAGTTTACATAATATCAGTGTATTCCATAGGTATAAGTACATCCATAATCTCTGATGTGGTGAACATGATATCATTACACCGTTACAGATAAGCTAATACGATTAACTTCTTACAGTAATACCATTATAGTTTACTCTACGTAAGTGTACACTAGTTCATTTGATTACTAGTATCATACCGAACCAGGGAAGGGCCAAAAACCATATAGAAAGGGAGTAAAACTTTGTGCCCCAATGTTTCTATAACCTGAACTAATCAACCTTAATATAACCTTAATATAACCTAAACTAATCAACTTGAACTTATAGCTTCTAAGTTAGCCATGTTAACCTTAATATAATGTGAACTAATAAATGCATTATTTTGTACCATGTGTTATTGTGTACCATGTACCTAGAAATATTAAACTAGATATAAGTTTATGACAATTATGACAAGTGTATTATTTTTTCATCCTTATGTTATTTTTCATTATTATGTCTTTAGGTTTGGAGTAGGTGACACGAGTCTCTTTATCCCTCTATTATAAGTGGGTTATGGTTTGCTTTGTCTCATTGTTATGGTATAGTGATTTGTGATCCAAAGCAAACTTTTTAGTAATTTCAACTTCAAAATTTTGATTTTTAACTAAGAAGTTAACATCTTTATGCTCAGACATATTTTTTATAACATATGTAATAGATATACCTTAATATAACCTAAACTAATCAAACTAAACTTATACCTTCTGAGTTAGCCATGTTAACCTTAATATAACCTAAACTAATCAATGTGTTATTTTGTACCATGTGTTATTGTGTACCATGTAGCTAGAAATATTAAACTAGATATAAGTTTATGACAATTATGACAAGTGTACTGATTTTTCATCCTTGGGTTCTTTTTCATTATTATGTCTTTAGGTTTGGAGTAGGTGACACGAGTCCCTTTATCCCTCTATTATAATTGGGTTATGTTTTTCTTTGTCTCATTGTTATGGTATAGTGATTTGTGATCCAGAGCAAAGTTTTTAGTAATTTCAACTTTAAAATTTTGATTTTTAACTAAGAAGTTAACATCTTTATGCTCACACATATTACCTTTGATTTGTATTCTCTATTACACACACACACACACACACATATATATATATGAAGAGATGATCCTATTTTCTTAAATTTTATTCATAGATCATATGTCATTTAAATAAAAGATCTATCATAATGTACAATGATTCATTCCATATTATTTATAAATTGTTTCATTAAAAAATGAACCCTTTAAATGATGAACGTATTTAATGCTTCTTCTTCATGAAGAAGACTACTTGATCTTTCAATTTGAATTTGATGATGGTCCTTTGTTATCTTTCTTGACTACTTCAAATTATTGACACAATCATATGCTTCTTGCTACTCTTTTTTTTCCTTCCTTATATTTTATTCTGCCCCTTAGATATTGTGTACTCTCCCACATAAATATTGCACTCAATTTTGATGGTCCTTTGTTATCTTTCTTGACTACTTAAAATTATAAAATTATTGACACAATCATATAGATATTGCACTCAATTTTTATGGTCCTTTTTTATCTTTCTTTACTTCAAATTATTGACACTTGATCATATAGATATCATACAGATATTTCACTCAATTTTGATGGTCCTTTGTTATCTTTCTTGACTACTTCAAATTATTGACACTTGATCATATAGATATTGCACTCAATTTTGATGGTCCTTTGTTATCTTTCTTTACTACTTCAAATTATTTACACAATCATATGCTTTTACCTTAATATCTTGTAGAGCCCATTTCATCCAAAACACTAAAAAAAAAGTAACTACTATGTATTCCACTTCTACTCTAGATAGAGAAAGTAATCACTCTTTCTTGCTTAACCATTAAACCAAAGACTCTTCTAAGTAGAATTATACATTTTCCACTTGTACTTTTCACAAGCCTAGTTGAATCTCTATATGTTGTCAATGTAAATTTCTCAACTTCTACAAGTTTTATAGGCAGAGTCTGTAAAGGGCCAGGTAGCCTCTGGATCTCATCTTTTATGGAAGGTGACATATCTAGTAAATACCCCTGCAACCAATCTCTGGAATAGATCTAAATAGAAGTTATTCATTTTACTATCCATAAAACACAACCACTTTAAGGTAAACTATTTATGTGCACGTCATTTCTCCCACAAACTAAAGGCTTCCTCTCATTAATTTTAGATGTGAATTCTACCGTAAACTTTTTAAGTCAAACTTTAAGATAAACCATGCACATGTAATTTCCAATAAATGTAAATTTAATATCTAAATTCACATACGTTCAGTGGTGTCATTGTTTCACTTCCAATATTATGTTGCTTACTTTGATGAACAGGTGGAACTCTGCAGGGAGACCTCTCTGTTTTTTGACTCTTTACTCATAATTTCAAAGGTTGTTATATGTTATATGGCCTATACTGTATGTTATATGGGCTATACTGTATAGTTATTAGACTACATATCTTCATATAGAACTTGCAAATAGTATGATGGAAACCAAACATAATAATGTATTAGGACATGCTCCTTTAGGCTTGGTGGAATTAGCTTTGCTTTCATGATTAATGCTTCTAGAAACCAAACATAATTTAATGTATTAGGACATTATTTAGTGTATTAGGACATGCTCCTTTAGGCTTGGTGGAATTACCTTTGCTTTTTATTTCTGTCTTACACACACACACACACACATATATACATTAAGAGATGATCCCATTTTATTTTTTATTCATAGATCAAATGTCATTTAAATACAAGATTTATCATAATGTACAATGATTCATTCCATATTATTTATAATTTTTTTCATTAAAAAATGAACCCTTTAAATGATGAACCTAGTTAATGATATTCTTCATGAAGAAGACTGCTTGATCTTTCAATTTGAATTTGATGATGGTCCTTTGTTATATTTCTTGAATACTTCAAATTATTGACACAATCATATGCTTCTTGTTACTATATTTATTCCTTCCTTATATTGTATTCTCCCCCTTAGTTATTGTGTACTCTCCCACATAGATATTGCACTCAATTTTGATGGTCCTTTGTTATCTTTCTTGACTTCAAATTATTGACACTTGATTCAATATAGATATCATATAGATATTGCTCTCAATTTTGATAGTCCTTTGTTATCTTTCTTGACTACTTCAAATTATTGACACAATCATATGCTTTTTGTTACTCTTTCTATTCCTTCCTTATATCTATTCTCCCCCTAGATATTGTGTACTCTCCCACATAGATAAATTTCACTCAATTTCATAGGCTCTTGTTTTGAAGTCAAATATATTTTATTCTCCCCCTTAGATATTGTGTACTCTCCCACATAGATATTGCACTCAATTTTGATGGTCCTTTGTTATCTTTCTTTACTTCAAATTATTGACACTTGATTGAATATAGGTATCATATAGATATTGCACTCAAATTTGATGGTCCTTTGTTATCTTTCTTGACTACTTCGAATTATTGACACAATCACATGCTTTTTGTTACACTCTATATTCCTTTCTTATATCTATTCTCCCCCAGATATTGTGTACTCTCCCACATAGATAAATTGCACTCAATTTCATAGGCTCTTCTTCTGAAGTCAAATATATTGTATTCTCCCCCTTAGATATTGTGTACTCTCCCACATAGATATTGCACTCAATTTTGATGGTCCTTTGTTATATTTATTTACTACAAATTATTGACACTTGATTGAATATAGATATCATATAGATATTTCACTCAATTTTGATGGTCCTTTGTTATATTTCTTGACTACAAATTATTGACACTTGATTCAATATAAATATCATATATATATATATTGCACTCAATCTTGATGATCCTTTGTTATCTTTCTTGACTACTTCAAATTATTGACATAATCATATTCTTTTGGTTACCCTTTCTATTCCTTCCTTATATCTATTCTCCCCCTAGATATTGTGTACTCTCCCACATAGATAAATTGCACTCAATTTCATAGGCTCTTCTTTTGAAGTCAAATATATTGTATTCTCCCCCTTAGATATTGTGTAATCTCCCACATAGATATTGCACTCAATTTTGATGGTCCTTTGTTATCTTTCTTGACTACTTCAAACTATCAAATTATTGACGCAATCATATAGATATTGCACACAATTTTGATGGTCCTTTGTTATCTTTCTTTACATCAAATTATTGACACTTGATCATATAGATATCATATAGATAAAATTATTGACACTTGATCATATAGATATCATATAGATAAAATTATTGACACTTGATCATTTAGATATTGCACTCAATTTTGATGGTCCTTTGTTATCTTTCTTGACTACTTCAAATTATTGACACAATCATATGCTTTTTGTTACTCTTTCTATTCCTTCCCACATAGATATTGCACTCAATTTCATAGGCTCTTCTTTTGAAGTCAAATATATTTTATTCCCCCCCTTAGATATTGTGTACTCTACCACATAGATATTGCACTCAATTTCATAGGCTCTTTTTTTGAAGTCAAATAAGTGACAATAATTTACAAGAACCAACCCTAATTTGTTTCTCACATGTTCAAATGGTTCTCTAACAAGATAATTTACAAGAAATATTCCTAATTTGTTTCTCACATATTCAAATGCTTCTCTAACAAGAGGCTTTGAAGGATCTACAACCTCCGATTGAAGGATGAAGGTCAAGGACCTTCAAAGTAAAACCAAAGGTTGAAGATCATTAAACCAAAGGTGAGTGATTCCACGGGTCCTCTACACCCTTCACACGGTAAAATTGGGATAGGTCTAGTGTTTACTTCTACAAGTTCTATAGGCAGAGTCTGTAAAGGGCCAGGTAGCCTTTGGATCTCATCTTTTATGAAAGGTGACATATCTAGTAAATTCCCCTACAGTCAATCTCTGGAATGGATCTAAATAGAATTTCTTCATTTTAATATCCATAAAACACAACCACTTTAAGGTAAACTGTGTACATGTGTCATTTCTCCCACAAACTAAAGGCTTCCTCTAATATCCATAAAACACAACCACTTTAAGGTAAACTGTGTACATGTGTCATTTCTCTCACAAACTAAAGGGTTCCTCCCATTAATTTTAGATGTGAACTCTACCATAAAATTTTTAAGTCAAACTTTAAGATAAAAAACGCACATGTCATTTACCTCATGATCTTGTGTCATTTCTCTCATGCATTTGTAATAAATGTCGATTTAATATATATGTTTTTATTGATTTTTTTTTTTCAGGGATAAGAAAACCATTAAATATGGTTGAAAAATGGAAATTATGCATAGAATTTCCATGCTATCCCAATCCAGGGAAATAAGTGATTACATATATGCTTTCCAATATTGCGACTAGCAAAGTCGTCCAAAGGAAAATGAATATTCCGAGAAGAACAACAAACAACGAAGCATATTATACTGGATTGATAGAAGGCTTGGGAACAACAATGAAGTATGGATCAAATGGAATTGTAGTTTTCACCAATTCTGAACTTGTGTGCAACCATATGAATGACGTGTGCCAAGTTAAGAAGGAGAGGCTAAAAGAACTGCATGGAATAGCAAATAGTATTGTTAGCCAATTTCAATTTTTTAGTATGAGGCATTGTACAAATATGAATAAGATGTTTGCTGATCTATTGCATGGGGAAATGCCAATTCATGATTCATCTGTCAAAGATGAATTAGAATTATACAGAGCAATGCCAATGCAATATTCATCTCTCAAAGATGAATTGGTTTTGAGATGCTCTTCTTCAAAAATTCAAGATTAATCTCTCAAAGATGAATTAGTGTTGAGATGCTCTCCTTCAAAATTTATTGATGGACATTGTAACATACGTTGGATATGTTTGTGTTGTTTACTTATAAATGTGTCTCTTTTAATGACCATGTGTTTTTTTCAATTATATACCAAGTGCACTCCCACCACACCATGTAAAGCGCAACTTGGTGAACTTCACATTTGCAACAAGTGGTGAACTTCACATTTTTATAAAATTAAAATGCGAGGACTGCAACAAATTTTGGTTTAAATGGAGTTTCACGCTTCTTTTTTAATCACCATGTGTTTTTTTTAATTTTATACCAAGTGTGCTCCCACCATGTAAAGCGTAATTTGGTGAACTTATCATTTTTATAATTTCTTTTTTGCTTAAATTGAGTTTCACACATCAATTATTGCTTTGAAAGTTGTGTTATACATAATTTGTGTACACTAAATTACAAAATGATTTTCTGAAATATATTTTGTGCAACTGTCCACCAATAGATATATATATCATGGAGGATTAATGAAGAAGATCAACCAAATCCCATATGGGGGTTCAGGGATTGGGGGATGTTCACAGTATTTAAATATAATCTTAAATCTCCATACATTTGTGTAAATATGGAATTGATTTTTTATTAACTTTATGAGTTAAATTAGTTGTTAATAAGTTTCATTTTTTTATTTTTAGGAGCTAAGAGGAGAAGGGTCTCTACTCCATCCATAGAGTGTGCCCATGGTTCACCCAGTTGTGGTATGGTTCATGCAATTTAATCAATGAATATGTATATGTATTTATATGTACACATGAATGTATTTTTCAATTCATTATAAATTCATATTTGTTTATGAAGCTTCTCTCTCCTCTCGAGAGGTTGGTGGCAGTTCAAATCCACTTAGAGGGCCATCAATGAGTGGTAGCAGGTTTCGTGAAGGGGGTGACATTTATTCCCCCAAAGGCCAATCAACGGTTGCTGGTGCTAGTTCTTAGCAGGGTCGTTTTGGGTCTGGTTCTCTGCAGGGTCGTTCTGGGTCTCAAGTTCAGTTTCATGGTGGAGAAGATGCTAACCAACCACGTTAAGCTTGCTATCAATTTCAATATTTTTTTCATTGAATTTGTACAAATTTTTTAACATGTGTTTTTTCTAATATACGAAATTATATATATATATTGATGTAGAGGCAGAAAATGTTCGAACTAGTGGTCAAAATAGATGCAGGGTAGACCGCTACATTCAAGAAGAAGGTTGTCTACCTAGCACAACTTATCCATCTGAAATTTCTGATATACCATGGGAAACAAACATGGCGCAATGCACCTTACAAAGGTGTGAAAAACTTCATGCAAAATTACAAAGAGATCTTGTGGCTTTGACTCTACCTGCTAAGAGTCGACAAAGCCTCGAAATAGTTACACATTCATTGGGAATTTTTTTTAATGTGTACAGAACTCTTGGGAAAATGACTGATACATTTGTAGAAGTGATGAGAAAGAGAAAGGAAACAGTAATGGGTCCAGATAAATGGGAGGATGTAAAACAAAGAGTTACAAAATATGTGGCAAAGTCAATGTTTAATTTCAAGGAAGGGCCAAAAAGAAAAATGCTAAAGGTGTAATATTTCAAGCACCCAAATATAGCTCGCTATTTGTATGATAGGCACCTTGCGGCCTATGGAAGGATCCCATGGAACGATGAGGTTCCTGTTTATTTTTCACAAATGTTTTATGCAGAATTTTTTTTGGGTATGAAACCCAACTACAATGACCTTCCGTCAGAATTTTTTGGTCTGGGGAAAGGTCAATTGTATGACCGTAAGGGCACTAAGTGAGATTTTGAGTTGCCTCGCCCTTAGCCGCCATTGGTGATTCGACCTTTTCGGGTCGAAACTCTACAGTCAGAGATGGATGCGACTTCTCAAATAAGTCAAGAAGCAAGGGATGTCATGATCGACAATGTTTACAGCGGATTGGGTGGAGTCAACGTCTGTCTAAATCGACAAAGAGCACGTGAAAATGCACGTGCCAATTTTGTATATTGTACAGATGAAGAGATTGACAACATGAATGTTGAATATCTCCGAACATATGCAAAAAATTGTCGCAATGGTTTTCAAGACCTAATTCTTCATGAGGAAGAGGGCAAGGAAACGGTATGTGTTAATGACTTTAGAGTTTGAAATTATTTTAACATACATATACATGTGTACAATTTGTAATAAATACATGTGTATGTACATGTATACATTTATTTGTATGTACATTTATCTAACAGAAATGTATCATTATATGTTAAACCACCATTTGCAGTTCTAACACATGATGCACGAAGAAAATGTTAATATCACATTCGAGACCTCTGGTTCAAACAATGCGGATGGGTCTCACCATCAAGATATGTTGGCAAATGTTAGTGTTTTCTAAATGATATTTTAAAATCAATAATTGTGCACACATGTACATGTATGTATATATAATGATAAAATGTTTTAACAGATTCCGATTCCGTTCGATGTTTTTGGGATGACAGTACCTTCTTCTTCCTTGGGAGATGTACCTTCTACTTCATTAGGAGATAGGAACATCCACACCATCTGAACAAGTTGTCTTTAACTTTTTTTTAAATATTATTGAAAATATGTTTATATATGTACACGTGCATTTTCATTTGAAAGTTTTTAATATTGTATAGTTTACCATTGCAGATGTTCCTATGGGGGCGGAACTTGTTCATCAAATGGAGAGGGAACCTCATGAGGTATTGCATGATTTTTTTGTTATATTTTGTTTTTTACATGAAGTTCTATATATATTCTCACTCATTTTTAAAACATCAAATTTTAATGTTCAAGTACATGTGCATTGTGTATGTAGGTTTCCCATGCTTCACATGCTAGTGCGCGGATTAAGACCCTGATAGGAAAGACGCTAGATCCATCTCTATTTGATGGACATGATTTTTAGATTTGATTTCAAGATTTAGATAGTCTTAAATTTTCTTTTTTATATATTATCTAGGATGCACTGTCATATATATATATATATATATATATATATATATATATATATATATATATATATACAGTTTGATACTTGTAAGATCTACAATTTTTGGACATATTTTATTACAGTGTTAATATAATTTGTTTTGTTTCAAAAAGTTAATTTTTGGATGGTTTTAGTACTTTTGGCATGTGAATGTGAAGTAATGTTGTTATATAATTTGTTTGGTTTTTAAAACTTTTTTGGATAATTGAACTACTAGTAATGTTGTCATCTATAAATTAATGTTGTCATCTAAACTACATTTGGCATGTTATGTAATGATGTGTTATAATTTGTTTTGTTTTTAAAATTTAAGTTTTGTTTTGCTTCTAAACTACATTTGGCATGTTATGTAATGATGTGTTAAATTTTTTTTTGTTTTTAAAATTTAAGTTTTGGATGTCTGGAGTACATTTGGCATGTGAAGTAATGTTGTGATCTATAATTTTCTATTAAATTAAAAGTTAAAAGTTTTAGATGGTTTCAATCTACATTTGGGATGTGATATAATGTTAAATGTTTTTATTGGATAGTTGAACTATAATTGGCATGACATGTGAAGTAATGTTATGAATGATATAATCAAAAAAATTTTAAAACTCAAGTTTTGGATGGTTTCAATCTACATTTAGCATGTGATATTTAATGTTTTAAATGTTTAATGTTTTAATGTTCCATGATATATAATCAAAAAGTTTTTAAAACTTAATTTTTGGATGGTTTCAATCTACATTTGGCACATGTGGTATAATGTGAAATAATGTGGATAGCTGAACTATAATTGGCATGGCATGTGAAGTAATGTTATGTATGATATAATAAAAAAAAAATTAAAACTCAAGTTTTGGATGGTTTCAATATACATTTCGCATGTGATATTTAATGTTTTAAATGTTTAATTTTTTAATGTTGCATGATATATAATCAAAAAGTTCTTAAAACTTATGTTTTGGAAGGTTTCAATATACATTTGGCACATGTGGTATAATGTTAAATGTTTCTATTCGATAGTTAAACTATAATTGTCATGGCATGTGAAGTAATGTTGCATGATATATATAATCAAAAAGTTTTTAAAACTCAAGTTTTGGATGACTTCAATCTACATTTCACATGTGATATTTAATGTTTTAAATGTTTAATGCTTTAATGTTGCACGATATATAATCAAAAAGTTTTTAAGACTTATGTTTTGGATGGTTTCGATCTACATTTGGCACATGTGGTATAATGTTGAATGTTTCTATTGGATAGTTGAACTATAATTGGCATGGAATGTGAAGTAATGTTGCATGATATATAATCAAAAAGTTTTTAAAACTTAAGTTTTGGATACCATTTTAATCTACATTTAATGTAAATCCCTTTAATTTTGATTTAATGTTAAATGTTTTTTAAATGTAAATCCATTTAATTTTGATTTAAAATGTTAAATGTTTTAAATGTTTTGATATAATGTTAAATGTTTTGATCTAAGTTTTTGATGGTTTCAATCTACATTTGGCCTATGGAAGACCCCATGCATAGACAATGGATGCGTTGCAAGAGGGGAGGTGGGGGTAGGGATGGAGGGGGTAGGAGTGATGGCTCTTGCCCTCCTATTTCCATCCATGACACAGGTAGCCACCCTCCTTCAGCAAGCAATGAAGCACAATTTCACTTCACCAGTGCTATGGTTAGACCGCGAATTACGACCACCATTTCCATCTCTTTTCAGGAGGAGCTGCAAGATGAAGGTGCTTCTAGTTCTAGGAAGTGGTGGAGAAAGTCCACCATCCTAGCCCGTCATCTCCAGGACACCAGAAAGTCGACAGCTCTTCTAGTCAAATCCACCTCAACGAGCTCCAACAACGATGGCGCGAGCAGCGACAACTCCTCCCAGCACTCCAAGGGAGTAGATTATGATCCGGAGGACTACAGTTGTCAAATTGTGGAGGAGAATCCTCCTACACACATTGATAGCTAGCCTGATGTCAGGTCCTCTTCAGCTTATTCCCAGTTATGGGCATTCCCTTTTCTGTTTTTTTTATTCATACCCCCTCTAGTGTTGGCTAGTTAGGAAACCCAGGAGATGGGTCTCAGTATGTATATTATGTTCATTACAGTTATATATATGTAAATCCTTTAATTTTGATTTAATGTTAAATGTCAAATGTTTTGATATAATGTTAAATTTTTTTATCTAAGTTTTGGATGGTTTCAATCTACATTTGGCCTAGATGGAAGACTCCCATGTGAAGTATTGTTTTCATTGAATCAAAAAGAGTAAAGAAGTAGTTGCATATATGTAAATCCCTTTAATTTTGATTTAATGTTATTTAAATGTTAAATGTTTTGATGTAAGTTTTGGATGGTTTCAATGTACATTTGGCCTAGATGGAAAATACTCCTATTTGAAGTATTGTAAAGAAGTAGTTATATGTAAATCCATTTAATTTTGATTTAATGTTAAATGTTAAATGTTTTGATCTAAGTTTTGGATGGTTTCAATCTACATTTGGCTTAGATAGAAGACTCCTATGTGACTTGTATTGTTTTTATTTAATCAAAAAGTTTTTAAAACTCAAGTTTTGGATGGTTGAAGTACATTTGGAATCTTAAGATTTCTTTTGATCTCTACATAGTATTGTTTGAATGAAAAAAATTCCAATAGGAAGAACATAGCTTTTCAATGCAACTAACCATGTATCAATTGAGTTCTAATTGAAAAAAGAGTTTAAAGAAGTAGATATATGTACAAATTATCCCTTTAATTTTGATTGGAAATAGAAGAAGTACATATATGTTTGTTTAATTTGGGTCAATGTCATTAATGCACTGAAATAGGTAGCCTTGTTGCTTATAGCTAGTATTACAGAACACTCTTACATAGTCTTGTTTGAATGAAAAAAATTCCAATAGGAAGAACATAGCTTTTCAGTGCAACTAACCATGTATCAATTGAGATCTAATTGAAAAAAGAGTTTAAAGAAGTAGATATATGTACAAATTATCCCTTTAATTTCGATTGGAAATAGAAGAAGTACATATATGTTTGTTGAATTTGGGTCAATGTCATTAATGCACTGAAATAGGTACCCTTGTTGATTTATAATTTGGTAAATTGATAAATTTTGCTGGAGATGTAAAGAAGTACATATATGTTTTTTGAATTTGGGTCAATGTCATTAATGCACTGAAATAGGTAGCCTTGTTGCTTATAGATAGTATTACAGAACACTCTTACATAGTCTTCTTTGAATGAAAAAAATTCCAATAGGAAGAACATAGCTTTTCAATGCAACTAACCATGTATCAATTGAGCTCTAATTGAAAAAAGAGTTTAAAGAAGTAGATATATGTACAAATTATCCCTTTAATTTTGATTGGAAATATAAGAAGTACATATATGTTTGTTGAATTTGGGTCAATGTCATTAATGCACTCAAATAGGTAGCCTTGTTGATTTATAAATTGGTAAATTGATGACATTCAGTTAATTGCATTCTAGAACATAGAACATATCCGACCATTGGACAGACAAATTTTGTACTAGATTTTCAATTAGGAATAGAGATGTGGGTCAAATCCCACCAAAAGTCGGAGAAGTGCTCTGAGTCTCTTGTCTGAAAGGAATCTTCGTACAAAACTATATTGTGGATGATTTATTTACATTGCACGGATACTTTTTACTAGAAAATCTCACAAGAAAAATTGGGCACATTAAGTTTGTGTATATATCCAATACGATTTTTCATCAATGCACATAGAAAAACTACTTTTAGTTAAAATTGCATTCTAGAACATATATATTGAGTACATTTAAATCATTTTTCATCAATGCACATAGTAAAACTACTTGAACAATTAATTTCATTCTAGAATGTATATATATCCAATATGTAAGTAACATTTTTCATCAATGCACATTGAACATATTCGACCATTGGACAAACAAATTTTGTACTAGATTTTCAATCAGGAATAGAGATGTGGGTCAAATCCCACCAAAAGTCAGAGAAGTGCTCCGATTCTCTTGTCTGAAAGGAATCTTCATACAAAACTATACTGCGGATGATTTATTTACATTGTGGATACTTTTTACCAGAAAACCCAACTAGTTTTTCATCAAGGCACATAAGGAAAACTAGTTCCAGTTAATTGCATTCTAGAACATATATATTGAGTACGTGAATCATTTTTCATCAATGCACATAGTAAAACTGCTTGAACAATTAATTTCATTCTAGAACATATATATATATATATATATATATATATATATCCTTGATACATGTAACATTTTTCATCAATGCACATGTATATATCCTCGATACTTTCAGTTGATACTAGAGCATGTGCACATGTACCAAAACAATTTGTACATGTGCAAACACTTGCACAAATAACATAAGTAGCTCAATTTTTAGTTGAGTGTACTGGAAGTTCTAAAACATATTTAATCCAAAGAGAATAAATTGTTGGGCAATTCAATCAAAAAAATTCCAATGGAATGCCATCTTCAATAATCCGTTCATGATCAGATTTTGACATTTTCCATTTCTTAATTTTCGTTTTTCTCTTTGATTGAACCTCTATCAACTTTATGTGTGCTGCACACACCAAGTGACTATATTGACAACTTATGGAATCAGGTTCATAGTCTTCAAAGTAAACAAAGTCCCCACTTTGATTAGTTTGTCTGAAAAAATAACCTTTCAGTATAATAGATCCTCTTTCATATTGAAATCCATGATCATTATAGTTTTCTAATAATTTCATTTTTCGTTCAGTGCAACGCATCAAATAATACTTAACATTTTCATCATTGTCAATAGGTGCAATTACAGCAAAAACATCTCCTGCACAATAAAATAAATTTAACATTTAATTATGCATATTTAAATTTATTTCTAGATCTTTAAATCATTAGAAAGAAATTCAAATGTTACCTTCTCTAACAAGATCAGAAACTCGATCACCATCGGATGATATTGTAGTTTCCTCTGATTGCATTTCTTCAAACATTGCAACAGAAAATTTTCCCTTTGTATTTAGCTCTGTATGTTTCCAATCGTTCACATACATTTTGTTTTCACAAACGTCATTGGATTTTGTGTTGTCTATGCAAACATCACAAAAACAAGAATATTTTCTTTTATCCAATGCAAACACATTTCTAGATGACTTTGTTTTAATTGAATGCAATTTTCGAGTCCCTTTTATTGTTTCAACATCATTTCCAATTGATCTATCTATGTCTTCAATCCCAATATGCCAGAAAAACCTTTATATGGAAAATTAAAAGAAGAATTTGTAAACATGATATCAAAATACAATCAAAGATAATCATTACAAGATAAATGTACATAATGTTTAAAATTAGATTTCCAATAAAAATTAAATTGAATGTACCTTCTCACTTCCCTTGATGGGTTAGTCTCATGGCTTAGAGCAGCGATGCACCATTGAACAACTTCTTTAGCATTCACAAGTTGGCTTGCAAAGGGGTTCACTTGATATCTTCCAAGTGCTCGTTTTATGCATGCTCTTGCACCATCATGTTCTCCTTTTCCATGGCCAGTCTCAAAGAAATTCCAACAATGTTTAATGCAGGTTTTCTTATGAAGACAACACAACCAAAAGAATGATCATGCAGATTTGAATTGACCTGCACATCCGTCTAACCATATCCAATGTTCATTGAATGTTATTCCACGATTTTTCAATGAATCATAAATTCTTCCAAAACAATGTTGTACAAAACATGTATCATGTGTACGATCGTCACTGATATAAAAGTGATATTCTCTAATGATATGTCGATTTTCACTCGTGCTTTCTATATGATCGACATTTTCTTTAGCATGTCTATATAGAATATGGACGAGCATGGAGACTTGGTCAGAATGATAGTATTCACTCTGAATTTCTTTTTGTGGAACAAATGTGTAGTTTTATGCAAAATCAATCACTGACAAAATGGTCCCTGGTGGAAAAACTTCACGAGATTTTTTGAATTGCAAGTCTTGCCATCGAGCTCTATGGGAATGCTTGGTGTATTTGTAAATTTCTGCCTCAAACTTTCTCAAAAATTCTATCAGAAAATTTTTGTCTTCTAGTAATTCAATTCTTTTAACACTATTTGCACCTTGAATCGATGTATCGATATATTCATATCTCTTCCATTTCACTTTCATGTTGGACAATGATTGATCATTTATATCAATACGATATTTTTTTGAAATTTAGTCAAATTTCCACAATCATCGCATTTTTTACCACCAACACATTTCTTTTTGTAAAATAGTTCATCGCTTTCTCTTTCACATAGAATTTGAGATATGAATTCACGGATAGTGGAAGGAGGAGGTGAATCCTTCCATAATATTCTACCAAAATCAAGGAATGTGTCATAATATAACTCAAATTCCACATGATAACGGCAACAACAAGTGTCGCGTACGGTGATAGGTTTTACATACCATGGTTTTTGTTGAACAAAAGCACTGATTGAAACATGAATTTGATGATTCTCTTCTTTGAACTTGTTGAATAACTCTATCTGAGTGGTTTCCAAGAAATATTTTTCATGTTTTTCGTACTGATTTCGTGCTATTCTTCTTCACATCACATGCCTTGCAGTTGTTGAAGCACGTGAATTGTTCTTCCAATATTCATATATTATTTTTTTAACATTTTCTCCAAGTCTATCTTTGTATGGTTGCCTACAAATAGCTCTCCAACAAGTGAGTTCATCATTTACATCTATTTGCAGCCGAAATTTCCGATGTTTGTGCAAATTTTTTCACGAGGTTCCTAATGCTCGTGCCATAGATGTTACCAAATGATTCTCTTTAGTACTTGATGAAACCATTGCCATATGTATTCCTCTACGTACAATTGAAACATTTTTATCTCTAGATCTCTTAATTGAATTTATAGTACTACTTATATTTTGTATCACATTTTCCTTCATTTTTTTTTATCTTTGGTTGATTTTCGAATACCCAGTAGTATCGTAGCTTCTTTTAATTTCCTTAATAATAGGATACCTTTCAACATTTGAGCTTGAACTGTCACCCGCTCATTTAAGAAATACTTTTCAAAAATGTAGTTAACATGATATCGTATAACATGGTCAGGTTTTTTATCTCCATATGTGTGAGTGTCAACATTTTCTAACATCTCATCATCGACACTGATTTCATCTATACATATTCGAAAAAATAGTACATAATAAGTTTACATATGAACAATAAATAACTAAATTAATAAATATATGTATAATTTCAATCATACGTGCATGTGTTATATATATATATATATATATATATATATACCTTGTGATTCAATTTCTTCATTTGAATTTCTTTCAATATTTTCACCATCTTCAATCATTGGTTCAATACCTCTTTCACTTTCTCTTTCAAAATTTTGTATCTCATCATCAATGTTTTGAGGAATAACTCTGTCTGTTTACATTAAAAAAAATATTTAAATTCAAATTAGTTCATCATATAAAAATTAAGCTTCACATTTTACACTAGAAAAATTTTAAATATATTAATAGATCATAATATTTACATTTACATACCTACTTAAATTTCTACTTGAAGTTGATTTTCCCCTTCAATATTTGAGAGGGCTTCTATCTTTCTTTTGCGAGATTGTCTCGTCTCTTCTCTACGTTCCTCAGGGTCTCTTTTTCGATCATATTTTCTCGCACAAGTCCTTTGATTTCCCATGATAATAGAGTATGAAGTTCAAAAAATTTCCTTCAAAAAATTAGACAATAACTCAATTAGAAAAAGCATCACAAAAGATTTAATTTTAAAAAAAAATCATTTTAATTTTTTTGCAAAAAATACATACTCCAATCCAAAACAATTACTTTAAAAAATTCGAGAAAAAAATGTCTTATAAAAATGAAACAAAGCTCAAAATTTTATTTCAACTCAAAACACGTACTCTAAAAAAATGTCACTTCAAAAAATGCCTCCAACATAAAAAAAAAAAGTTCACTTTAAAAAATACTTTCAGAAAATGTCTTTTCGAAATTAAGCCCCACTCCATACTTTAAAAAAAAATGGAGAACAAAAAACATCCAAAAAAATGTATTACATACCTCCAAGAAATGTCCATTGAATGTACGTCCAAGAAAATTCTTTAAACCCAAAACAATTCTTCGCAAAATCAGGCCACCTCCAAGAAAAGTCTTTAAACGAAAAACAATTCTTTGCAAAATCAGACGGTCTCCAAGAATTCGAAATTAAGCACAAATCCATACTTTAAAAAAAAAATGAAAAAATAACATCCAAAAAAATGTATCACATACCTCCAAGAAATGTTCTTTGAATGTATGTCCAAGAAAATTGTTTAAACCCAAAACAATTTTTTCAAAAATCAAACCATCTCAAAGAAATGTCCTTAAACCCAAAAAAATTCTTTGCAAAATTGGTCTGCCTCCAAGAAATGCCCTTAAACTCAAAACTCCAAGAAAATTCTTTAAACCCAAACCAATACCTTTATAAAATCAGATCAAATGTGTGAAATGTGCGAAAATTATGAATGATTTCGTGGCAATTTATATTACCGCAAAATGTGTTTTAGGAGGGGTGGCGCAAAATTTTCTGACCGACGGAAAATTAGATTACAGTTCGGCTGAACTTTGATTAATAGTTCCGTCGAAATATTAAGTTGTTAGACTTAATGGGCCATCGGCGCAAAAAATAGTTCGCTCGAACTTTTAATCAAATTTTGGCCGAACTAACGCGTCACCGGTCACGCAACTTGACGTTTCTGCAATTTTGGGTTGATTAAACTCCATGAAACATTCTGAATTAACTTTTGGAACCAAGAAAAGAATTTTTTGAATCGAATCTACTTTCAGGAAATATAAATTTTATGGAATTTCATAAACATTTACTAATTTTAATTAATTTTCTAATAAAATGGGTGCAAACAATTTCTGAGGGTCATTGTGATTCAGTGAAATCAAAATTCTGTATCTCCCAAAATACATTGTAAAAAAAATGGAAAAAATTATGGGGCATTACATTGGTCCGTCGTCTCTAATGGGTAGCTTTTATATTTTTATTTTATAACTTATATGTTAAGAAATTTGTTGCATCGCGAAACATATCCAAAATATACAGTTTTTTCATATTGGACCAGTTCAAAAAATTCTGGTAATTATGATATGCATCCATTGGCTTTGTAAATATGACGAAACCGAAGTAGACTCTGTATAGATTGTTGTAACATATTTTTTTTTCTCAAAAACACAAATTTTCAATGAATACAACGTTGCGTATTAACATGAATTCTTATGAATCCTTTGATTGTTAAGAAACACACACTCAAAGAAATGCTAAGTTGACATATCAAATCTAAATAAAAAATTTTCAAAAAATAACTAATAGAAAGCTAACAAAATTTCTGACAACTTTTATTTTTATCACAAAATGAAATTCTAAATAGAAAAATTGTTATAGTTTGCAGAAAGTTGAAGAACCGAAAAAAATGAAAAATTTTTCTCAAAAAAGGGCGAAAAGTGTAACGTGCCCTGTTGGTATACTAGCATGTGTTAACATGTTTTTTTCTAGTTCTTGTGGTCTTTCACCATGTAAAATGGTCCTATAATCTAGGGTATTTATGACACCATTTACATATTTGACTTCGGAATTAGCCTGTGGGTAGTAGGAACATGAATGATCTTCCTGAAAATTAAGCATAAAATTAAATTTAGACATCATATGATTTTGGAAGTGCAATCCATTGTCGGTAATGATAGTGCAAGGCACACTGAACTAAAATATTTCCCGATTGAACATCAATAAGGTGATATTTTTTCCTTCATCCTTGAAAGTGAGGATAGCTTCATCCCATTTTATGAACTATTTGATGAAAAAAAAAGTAATTGTGACCATTAGCTGAAGTGGGATTGTAAGTGATGAATTAATATATACCCGATTTTGAAAATTGACCAATAGTAACTAATGGGTGAATATGGCCACGTAGCGAACACATTTTCTTAGTAAAAATCTGGCAAGGCTCACACCACTTGACCATGGTTATATAGTCTTTTAAAAGAGAGGGGATATAATATCGTGCAAACAATATTTTTTGGGGAGTACCCATGCCCAAATGATGACAACCACATGCCTCAGCATGGTAGTCATTTAGAACATGTTTTTATTCGTCATGAGTAAGACACCATCAAATGAAAAAATCAACACCACGTTTATATAAAGTATTGTTAAGAACTAGGTAATGTTTCGTGTGGGGGAGAATATGAAAATGATCATCTTTCAATAGGTTTTGGTGAAAATTTTGGGTTTGGGAATACACAAGGATATCATCATACCATGGTCAGAAGATTCAACTATATAAATCAATTCATATGGCATAGCATAATGGACTACTTCATCAAGGTAAACTCATGTAAGGTCTGATAGCAACTTAACGAACAAAAAAGACTTTTTAGGTTTAGCAGTGGTGAAAATTATATCAAATTCCTAGAATATAACGATCTACTTAGAATACTTTCCTCCAATGATATGATGAGACAAAATGTGTTTTATATGTTTCTCCAAAGCAATAAGAATTGTTTGGAATAGGAGTATGTAATGTCAGAGTCATCGAATATCAAAGACTATTACCAAAGAAAGTTTCTCCACATGTGAGTATCTAAGTTTAGGTCCAACATGGTTTTTCAAAATATAGTAAACCACATGATCACTATGGGTGTCATCTTCTTTAAAAAGCAACATTTTTATAGAGGATTTGAGATACCGAGATAACATTTTGATCAGGAAGGCTCAATAACAGTGCATAAGTCAAAGCCTTTCTCAAGGCATCAAATGATATCTAAGCCTGATCATCCCAAAAAACGAGGACTCTTTTCTTTAATAAGCACATGAATCCTTTCATTATTTCATCATATTTGATGACAAAATGTTGCAAGAAATTTTCATTCGCTTGCAAACATTGGAGTTGAAGAGTAGATGGTCGAGGGTGAAATTTGAGGATTGCCTTGACCTTAGTGGAATAAAACAAAATCCCATTTTTTAGAGCTAGAAACTAATGTGGTAGTTTCAATTCAAAAATAAAACACACATGTGAGGATTCAAAGAGATGTGATAAAATCGACACCTATGAAAAATGGCTCGAAGATGAGCTAGGTGGTTGGAATGATGTTTTGAGTGAGTAGGAATGTGATCCAAATAGACCTATAATATTGGCCTAATATCATGAAAGGCATAGTCCATATGCATTTGAAAAGTTTTCCCTACACTCTTAAGACCAAAGGGAAGTCTATGATAAGAAAACACACCCTACTGATAGATAAAAATGGTCTTATGTTGATCAATTGACTTAATAGTTACTTGGTTGTATCTAGAAAAATATTCGATAAAGGAAAAACCATGGAAACTAGCAGAATTGTCAATAGTATCGTCAATGAAAGGTGTCAAATAATTATATTTTAGACAAGTGAGATTCAAACTACGGTAATTGATGCATACGTGGATGGTTCCCTGCTTCTTATTAATGTGGACTATGCTAAACACCCATTCTATCAAAGGAATAGGGTAAATGATATTGGCTTTGAGTAACTTTTAAATTTCAACCTTGATGGAAGATGACTTACAGGGGTGGATTGGTCTACATCTTTGCCGGATTGGTCTAGCTCCAACCAGGGAAAATTTTAGGGCTGAAATTTCACTAATTGACTATATTCTAGACATTTTTAGAGAAAAATGTTTGGTCATGTGGTTAAAAATTCACCTATTAAAAAAGGGGAAGGTACAATATCAGGTTGATCAATAGACAATATTTGTAAACAATAAGTGCCCAATTTGGTTTGAAGAGATTCTAAGGCACGATGATGAAACTCATCGCAAGGTGGCTCGTCTAAAGACATGACTTCGATGATAGCATTGTTAGAAGGAACTACATTTTCAAGGAATTCAATAATGGGATTTGCGATCACAGAGTTGGTGGTACCTTTTTTCTAAACCAAGGAATATGGAGACTCATATTCCATCTCGATAGCTAGATAAGCTAGCTTGATAGGTGATAGGGGCATTTGGTCTACGAGATGATCAATGGTGTAAGGGTTAGGGAGGATCGAAGGATTGTTAGGGCCATAAAAATTAGTCAAGACAATTGAAACTATTAGAGGAACCTTGGGCGGTGGAAGAGGGAAATACCCAAAAATAATGGAGGCGTTCAACAAATAGGTGCGAATGCTCAAAAATGTGTTAGGAGATCCACCCTCTAGAGTAACATTGTTGGCAGGCTGAAAATCATGTGTATAGAAGGAAATTTGATCCAAAGTGAAAATATTTCCTTAATGAGGGAAATTAATAACCTGGAAGTTTGACGAAATGACGGCTCATATTTCGTACATCCAATTACATCCAAAAATAAGATTTTGAACAAGAAAATGATATACAAATTCAATATCAATATATGCAGTTCCCCCCCCCAAGAGTTATGGTGAAGCTAGCTAGATATCCTTTAGGGGTGAAGTTGTGGTTGTCAAAATATTTCAAGGAATTCGATGAACGAGATAAAGTGGGCAAACCCAAGGAAAACCAACAAGAAGTATCCATCACACAAGTTCATGAACCTTGATCAATGATGGTGTAGTGGATGAATTCTCCCTTCACTTGAGCCTGCACATGGGAAAGGAAAGTTGTACTTTTGTCCATGTCAAAATACAACTAGGTTGGAATATTGAGGGTCAACTCCACCTATGAATAAAATAAATGCCTTTTGTTGGACAAGAAAAATTTGTAGTACTTCGAGAGATGGCATGGAACAAGGCGCTTACACAAGATCTTGTATAATAATTTAGTTTTGTGTAGCCCAAGAAGACGAATTGTGCATAATACAATGAAGTGTCACAATAGAGACTCATACCAGTAAAACTAGTAGAAAAACATATCAATGAAAATATTTCAAATCTGACTACACCAAACAAGATCAAATATTCAAGATCTAGGAGGTATAAAGAAAGCCAGGAATCAAGTCAATCCCAAGTGGAGTTGTCAATTTTTCTATAGGGATTTCAGCTCAGTTAGAGAAACTAGAAAACCCTCTCAGTTTTTCCTAGAACATAAAGGAGAAATATCAAGGGACCTATTGCCGTAAAGGTAGATGTACTCAACAAAGTTAGTTTCATATATAAATTGACAAAGAATAGCTGAAATATATCCCTTTTGTCCATACACATGATTTTGTTTATTTTTCTTATTGTTCTATTTTGTTTCAATTTCTTCCTCCCAATTCAATTATTTGTTAAGAAATGCATCCAATTATTAACAATGATTGCAATAATAAGTCGTAATTGAATATAGATAAATACATGCAATGATAAAGGAGACAATAGCACAACCATAAGAGACACGAGATTGGTCAATGACTAGGGAAAAACTAACTATGGGGAAAACCATTTGAAATATTCTTCTTTCTTGATTGTCATAAAATGTTTTAGCAAAGAGTATAATGAGCCCAATAGATAAACTTATAGCAGAGATTTACATAATAAAATAAAGAGACACACTTCCATAATTACTATTCAGCAAAGAGAAAACATCTAGCCACTAGGCAACTATAGTAAAATGCGGTCAACTATCAAACCCTAGCTCAAAACCCTTATCGCACTCATCAATATATTATGGGAGCAACCTTGACTTCTGGTTCCATCCCAATGACAATGTATGGCTCGTTACTCCCAAGAGAACTCTAAGCGAGCTACTGGGGATAAGTTGACCCAAATTTTGTTCAAATCCTTAGTTGCACCCTTCAAGTGTTTGTGTGTGAGAATCTACCTTCCCCATCACATTGAGGAACACTACAAGGGTTCGACTGGGGACAAGTTGTTCTTGATTTGACTTCTAACCCAAGTTGCTCCGTTTAGCTCATTGTGCATGTGACTTTAGCCTCTAACTCAGACTAAGAAAAAATGTGTGTGTGGGACTTTTAGAGTCCTGTAATTTATAGTATCACAAGGTGACGGTGTCTTTCTCTTTGAAATTTTTTCATATTTTACATAAATGTCAATATTCAAAAGCATTTTCCAAAGAAAGAAGAAGATAAAGTAAAGAAGAAGGAAAGAGGGTATTTAAAAAGGAAAATATGAAAAGTTCACATTATAGGTAAGTAGCCTAAAAACTACTTGATTGTTTTCCTACAATCAAACTAGAAAAATCAAATTTTTGCAAGATCTGAAAAGGGATGATTTTTGTCAAGTTTGGGACCTTACGGTATGTTTTTATCCAAAGTCCCCAACCATATTGCATATCTTTTTACCTCACCCCTTTCTTATTCCTCTTAACCTAAGTTTCAGTTTTACCCCCTCAACTCTCATGTCCCAAACATCTGCATTAACCATCCCTATTCCCCCACCTCCACATTCGATCGTTTTAGATGCATTTTGCACCCCCCTTAGCCTTTGAACTTTAACCATGAAGGGGGGTCTAAAATGGGTAGTTTCAAGTCTGGCCCTACTCCCATGTGTCAATTAATAGTTATTTCACACCCCCCTTTCACAATACCTCCTACTACCTTAAGGATCCCTCCACAAACCAACCTTGGGTTTTAAGTTCATGATATAAACTTCCAAAGGCGATATGCGATGAAGTAGGACCCATTCACCTGCCACACTTCCTTTTCATTTCATTTTCCTTAAAAATCATTAAACCTTATCCTTTATCTTATTTTCTGCATTATATTGCTATTTACCTTTTCTCTTTGTTGTATCATTGTTTTACCTCCTCTTCTGATTTCCCTGATTGCGATTAAAGTGGGCCATTCCTCCCTAACACGTCACCCTTTCCCCCCAGCATCCATCGCATATCGACAAAGATAACTTTTCCTGTCGCAACTAAACCTTAATACTTGCATTGCCGAATTTTTATATATGCCATCACAGATTTTTTAACTTACCATTTGAAGCATGTACAATATATCTTTTTTAACTTGCGATGCAATTGGCCATACCACAACAGCTCCACCCCCCACTTCAAGCTATTTGAACTACATTGAAATACATTGATATATCATGAAACCTCATAAAATTTGCCTTACCACATAGAACATTTGTCGCTTTATAACTTCATCGATGTAGTGGGCTCCATCTTGCCACATCATCCTCCTATTAGCGCAAATCACACTTCACGGAATTTAATGCTTACCATCTTTTCCAAAATTCTAACATCTGTGATGTGCGATGTGGGTGGCTCCCAATCATGTACAACACTTGTCATATTTTAG
The DNA here is from genome assembly GCA_034641835.2 of Pinus albicaulis. Lineage (NCBI taxonomy): Eukaryota > Viridiplantae > Streptophyta > Pinopsida > Pinales > Pinaceae > Pinus > Pinus albicaulis. The sequence goes on along the minus strand of JAXQQM020060942.1, from coordinate 140,050 downwards.
TTTTTAACTCCTCCACTTACATCTAAACCTTAATATTTGTGATTGTGACGTCGTCGGTCCCATTTTCCCCTACTAGATCACTTATCTTCTCCCCGCACTTCGCACTTTGCATTTTTTTAGAGTTTTCATTTCTGACTTGTAACTAAAATTTAAGATTTGTGATCTACGGGCTGCGGATTGGTCCCACCTTCCCTCCATGTCACCTCCCTCTTGACATTGCATCGCTAATTCCATTTATTATAACTTAAATTGTAAAACATGCGAAGTTCGATACCAGCACATATGCGATGCAGCTTCAGAACTAAAATCTAAACACTTTCAGGTACATCCATATGAGGTTTGAACATCATTTTATGAATAAATAAGGATTAAACATGGCCGAAAGGGATTAGGTAGCAAGAAGACACCAAGGGTCGAGTTGGGCAAGATGTCTTTATAAAGTTGTCATGTTATAGTGGCAGAAACGGGAAAGGTAGCAAAGCACATCAACATATTCACTAATCAATTAAAAGTAGCTAGCATTGCACCAGAATTAATTACCCAACGTCAGTTTTCTGAAGAGCAGGTCCAGATGTTAGAGCCACCACTAGTTACCTCTTTGTGACCATCACAAACACCTCCAAGATTATTGTTTGATCTTTCGAGGAGCCATTGAAGTGTTTGGATCTACGAAGAGTTTCCCAAAATCAATTCCAGAAGTGGTGTTGTTGTCAGTGATGTCTGATAAGGCCATGGATGGTGACACTTGTCCATTTTATGTTAAATTGTAATCAATTAAAGGTTGTCGAGTAATATAGGGAAACCGACTTAGTCTTTAGATAAATACTGCATGCCTTAGCAGTATCAGGGGTTGGAAAGTTGGACCTTGCTAGATTCTGTGTCATAGAAGATCATTGTATTGGAGCACTATAACTGTTTGAGCTGGGCATAAATAATAAGAGACCGTTCATAGGATTATTGAGCTATGTTAATGGTGATGTTCTTTCCTCTGTGTTAATGATTTCCTCTGTATTTTCATGTTGTGCATCAATTTATCTGATTGCAAAATAGAAAATTTAGATTAAAATTTGCCGAGAGAGAACCTTAATTATGTCTATTTGTTATCTTAATTTTTTCCTCTAAATTTTAGTTAAAGAATTCTTAACTTCTCTTTAGCTATTATTGAATTCACTACTTTCTGCCATTTCATATTCACACTACTAGTAAGATTGAGTCTACATAGTTAGCTTCCCTTGTGAATTCCCTTGAAAAGTTGATGCATAATTCGGCCTTCATGAATCCATAGCCCAATCAATTAAGTCTCACAGCTCTATCTTTCCAACCACCCAATCAATCAAAACAAAAAACCCTCAAAATTTTTATAACTAGCCTAATATCAGCACTTATAATTATCAAGTTAAATCATAAAATAGAGAGAGCCCTCTCTGAGTCTAGGAAGGCTTGTTCCTAGACTCCAAAGTCGTTTGATTTTTTTTCTCTGTCCTTTGTTATTGCCAATATTACAATTTACAGAGGGATAATAGGGACTGTGGTCAAAAATTCTGAGTTCCATGCATGTGACCAGGAAACAAAAACTCTAGATATCTAAAAGCCTCAGACTTGTAGTTTCAATTCCTTATGTGAACTTCCTCTACCAGACCTATGTGAACCAAGAAAATAGAAGAGAAGAGATTTATTGATGAAAATGTGTGTCCAAATGAGCTTTAGGTCTCTTTTATTTATAGGTTTACATGAGGGTCCACTTGATATTAAGGCCGGCCTAAAATTTTGTACATGTGTATAGGGTCGACCCAATCCAATGTAAATATGAGGAGTTCATAAATTAAAATCCAACTTTTGTTTATCCAAATGAGGCTATATTTAGGTCAATTTTGTTCGTCTCAAAAAGAGGAATTTAATGCAATCATCGTCTCTTCCATATGAGTTTTCCAAGATGCAATTTTACCCTAGTTGAAAAAATTAACACTCCCTCTCAACTAAGAATAATTCTACCTACCAATATATGTTTGTCGATCACCACATCATTTTGTCATGCCTTGACTGTCTCTGCTCAACTCTATCTTTAAAAAAAATAAAGAATATAAAAGAAGAAAAATTAGGGTGTATTAGCTTCCACCCAAACAAGGAAGCAAGATATCTAATCATATAGTGGAGAACATCTTCAACCCTAGAATCTCATCGGGGAGTTGATTCTCAACACCAAATCATAAAGCGGATAAAATATCAACCCAATCCTATTTCCTATTGATCTTCCCATTGATGACTCTAAGTAGTCATGTGGTAGAACACCTGCATCATAATTTACTTGGGTTGTACACCCAAAGTAAATTCTCAACCCATTGGCCAAACGGGGACCCGTATTCCCAACATGAGTTACATGTGGGTATGATTCCAACTCAGGAATACTCTGCATAGACTAAGTAGGGGAGAAAATTCTCCAACCCTATGTAAATAGGGGAGAATAATCTCAACCTTTTGGGTAAAAAATAAGGGTCATCCACTATTTTCCAGAGATCCCCTATTGTCTAGGGATCCCTCAATATCAAGAGCCCTCTATCTCAATTCCTCACCCTGGGAGATAAATAGGGTGGGAAGAGTTGGCTCAGTCTTCTCAATCAGCACTGCCCCTTATCCGAAGGGATCACATCCATTAGTCCAAGCTTCTCTTTTAAAATGACTAACTTTCATTTTGGTAGTGACTAGGTGAGAATATCTGAAATCTTATCATATGTTGATATGTGATCGAGTCTAATCGCTGCTCTCTCCACCATGTCTCAAATAAAATGATATAGAATCTCTACATGCTTGGACTTTTCATGAAACACAAGATTCTCTACTAGATGGATCCCACTCCTGTTGTCACAATATATCACTACAATATCTAGGACCTTCTCAAATGGATCTCCAAATATCTTCCTCAATCAAACTTCTTCGCAACTAGCCATGCTAGCAACAATATACTTTGCTTCTGCAATGCTCAATGCTACAGAATTTTGTTTCCTGCTCATCCAGGATATCATGGAAGATCAAAAACTAAAACAACATCTAGATGTACTCTTTCCTTAGATATAATTTCCATCCCATTCAACATTGGTGTATCCAAAAAGTCAAACATTTCCAATATAATATCTCAGACTAAGTGTGATCTTCCCATGAAAATATCTCAATATGTGTTTGGAAGCGATCTAATGTGCATGGAGGGGATCAGCCATGAATAAAATCAATGTGTTCGCTTCATATCATATGTATGGATGGGTGTTTACAAGGAACATTAGAGCCTTTATAAACTATCTATAATTGGATGAATTTTCCAAATCCAGTCATGAAGGTTCTCCACATAACTTATTGAAGTTTGTTTCGATCAGTGTAGCCATGGAATTGCATTCTTGTTGCATTGAAAATTGTCATCCTGACATTCTGCTATGTGTATGAGCTCATTATCACTCACACTTCCTCCTTTGCAAGTCTAACATATCAGTTCCTCATGTCAAGCCTTGAAAATAAGAGAAAAGTTCTTAAAAATCTCCTTAACTCTCGTATCGCACTTTATCTTTCTCTTTCCTGCTATCCCGCACCTAATGTTCATGAATCCTGAGTACCTGAACGCACTTTCTCTGTGTTATGGGTGCGAATCCCTATAAATATTAAAAAGGCACAAGTAAACTCAAAAAGCTCATTTTCAGTAAATTCTAGAAGCCTCTAGAAAGAATCTTGCAGTGGAAGAACCGCTCTTTTGAGGTTCATGTATCCCTTACCTTATGGAGCTAACCCCTTGATTTGAGGAGATTATCCCTTTGAAGAAGGATTCTATCCCTTCATAGTTGGAACTGAATCCTCCTCTTTTGCACTATAAAAAGAGGCATTGGGTAGCCTCAAAGGGAGTTCAAGCTTTAGAATTATTTGAGGTTAAGTGCTGTTGGGATTCAGACTCATTTAACTGAGATTTTTGTGAGGAGAGATCACATACTTCTATCTATCTTGGTTGGAAGAGTGCAAGGCATTACAGAGTAGAGGAGATTCCTGTTTCGGACCCCGGGAAGGCCTGTTGAACATCAAGGCTAAGGTTGTAAGGTTTTCCTTCTTTTAAAGTTAATACAAATGAATTCATTTTTCTCAATAAGCTGTTAATTAACTATTTATTTCATGGATTCCTTGATCACCATGATAAGCATGATTTATGATGTTTACTATACAGGTTCTATTTAATGTTTTCTTGTTTGACTGCAAGTTTGCAAAGATAACTCCTTCAAGTGCACGAGGGACAACAACTTCGAACAAGCATTGGATCTACGATAATTTCTTAACACCTTTATAGTATTATTTTGTAAATCACATATGTTTAGAGAAAAATAGGTTTATTTGGTTGTTTCTTGCTAGATTACCTTTTGGTACTAGGGAGATGGATCTTGTCCGCAAGATTGATTAATCTGCCCAACAAATTGGAGACTCCGCTGGGGAAAGAACTTGTTGTTTTTGGTTCTCTTTTATTTTGATTTGACGAAAAGTTTTTCCTGGTTTTTTATTGATGGATATCTCCTTGGGTAGCTTAGGTTTTCTCTATTTTTGAAAATTTTGAAATATTTTATGTTTCTCTTGAACTTTTCCGGGGACCGCACTTTCTTCTTTTGCACAGTGCAGGTAGTTTCACACTTTCCTTAAGTAACTAGTGCGAGACTGCACCTGTTACTTCGAGGAGCCTGTGGACCTTGTTAAAATTCTGGAAAAACTCTAGATTTATTTTTCCAGTTGATCTTTAATTTTTTTTAGAGTTTTTAGTATCTACCCAGATTGACATTGTTTCTGTCAAAAGCCTTTTGTGGATGAGTTCCAGTAGTATTTATGTTTTTGATGATTTTCTAGAAGTCTTGCAAGTTGGATTCCTTTTCGTTTGGTCTATGTAGTGACTCAAAGCATTAGAAGTTTGAAATACCTCAGATTACATTGGTATTTTCTCCTTCTTGTTGAGTCTGACCTGATTGTGAAATCCATCCTTTATTGAGAAATAGATCTATTTGTTTCTTTGCAAATCTTCGAAAAAAATTTGTTATAGGTTTTGAATTTCACTTTTATAAAAGAAAACATATCTGGATGCTTTTTTATTTTTTCATTATTATGAACAAATAGATCCTTAGTTTACTAAGAAACTAATTAAAACATTCTTCAGAAAATATTAAAGCTTTTATTCACTTATATTTTTAAAGTTTGTAGATCTCAAAATTAGTTTTGTAATTTTGAGTGCTTTTAAAATTTGTAGATTTATTTTGAAGGAAAGTTGTTTTGTAGTTTCAAGTCTTGAAAGTGAAAGGATTTTATTGTAATCTTTGATAATTTGTATCATTTTGAGTTATTGTTTAAAAGACAAAAATATTTTCTTCCAGCTATTCTTTATGTTTGAAGAAAGAATTGTCTCTTAAAAGAATTGCATTCTCGAACTCTTTCTTTAGCCAGAATTTCATTGAAAGAAAAACGAATTGATTATCATTTTTAGGTGCATTTTTAGTGTTTATGAAATTCGAGTGTTGACACCATCAAAGTTTCATTTCCACACCTATTGAATTAAATAATAGCCCATAAAAGTAATGCTTAGTTAAAATTCATCTAGTAATATTTTTATTTCTAGGGTTCTTACCACCAACATAGCTTAGGCTAGTATCTTGGAGTAGGGAGTAATTAACTCTCCAAGATAGTAAAAACAAACAAGTAGATAAATATTGTGGTAGGAAATAAATCCAATTGTAATTGGTACAATCTGGGAAGCTTCTCTTAAATGAGTTAATCACAAGACCATGTCCGAACCTTTGAGACAATCAATTATGTTTCATTGGGAAAGATAGAAGATTATGCACGCATTACAAATGGTAAACCTTGGATTAACCATTGTCGAGGAGCCTGGGGTCACTTGTCGGTAAACCTCGACTAACCATGTCAAGGAGCCATCAAGGGGATTGAGCTTTGCTACTCTGCCCTTGTGCGTGGGATCAGATCGTAGACTATTCCCCCAGTTGTATTTGTTACTATTGGTAACCTTAGTTTCCATAAGCTTAAGATTATTTCCTAAGGTGACGGTGAAGGAAAGATCTCACCATACCTGGAGCAGACGTCGATTAGACTCACTTGGACTCTCTTGGGGGCTCTCTTTACTCGAGATGGTTTTGTGAAGAAACTTGTGCCAGTCTGTTTCATTAAGCAGGTTGTCAGGGTAACTGTTCCAACCGCCCTTTCTGTATTAAATTTATACTAAGTATGGGGAGTCACTGTTTGCGTGTGGTTTGAACTCTTATATTTTTAGGCATGTGATTCATCTGTTTGTTTCTTTAGAGACTTTAGGTGTTTGTATTGAGATTTTCTTTGTTTGTGTGTGATTGGTTAATATTTAATCGTGGCAGAATTACCGAGACAATCCAGGAGACTTCAGGGGAAGCCCCCTGAACATACACCAAGTCAGCTTGAAGGGATGCATGCTCTAGTATCATCTAGTAGCGGCAGAATTAGATCAACAGAAATTGGAAGTTCATCTATATTTGTTCATCCTGATCATAAAATACCCAAAATAGAACACATTCATGAACCGATTTCAGTTTTTGAAGTTATTGGTAGTATTTATCCTTCCAGTGAACTAGCTGACGAACCTAAAATTTCCGAACCTGACACTGAACATTCTATTTTGGAAACATCCTCAGGATAATTACACCAACTTCTAGCAATATTGGTTCACCTAGGGTAAGAAATATTGTTACTGAAGATCTTCCATCTGGACTCATTTCTATTGAAGAGCTTACTAGTCTAGATGAAGAGTTATCTCTTCTATAATCTCCCCAGTTTTTAAATCTTAGGGAGCGTGAATCTATTTTCTACAGCCCTATTCGAACTAATGTTGGGTATCTATCTTTGACAAAAATTTTAGAGAACCCAGGTCTTGCTTTTTCTCCACCTCGAATTCCATTTCATCCTACGCCCAGAGGTTACTATCCTTCATCCATTATGGCAGGAGAGTCATCTATGTTTTCCCAGACACCGGAACCATTTTTAGACGATGGTCCTTCTATTCCTTCGAGATATCAGGCTCTATCTGCTACTTTCTCTGGAGCAGCTCCTCAACCGATTGAACAAGTATTATCATTTTGTTGTTAATGGAATTAAAACTAAAATGTCGAACGCAAAGCAAATCTTTATGATTTCTGGTAATATTTCGAATCCTCAAACTCAAGGCAATCAGTTACCGCCTGGAGGACAACTTTAGGGAATTCATTTACCGCCTAGGGGGCAACCTCAAGGTAGTCAATTACCGCCTGGGGGGCAACCTTCAGGCAGTTAATTACTACCTGGGGGGCAACCTTCAGGTAGTTAGTTACTACCTGGGGGGCAACCTCAAGGTAACCTTTTCCCAGGACAAACTGTAGCATCATATTATTTTGGAGAAAAACCTCAAGGATAGTACATAACTCAAGGTTATCAACCTTCAGGACATTACATACCCCAAGGTCAACCCCAAACTCAATATGTTCCTCAAGGTCCTTATCAACCCCAACTTCAGTACGCACCTCAGGGTTATCAACCTCAAGGTCAGTACCCAATTCAAGGTTTCCAACCACCTTCTAGTCAATAATCTGTACAAGGAACCATAAATTTACCACTTACTTATCAACCCTACGTTCAACCAGGATATGGTCCTTACGTTCAACCTTCTAAGGGACCATACCTTGGAATGAACATGGTGTGGGATCCGTCCCAATTTCAACAGCCTATGCAACCTAATTTGCAGCTATCTTCTCAACCTGGACAGTCGTTGGTTTCTGGTTCAACCTGGCAACCTATTCAGTCTACTATTCAAACCCGTTCACCTGGTTCTGTTCAGCAGTCTGGGCCTAGTACACCTCAGACTCTGCATCAAACTGCTGCAACTATTGCAACATCTGTTCAACATATAACACCTATTTTTGGAGTATCTGTAGCTCCAAGTTCTTCTATCCCTGCATCTGTGAAAATCCCTCAAGTCTCTATACCCCAGTCAGGACCTTTAGTTCAGACTTTAGTCCAGATACCTGCGGGACAAGCTTGTACAAGTACGGTTGTCACAAGTCAACCACAATTCACGTATCAACCATACCAGGGATAGCCTCAAGTCGGTCCCGTTTCACAAAACCTAGCTTATCAGTATCAACCGTACCCTGGCTATACTTATCAATATCCTCAACAACCCCAGTTTGGTCTGGTTAATCCTAGTTACCCTGGAGGTTACACAATTCCCAATGCAAATCCGATTCCTAGTTATCCTGGGTATCCTCCCCATGGAACTTCTTTGGATACTCAAGGTTTTCGCGACCCTAACCGTCAGTTACCATTTATTGCAACTTTGGACTTACCTGATTTGACACACCTTACGAATGATCCAATTTTCTATTATCCGTACTGGCCGCCAATGCCGCATAAGTTGCCCAGTGATATACCAAAATTTGAGGGTAAGTCAGGAGAGGATCCATCAAATCATGTTATGACTTATCACCTCTAGTGTGCGTCTAATTCAATAATCGATGATTCAATTCACTTACATCTTTTCCAAAGAAATATTATTGGTCTTGCCACCAAATGGTACATTGAGTTACCACGAGGCTCTTTTAATAATTTCAGTCAGTTAGAAATTGCCTTCTTGACTCATTTTCAGTTCCCTATCAGATACAAAAATGGCACGAAACTATTAACTTCACTAAAGTAATCCACGTCCACATATATTTCTGATCATATTCATGAATGCCGACGTAGAAGGAATTTGGTGAAAGTTTACATTCCAGATCAAATTTTGGCAGAATGGTTTGTTAAATCATTGTTACCCAAAATCACTAAAGATGTAGCTAAGGCTGGAGTTGTTATTGAGGAGCAAGTCATTGCTCAAGCTCAGTACCTTGACCTCGTCTATACGCAGTCAGATACTTTACATGAAAAAATCCCTGATCTTCCAAAACAAGGTGAAATAACTGTAGCTCCTTTAGGTTCTCATGCCGCTGATGGTATGATTGGTACAGTCAATACTAAAAGCAAGAATAAATCTTCAAACAATTCTTCTCCTACTATAACTTTACCTAATTCCCCAAAAGGAGACTCTTCCCCTGAGATTTCTACCGACATTCATGTCGTAGAGACATCTACGTCCAAATCTAAATCCAGAAGTAAAAATAAAGGGAAGAATAAAAACAAAAAGAATTCAAGAGAGAAAACTGATAAAAATGAATCTAATGACGAAAAATGCAAGCCTCTCTATCCTTGTTACATTTGTGACGAGAATCATTTTACTAAAGAATGCCCACAACAAGTAGAGGTTTTGAAATTCGTTAAAGGTTCACAACAACCTACTGTCTTGAAGGATCCTTTTCCTACTCAAGATAGTGAGATGATTGGTTCTACCTCGAATGCCTCAAAAGAACCTATTCTGATGATGTCTCATGTTAGGATTGCGACACGATTGCAATATTATGGTACTAAAAATCCTGTTGATGGTAAGAAGCACAATATTCTAGTGCAAACACATCAAATACACCTCCTCCTGTTTCTAGTCTGCTACAGATCGAGAAACCCATTCTAGACTTAATAATCAAACCACTTGCTAAAGCTGTTCTTCATAAATTAGCTTTCAATCCACATGCGAGAGCTGCTCAGAATTACAACATTGTTGAGGACTTAGTTATTTCCCCTTCAGCAATGTCAGCTTTTGAAGTGCTGCAATCGTGCCCATCACAGCGTAAATTACTTTTTTCTACCATAGGAGCTATCACTATTCAGGACTCTAACCTAGTAATCTTCGATTTAGAGAGTAGTACACCTCGTCTACCTCACCAAATGGCTTTCCAAATTCCAGTATTAGTCAAAAACAGACCGATCTTTTAGACTGTGATTGATGAGGGAGCTTCAACGTGTATTAGACATTATGTCTATCCAGTGTTGGAAATCGCTTGGTTCTCCTACACTCAATCAGTCTCTCAAAATTCTAAAGGATTTTGATGGCCGACGTTTCCATCCTTTTGGTATTTTTCAAGATTTACCCATAGGGGTCGAAGCTAAAACTGTAAATCTAGATGTGGAAGTGGTTGATGCCCCTCTAGATTACAACCTTCTCCTGGGTCATGGTTGGTCTTATGCTGTGACTGTTGTTGTTTATTCGGTCTTTTGGCTTATAAAATTTCCACATCAAGGAAAGATCGTTACAATAGATCAGTTAACTTATTTATCTTCTGATCCAGCCTCTACAGAAACAATCCAACACGTTGGTAAAGTAGCTATGCCTTACAAGGATGTTGGAGTAGGTTTGATTAAATATTCTGGTTTACTAGGAATTTTTTCCTTTCCTCCTCCTAACGTATTGCCTTCTATTGCAACTATTCATATGATTTCATCTAATACTATTATGTTTGATGATCCCTGGATCATACCTTCCAACTCTGAGTTAGATTCATTTGATGGCATGATGCCTTTGAGTCCATTTGAAATTGCATATCAGGTTGTACAGTCAATTTCTAATGCTTCTTCAACCAAAATAGATCCAATGAATGGGATCCATGAGGAATCACTTTCTATATCTAGTTCAGCCACAACAACATTTCCTGATCTTGTTCATACTGATGAGAAAATTCGTGAACTTTTGTCTGTTGACGATTTACCATGGGAAGATCTACATCACCGATCTTCGTTTTTACCTGAGCTGGATCATTTTGAAGATGATTTCTCTTCTATTTTTACTGCTGAATATGTCAAAGAACCGTAGAATCCATTGCGAAATCCTGATTATAAGTTAAATTTGGAAAATATCTCTCGAACAATTCCAATTGACATTTCAGTGAAGCCAGGAATAATTGAAAACATTCATATAGGTGCTTGCTATACGGAAGATGAAATTCAAACTTATAAAGCCCTATTTCAAGAATTCCGTGACGTGTTTGCCTGGTCATATGAAGAAATTCCAGGAATCAATCCATCAATTGTCGTACATGAAATCAAGACTTACCCGGATCCCAAACCTGTCTGTCAACATTTACGTCAAATACATCCAAGAAATGCTGCTGCTATCAAAGCCGAAGTTGAGAAATTACTTCGTGCAGGTTTCATTTATCCAATTCCTTTAACAGATTGGGTATCGAATATTGTTCCTATTAACAAAAAACAAGGAACGATATGAGTATGTATCGATTATAGGGATATTAGTCGAGCTTGTCCTAAAGACAATTATCCAACCCCATATATCGATCAAATTATTGACGATTGTGCTGGCAGTGAAATGTTTTCCTTTATGGATGGTTTTTTTGGTTACAATCAAATAAACATACTCCCTGCTGATTAGCCAAGAACAACTTTCATTTGTCCATGGGGGACATTTACTTATTGTAAAATATCTTCTGGATTAAAGAACGTCGGGGCAACTTTTCAAAGGGCTGTTTCTTACGCATTTCATGACATTAAGCACATTGTACAACCTTATCTCAATGATTTACCTGCTCATTCATCGCGTAGGGCCGACCATCTCACTCATTTACGAGCAATCTTTATGAGATGTAGGCATTATCGAATTCGGCTGAATCCACACAAATTTGTTTTCTGTGTAGAATCGGGTTGCTTAATGGGGTTTTTTGTTTCGAAATTAGGCATTCGCATTGATCCGTCAAAGGTTGAAGCTATTATTAATCTGCCTCCTCCTTCAACTTTGCACCAACTCCAAATTTTGCAAGGGAAAGAAATTTTTTTACGTCGTTTCATTCCTAACTACACCAAGCTAACAAAGGGTTTCACCAGGTTGTTAAAACAGAACGTTACATTCTTTTGGGATGAGATCGCTAATCGATCTTTTGATGCACTCAAACACGTGTTGACCCATGCACCATTATTGCATCCTCCCAATTACAACCAGGGCTATTTTTTGTACCTTTCCACCTCTCATTCCACCATTGGGATGGTTTTAGTTCAGGAAGATGAATTCAACACTAAACATGTGATTTACTATCTTAGTCGAAATCTGCATCCGACTGAGATCAAATACACACATGTGGAGAAATTGGCCTTGGAAGCTGTTCAAGCTGTCCAAAGATTTCGACACTACATATTATTACACAAAACCACATTAATTTCTAACTATAACCCCATGATGTAAATTTTAACGAAAAAATTGCTAGGGGGCAAGTATTCCAAATGGATAGTTATCCTACAGGAATTTGACTTGGAATTTGAAAAATTCAAGGCAAATAAATCTTTGGTTTTTGTTGAACTGATGTGCGATTTCCCCTCTACTGATACTGAAACTATGGCGAAGCAGCCCATTGCGGACGAATCCTTGTTTCTTATCAGTACTCTTGATTCTTGGTATGGAGATATTATTTTTTATCTCCAAACCCAATATTTTCGTCCTAAAATCTCATAGTCTCAGCGACGGAAAATACGTTTCCAATCCCAACAATACAATATTGTTGGTGATACACTTTATCGTCGTGGAGCGGATTCTGTTTTCTGACACTGTCTTACTCATGAAGAAGATGAGAAGGTCTTAAATGATTTCCATTCTAGAGAATGTGGTGGTCATATGTCTCGGTATGCCACAACCCAAAAGATATTATGCGCTAGTTACTTATGGCCGTCATTATTCAAATATTGTATCTATGCAGTCTGAAAATGCCATAATTTTCAAGTCTTTAATCGTAAAATGTGTGCTCCACCCGCTCCTCTTCACCCTATTATTGATGTTGGTCCTTTCAAAAAGTGGGCTATCGACTTTATTACATGTAACCCTCACTCGGCCACAGGGAATGCGTATATTATCTTAGCGGTAGATTAGTTTACTAAGTGGGCCGAGGTGATGCCTACATTTTTGACAGACGACAAGACTGCCAAAAATTTCGTATTCAATCATATAATTTCTATATTTGGTTTTCCTCAAGCCATTATTATAGATCATGGAAGCCATTTTCGAAATATCATGATGACTGAACTAACAGATCAACTTGGCCTGTGCCACGATAGTTCTACTCCTTATTACCCGCAGGCTAATGGTATGGTTAAAGATATCAATAAATTTTTAGTCACTATGATCAAAATAACTATTGGTATTCATAAGTCGAATTGGCATTCCATGTTATTCTCAGCACTTTGGGCATATCAGACCTCAGTAAAAACATCAACTAGTTTCACTCCCTTTCAACTAGTTTACGGTTTGGAAGCTGTGTTGCCAATTGAATGCGAAATTCCATCATTAAAATTAGCCATAGAATTACTCCCAGCTATGTCTGAAGAGGAGAAACGCTCTTTTTACTTTTCTCAGCTAGATGAAAATCGACGAAATGCTGCAATAGCAAACGAAACTCATGTCAAACGAATAAAAACTCAGTACGATAGAAATGTTATGCCTCGAATTGTTTCAGAAGGAGACCTAGTTTTAGTGTATGATCAAGCCAACGATAAGCTAGGGGCTGAAAAAATTGTGCCTATGTGGCATGGTCCTTTCATTTTTAAGCGAAAGCTAGCAAAAGGGGCCTATGAGCTGATATATTTTGACGGTGTCTCTTTAGGTGAACCCATAAATGGGCTTTATTTGAAGAGATATTATGCTTAAATTTTGTGTGGAGATTTATTAGATTAGATTTTTTTACTGCTGGTGTGTCTTACATTAGAAAATCATGCCTAGTTTAGAGTGTGTTTTTATCACTATTCCTGCTTATCTGAGTTTTACTCTTGATATTGCAGATGTCAACGTCTCTTCAAACCTACGTTGGTTTTGTTGATGGTGTTTGTCATAGTACATGGAACATTTCTTCTGTGGCTTGGGTTATCTATTCACCCTCTGACAAGTTAGTATCCATGCATGGGGTAAGCTTTGGTCAAACAACAAATAACATTATAGAGTATAGTATAGTGATTGAGTTATTATCTGAATCCATATTGTTTGGAATCCAGAGTTTGATTGTTAGGTAGGATTCTGAACTTGTTGTATTACAACTTAATAGGGTTTATGCCATTAGAAATCCAGTGTTATTACGGTTATTTTTAAGAGTTTGTCTCTTGGAACATGAATTTGATTACATTGAATATCAGCATATTCCAATACATTTAAATACATTATAAATGTAGTTTCTTCTAGTATGATAAACCGACATTTGCAATAATCAAAATAGTAAATTAAACAACATACAATAACATGTACAAAAATAGGTGGTAATAGTGATATATCATAGTATAGAAGTGTTTAAAAAAATATACATCGTCTTTGATCATAGGTTGGAAACACCTTATGATTGGAAAAAAATTATATACAAAAGATAAAAAATATGAGTCTACGGTATGATCATCCTATCATTGATGATGATCATGATAAGAGACCACTACCTAGGCCACCCTACATATGAACCTCCTAAATGGTCCTGGGACACCAATCACATATCTCTGTAATCTGAGAGGAGTATCATCTATGTCTGTCTCTGGAATGTCTAGAGTCAGGCACTCTAGGTGATGCTCTAAATCAGATAGAATATTGGATGATTGGCCCTCTGGGGCTAGTGTTGCGGTAGCTGGATGCCTCCTCTCATAAGGCTGGAGATGGGCTAGTCATCGTGGGCCCACATATGCATTTAAAACTTTTGATTATTAGTTTTGAGATGATTAAAATACAAAAAAAAATTAGAACTTAGAAATTGTTGAAAATGATTTTTACCTGATTCATCCCACTATTCCCCTGCTGGGAGAGCCATCTCTCGGTCACCGCGGAAATCTATCCCGGCATATGGAAAGTCATCTATAACAAAAATTTGGCATTCTAGCCAACGAAAATATGAAGGAGAAAATCGAACAATCTCGATGCCCTCAACAGCATGACAAGCCATCAATGCAACCCAACGAACCATCCTAGGTTCTCGAGGTCGACCAGCATCAAGAGGAATGTTTTGCGGAGCTAACATGGGGACCCTCTTTAGAGAAAAGGTGACTACAATGGATCCATATCCAAAGTTATTTAGCTTTTCGTTCTTTGCTCTAGTTAGTTGGCCTTTTACATTGGCCAACATAGCTTCGCACCAGTTGAAAATGGTGCCTCGAAAATAGTCTACAGCAATGCGCATCTGGGAACCGGTAGCCACATGAAATGCTACACTTCCACATATTTTGGTGATAGTAAATGCAATAAGTTTAAGCTCGGGATGGATGATAGTTTTGATGTCAATCCGTTTGTCTTAGGGGTATGCCTGATCATCATAGAACTCCAGTCGAAGACTAGCAATAGAATGGCCACCTGGTCTAGTCCCAAACAGAGAAATTTTTTCACCCCTCTTGGACAAACCAATCAAAAAATAGATATCCTCCAGCTCAATTTTGATCTGGTGGTCACCAATAATGAAACACTGGTCTGGTACATTCCATCTATTCACTAGCCACGTCAAGAGGTCTACCTGTGCCCTCATGCCCTGAATGGCCCAGAATTTATACAAACCACATGCTATTAATGCTTGCATTGTAGGAAAATGATTCATTGCAGCATCATATACGTCTTCATGCTCACTTTCTCTCCAAATAATCATCTTGTATGTCCTACAATGCATAAAAATACATATTAGAACAAGATTTTTTGAAAATTTTTATGCGGGAATTGAGAAAATTTAGTTTAAAATTTCATTGCGCGTGGTACGCACCTGAAGTTCATACATACTGCGTAGATACACACGGGTTCTGTGGAAAAGGTGTGGACCCAGGACTTTTTCCCATGTAGAAAAAAGTTGGGGTCCGCAGGGCCCGCGTGTTGCACCTGCGGACCCCCGCGAGTGATTTTTTCAACATATTTTTGCTTAAAAAATTAAATATAAAGCCTAAAAATGAAATATAAATGGATGAAATGCAAGATAACGAGGTCATGGATTACCTGGAGCTGACGGTTCTTGATTTTTTTGGACGGATTTTCCAGAATCTTTGTAGGAACGTTTTTACCCAAAATATTTTACTTTTCACTCTGAACTCAAATGGTAAAAATGAGGCTAGAAAGGTCCTTTTTATAAGTTTTTTCGAATAAATGAATTTTTAATTTGTTTATTTTTCACTTTAAGAAGGTTATTTTTGAAAGAATTTTTACTTATCTTAAACAGGTATGTGTAATGTTTCGATTTTTTGTGCAAAAATTGGATTTTATAGGAAAATTGATTGTTTTCAAAAAAGAGCTTACTTTTACCACTTTTTTTGGACTCTTTCAAAAAATTCAGGAACAAGCGAAAACTTGGAGTCCTCTTTTAAGCTCTTTTCAGACTCTCTAAACATGAAAAGATTTCCGAGCACTTGGTTATTCAAACTCATTAAAATAAATGAATGATCATCCCTTCAGTATAAGTTTACCCCTTTTACGGACTGAAATGGACTATTTACGAAAAAGGTATACATTGACTAATTATGGTAAATAAAGCTCTCTCCCGCATTATTTTGTCCTTTTTTGGGCTCGAGAGACTAAATTTACGAGAAAGCACACCCATGGAGTCTTCTTAAGTTTTTTTTCTTCTGGCTCCCTAAAATTGAAAAAACACCGAGTTTCTCCTATACTGGACTCGTTAAAACTTAACAGTAAAGGACCTGTTCAATTTTAAACAGGAAAGAACCACTCCTTCTTAGGGTTCGAATCTTAAACTAAGTTGGACTCATCTGAAGGATGAGCTTATAAATAAGAAAATGTTATCCTCATCAAAGCTTTTCAAAAAATAAATAGGTACTTGCCAGAAATGGTGGGGGAAAAGAGAGAAAAATGGACTTGTTTGTTGTATTTTGATTTTTCAAAAATCCAGTTAACCACTCTTGAACACAACAATTTTTTTCACCTGGGTTGGGAAAATCCTTTGCCTAACAGTTAATCAAACCATATTGAAAGTATTCAACCAGTTTCTAGGTATTAGCTTTGGGTTAATTGTTACCAAGCCATTTGTAGTGTCATTATGTGTTCTAGAGGATAGTTCAAATAAACCATTCATCTGCAAAATATCTCTCATCCATTTTGACCATCCCTGAGTCGGTCCTTGCCAATATATTTCTTCAAAACTTGATCTATGATTTCATGTTGTGGGCTTGCCTATGAAAAATCAATTTCTATTAACGACAGCTCATTATCTAGGAAGTTGATCTAGAAATTATTAGTACCTTGAAATCTGCATGCCTAAATGGCAGGTTTCTTGCCTTCGACGACAGGTTGCATCATTGACCTTTGATCGAATGATTCCGTGACATGTTCGACTTCAGCACATTCATTCACATTTCATGGATTGTATTGAGTACTTTGAGAGCCATTGAAATTACAGGTCGTTACTCTCACACTTGTTAACATTTTACATCATTGACTGGTAATCAAGTGGTTTCTACCATGTTTGACTTCGACACATTCATTGACATGGATAGAATCGTACTGGTTCGAGAAGCAGAAATCAAGACCCTGGATCTAGTTTCTACAATCCAGGCTGCAAGTAATTTTTTTATTCATTTAAACAGTGGAATATTCATAAATAGATGGCTATGTCCATACTATGTATACACATGTCTATATTGTTGATGTATTCAAAATCATTCCTGTATCAGAACAGTTTGAATTAGTTTCTAGTTAGTTTTGGTCTAAGTATGGGAATGCCTACCTCAGCGATGATATGTACACATATATATTTTGCATTGAATTTTTTTACAAGTTTCGATTGGGTGGTCCACAGGATGATCCTTGAAATGATAAAGTACTACACTCTTCATATATGATAGACTTCAACTTCATCTATTCCAGACTTTGCACTTTAGGGGGCAATCTGTTGCACTGAAAATTGTCATCCTGACATTATGCTATGTGTATGAGCTGATTATCACTCATACTTCCTCCTTTGCAAGTCTAACATATCAGTTGCTCATGTCAAGCCTTGAAAATAAGAGAAAAGTTCTTAAAAATCTCCTTAACTCTGGTATCGCACTTTCTCTTTATCTTGCCTGCAGTCTTTCACCTAATGTAAATGAATCCTGCGTACTTGAACACACTTTCTCTATGTTATGGATGTGGACCCTTGTAAAGATTAAAAAGACACAAGTAAACTCAAAAATCTCATTTTCAGTAAATTATAGAAGCCTCTAGAAGGAATCTTGCGGTGGTAGAACCGCTCTTTTGAGGTTCATGTATCCCTTATCTTATGGAGCTAACCCCTTGATGTGAGGAGCTTATCCCTTTGAAGGAGGATTCTATCCCTTCATAGTTGGAACTAAAACCTCCTCTTCTGCACTATAAAAAGAGGCATTGGCTAGCCTTAAAGGGAGTTCAAGCTTTAGAATTATTTGAGGTTAAGTGTTGTTGGGATTCAGACTCATTTAACTGAGATTTTTATGAGGAGAGATCACATACCTCTATCTATCTCAGTTGGAAGAGTGCAAGGCTTGTTAGAGTAGATGATATTCCTACTTTAGACCCTTGGAATTCCTATTCAACATCAAGGCTAAGGTTGTAAGGTTTTCCTTCTTTCAAAGTTAATACAAATGAATTCATTTTTCTCAATAAGCTGTTAGTTAACTGTTTATTTCATGGATTCCTTGATCACCATGATAAGTATTATTTATGATGTTTACTATACAGGTGCTATTTAATGTTTTCTTGTTTTTGGCTACAGGTTTGTGAAGATAACTCCTTCAACTGCACGAGGGACAACAACTTCGAATAAGCATTGGATCTACGGTAAGTTCTTAACACCTTTATAGTATTCTATTGTAAATTGCATATGTTTAGAGAAAAATAGATTTATTTGGCTCTTTATTGCTATATTACCTTTTGATACTAGGGAGATCGATCTTGTCCGCAAGATTGATTAATCCACCCAACAATTCTGTCATTCCAAATATTTCCAAGAGCTTCACAACATATTTTTCTTGTGAAAGGAAAATCTCATTAGGCCTTTGTCGAACCTAAAATCCTATAAAGTAGTGCATGATTCCAAGGTCCTTCATCTAAAATTTAGAGGCTATCTAGCTCTTATAGTTGATCACCAGAGGCTCAGTACCTATTAAGAAATTATCGTCAACAATAAAACCAAAATCAATGACATACCTTTGACTACCTTGAAGTAGAGGTTGGGATCAACATTGATTCTATAAATAACCATCAGTGTCTGCATACCAAGGTTCAGGAGCTTGATTGAAACCATACAATGCCTTCTTCAATTTGCAAACATTTGATGAGATACCCTATTCTTAACATGTACAAAAACATGTGTAGCTTCTCCCCAAAAGAACGTTGGCACCTTTTTAACATAGTGCATGGCACAGGTAGATTCTAATATAGACTTGTTATTTCTTTATGCTAATCCATTATGTTTGAGAGTATATGGAAAAATTTGTTCCTTCTTGGTCCCTTATTTCTTATGAAATTCGATGAACTTATTTTACATGCATTCCTCTCCATTTTCATACATGAACACTTTGATTCTATTCCCTGTATGATTTTCGATCAAAGATTTGAATTCCTTGAACATTTCAGAGGCTTTATCCTTATGGTTTAAATAGTATATCCATGTAATTATTGAGAATTCATCAATTAACGTGATGTAGTAGAGATGACAACCAACGGGATACACAAGAATCGTTGCACATATATCAGAATGCATGAGATGAAGGATGTGATTTTTCTTGATCTCACTAGAGGGGAATGGTCTGCTTGTTTTCTTTCCACTCGTAGAATATAGATAAACTCCATCATGATGGGATTGAACATAAGTAATACCTGACACCAAATTCTTAAGTTTCAGAAGAGCATCATAATGTATTTGATTACCACTGCCCCTTATCTAGAGGGGTCACATCCATCAGTCCAAGCTTCTCTTTTAAGATCAATAACTTTCATTTTGGTAGTGACTTGGTGAGAATATCTGCAATATTATCATCTATTGATATGTGATCGAGTCTAATAGCTCCTCTCTACAACATGTCTCGAATAAAGTAATATAGAATCTTTATATCCTTGGACTTCTCATGAAACACATGATTCTCTGCTAGAAACATCCCACTCCTGTTGTCGCAATATATCACTGATGTATCTAGAAACTTCTCAAATGGATCTCCAAGTATATTCCTCAACCAAAATAATTCGCAACTAGCCATGCTAGCAACAATAGACTCTACTTCTGTAATGCTCAATGCTATAGAATTTTATTTCCTGATCATCCAAAATATCATGGCAGATCCAAGACTAAAACAACATATATATGTATTCTTTCTTTTAATATAATTTACATCCCATTCAACATTGGTGTACCAAAAAATTCAAACATCTCCATTTTAATATATCAAAAAAAGTGTGATTGTCCCATTCAAATATCTCAATATGTGTTTGGAAGAAATATGATGTGCATGGAGGGGATCAATCATGAATGGAATCAATTTTTTCACTTCATATGATATGTATGGATGGGTGTTTACAAGGAACATCAGAGCCTTGATAAACTAATATAATTGGATGGATTTTCCAAATCGAGTCATGCAGGTTATCCACATAACTTATTGAAGTTTGTTTCGATTAGTGTATCCATGGATTTTCATAGTGTCATTGCAAATTTTTCCAAGAGCTTCAGAACATATTTTTCTTGTGAAAGGAAAATCTCTTCTAGCCTTTGTCACACCTCAAGTCCCAGAAAGTAGTGCATGAGTCCAAGGTCCTTCATCTCAAATTTAGAGGCTATCTCCCTCTTAAACTCGCTCATCAGAGACTCACTACCTGTTAAGAATGGATCGTCAACATATAAAACCAAAATCAACGACATACCTTGGACTACCTTGACGTAGAGGTTGGGATCAACATGGCTTCTGTAAATAATTGTTAGTGTGTGCATACCAATCTCGGGGAGCTTGCTTCAAACCATACAATGACTTATTCAATATGCAAACATGTGATGAGGCACCCTAATATGAACATGTACAACAACATGTGTAGCTTCTAACCAAACGAACATTGGCACCTTTTGATCATAGAGCATGGCATGGGTAAATTATAATATAGACTTGTTCTTTCTTTATTCTAATCCATTATGTTTGCGAATATATGGCACGATTTTTTCCTTCTTGGTCCATTTTTTCTTGAAAAATGATATGAACTCATTTGACATGCATTCCCCTCCATTTTTGGATGTAAATACTTTGATTCTATGAACTTTTTTATTTTCGATCAAAGATTTGAATTCCTTTAACATTTCAGAGGCTTTATCCTTGTGGTTTAAGTAGTATATCCATGTATTTCTTGAGAATTCGTCAATGAAGGTGATGTAGTAGAGATGGCCACCAATAGGATGCGCAAGAATTGTTCCACATATATCAGAATGCATGAGATGAAGGATGTCATTTGTCTTGTTCTCACTAGAGGGGAATGGTCCCCTTGTTTTCTTTCCACTCACAGAATCTAGATAAAATCCATCATGATGGGATTGAATATAAGGAATACCTGACATCAACTTCTTAAGTTTCAGAAGAGCATCATAATGTAAATAAATCCAATCTCCAGTGCCAAAACTCGGTCAAATGATTTGTGTTATGAACAGATGCTAGAAACGACCTTTGAGTGACTCTATAGATTCCTTCAAATCTTGATCCTAATATGAATCCAGATCTCATAGGTGAACCAACAGAATAAGTCTAAATGTTTCCTTTGGTCAATACAACCCATTATGGGAATTTTGATGGGCCTCCTAAGGAAATTATAAAATAATAGTGGAAATAATAAAATAAGATTTGATTACATCATCAAATTTTAGAGGGAAAAAAACTACTTTTTCAAATCGTATTTTCAACTTATCTCCCTAAGGGTTTACTCAAATTTCAAGTGGGAATACTCATTGGATGAAAAATTTAATTCCTCATCCAAAGATTACCCATGTTGCATACTTTTTATGGACTTTGGTACATGAAAAATGAGAAATACATAAAAAACATGATTGTAATCACGTTTTTCTATATATTTATCCTTTTTTTGTGTAGCAGGGTCCATCAAAAGTATACAACATGGCTACTCTTTGGATGGTGAATTAAATTTTGCATCCAATGAGTATTCCTGTTTGAAATTTGAGTAAACCCTTAGGGAGATAAGTAATACGAGTTGAAAAAGTAGTTTTATTATTTTATTATTTTTTAATATTTCAACTTTTTTACTCCAAAAATGTTGAATCATCCCCCATGGTTGAAATTTTTATCCTGAATCGTATTGGTTCTTATAAATTTTATTTTAATTGTACATTTTTCTTAGGAGGCCCATTTTAGACCTCAAAATTCAGCTAACGATCATCCATTTATCTTCCAATGCAGATATAGATACCAATTTCTTCATTAATCTTGACACATTCATAACATCATGTAGGAGGACTGATTCCCTAGAATTCAACTAAAATTTGATAGTCACAAAACCTTTCACGAGATGAGTGGAGTTTTCTCCAAGAATTATATTATGCTTATTTCCCCTCTCTACTAGATTAGAGAGGACTTCCCTGTATCTAGAGAAATGATGAGTGTCCCCACTATCAACCAACCAACTATCCCAGGAATCCGGTGGAGAAGAACTCGTCATCATTGTTGTAGTGTGTTTGGTGCTTGTATGTAAAAAATCACACCAAATTAAGGGGTGTGGTTTACCCTGTTAAGCTATTGGTAACATGCAGAAAAAGAAGTGGAGTCAAGAAAGTTATTAGAACAAGCTATAATCAATAAGCATACTAGATAGAGAAAAAATTATGCATATGTAAACTAAAACCAAATAAACAGAAGCTCTAAAAAGAGTCAAAGGAAACCAATAATGAGAGCGGTGGCTCTAGGCCCCTCTTATTGAGGGTTGGTAGTAAGAAGAGTGAAACTTTACCCTCTTACCAAAGGGACCCTAAACAATGGTTTTAGCTCCTGATGCAAGGATGTTTTAATCCCGAGCTTACCTCGGTGCAGTCTCCATCTCTCTCTACTATGTGGACTGAACTTGTTGGGTGGCCAACAATTGAGTCACCTCTATCTTCAGCTTTGGGTCACACACTACTAGTATTGCTTGGGAAATTCTAGCCAACATAATAATTTGATCAACCTTTCTTCATCTCATGGTGGTCTTATATAGGAGATTTCAAATCCTCCATTCCCTCTCTTGGTACATGGAGGATGGTGACCCAAGAGAGGGGTATGATTCCCTTGTTTTCTCCAAATATTCCATTGTGTGCTCACATAGTGTCTAAGGAGGCATTGGTGGTTGTCCTTAGGTGGCTTCATGTAAGGCATCACTTGTCCTTTGCTTTGTGTGGTCTTGGATAGTGACATTTCACCACTCTCATGAATGTGCACATATCGGGAAAAATGGTGTGCATAAGGCACTCTTCACAAAATATTATGTGCGCAAATAGCATTTAGGACTAGCTTAAATTTAATTTTCCTCAGACCTTAGAGATTTTTAAATACTTTCCAGATTCTATAATGGCTTCCAGCCCTGTAAATCCTTTGGCTTGACATTAATTAATGTCACCTTTTGTAGTACGATTTTCCAGTGTTAATAGTTGCTCCATAATGTGTGAGGTCTAGGAAGAACTATATAGCCGAAATACATTATAGTTTCTTTTCTATATCGTGCGTAGAGAGAGAGAGAGAGACATGCGTGAAGCCTTGGAATTGAAAACACCCTACACCATTTCCAAGAATGAACATGGCCTAAGGGATCCCTATAAGAAAATTCAATTTACAATACATATACAAATTTTCAATGAGGCAGGCATGTCCCATGCTCGTGATGCTATGGCTAGTTAAACAAAATTGACACGTTATATGTTCTGTCTGTATCACTCATATGGTAGTGACATTGGTGGTTGTTGATGACAACTATTGACGCCCTAAGGGGCATTTTTTCTTTGAAAATAGGTGGATTGTGGTACCCATATGTGTAAACTTGGGTATGGCATATAGCTGTGCATGGTATGCATACGTATTGGCTGGGACCTTCCCGTGTAAGCATTATTGAGAGAGATGCTTATTGAGGCACGGGTCTTCGACGATTTTGATCAAAGTGCAATGGTT
The DNA here is from genome assembly GCA_034641835.2 of Pinus albicaulis. Lineage (NCBI taxonomy): Eukaryota > Viridiplantae > Streptophyta > Pinopsida > Pinales > Pinaceae > Pinus > Pinus albicaulis. The sequence goes on along the minus strand of JAXQQM020060942.1, from coordinate 116,026 downwards.
TTAAGGTACAATACCATCTTGACATGAAATCAGTTGTTGTAGTCGAATTTCAGGAGGATCAATGACATCTGTGGACAATGATGTGTCCCACAGTGGCACCCAAGGATTTCCCTTTTCTATGGGTAGGGGTGATCCAAAGTACTGCTTCCTTTTTGGAATATAGTTGTTGAAGTCGACAAAAAGGAAGCCTCAACCAAACGAGGGGTCACTGATATGAGGGATCGGGGACGTGGATGTGTTGGGTTTAACATAGGCATATTGGCAAGGGGTGACTGAAAACTGATGATGGGGATTTAGTGGCCCAAGGTCGGAGTATACTGAAGCAGCTTGGCAACATTCATAGTTATTTATGAAGGGGAAATCCCTGGAGTCGACAGGACTTCCAGGGTGGGTGTAAACCGGCTATGAATGTCATGATGGTTTGTGTGTGGGGGTGAAATATTCCGACCAAGGGTGCTCAGGGACTGCTGCCATGGGAGAAAATATCAATGAGAGGGTGGAGGGACAAAGTGCACCGTTTGCGACTTATGTACACTTACCAAAAGAATAAAATAATGGGGTTTGGTTTGTACAAAACACAGAGATGGGTACCCGAAAACATAAAAGTGTTTTCTCACTGATGTTGTGAGGAAGGTGTTTTGCTGGGGGTGGGGGGTCCATTGGTTTGTCTCATGTGTGGGGTTGATGAAGTGAATGAAAAAGTATCATAGATGGGATTATGCCGGTGGAGGTATGGTGGGCCAAATGCAAGGCACGGTGGTGCGCTCTTCATCTTCTTGTACAACCTGGTCGTCTGGGAATGGGGTTCATCTTGTATGGTAAACTTGACCTTATGCATGGTGAATGGATGGTCATGAGGTTCTTCCTAGACTGAATTGGTATTTCCATCATGTCATTTATGTTGTGATATATGGTATACTGTGGTGATGGGTGCCATGGAGGGTAGGCTCTACCAACCAAAGCAGGTTTTTATCATGTAGAGGGTGAGGTGATGATAAACACAATAGGGTATGAGGACCGTATGTATTATTTCTGATGGAGAAATGATGTTAGGAAATGCAGAGTATTCTGGGACTCTATCATGCAGGGGGTAGAATGATACTTTCTCTGGAACTTTTAGGAGATAACATTATGGATGGTTTGCAAGCTTTTCCTGCAAAAACAACTACCTTGAGTGAAAGCATCTCCTACATCAAATATTATTGGAAGTCACGAGATTTTAAAAATAAGATGAGAGAGGGCATACTTGCCGGCACTTAATTTTTTTTCTTCTTCAGGAGTGCAAATGTGTGGCATCACCTTCAGGCGTTATGGAGTGCTGATCATAGTGTTTCTTTCGATCTGGTGATCAAATGCTCTAAGCTCCAGTTTTCCCTTGGGAGTTATTACATGGCTCCTAGTTTTGATTTTAGTTGGGGTTGCCCCCAGCGTGGGATCATTGTGGGTGTTGTTCATTGTTTCCCCCCTATCCAGGGTTCCCTTTTGGATTTTTTTTCGATTTTTTCCTCACCACATTAGGAGGGTAGTTCTCTTTATTATATTGGTGTGGTTTGTTTTGGGACGGCTGTACAAAGTTCACCTATGAATTTCTTTTCATAGGTGGGTCATATTCTAGGGACTAAGCATAATGCGGTCCCAGGTATGCACCTAACTATTGGAGGGGCGTACTGATTCCCTTGAGCTGAAGGATAATTTCCTCCCTGGTGATACGCTGGCACCCTATTGGTAAAAAATTTTTGAGGCATATGATGATTTTTTAAATTTGGTTGAGACACGTTCTAGGTATAACTGTATGTGTAACTGGGGTTTTGACTAATACTGCCTAGGTAACCTTGGGTCAATGACCCAATGATTCCGTCTACAGAGTTCGACGTGCCTAGCAATTCTTGATAAGTTTGCAGGCACGGGGCGTTAGGCAAGGTGTTATAAATGTATCCTGACTACGTATAAATTAACTCAAGATTGTAGGCTTTGCTGATTGCATCCTCTTCGGATGTGGTATTCTACTACGCCACATCCTTTGAAATCTCTGTCGTAAGAGTTTTCATGAAAAAATCTAAGAGAACCTGATGGTTGAGTTTAGCTTTACATAAACTGTGACACCGCCTCCATTTATGGAGATGGTTAGAGTTATGGATGGTCGGGGTTTGTTTAAAATGAGTCAGTAATTCCATCTCGGAATCATGGTGAATGGGTAGCTAAAAATATGTTAGGAACATTGTAACAAGGGTGCTAAAGGTTCCATGTGAAGATGTGGGTTGCTCAACGTACCACTGTGCGGCTACTCCTATAAGAGTGCATTGAAATAATCTCAATCAAATAGTGTCATCAATGATACTATTCGATGAGAACCATAGGTGAAAGGTCATGACATGATTACTTGGATCTTTTGCTTGCTTGCCTTTGAACTTTGGTATATCTGAAGGGAGCTTCGTGGGCATGAGAGGCCATGTAGGATCATGTGTGATGGGGTCATTCATCAGCTTGGTTAAATCAAGCAGATTCAACGAAGCTAAGAAAGGTGACTAAGAGTTTGATTCCATTGCAATGTGAGAATACACAAGTTCTGGTTAGAACAAGGGTTAGTCTGCAGCGTATGTTGTTGTGTATTCAGCTAGATTCCCGAATGGGATGCACTCCTCTGCCCCCTAGGGGTTGTAGGAGGAGTGGTGTGTGGTGTGGTGTTGGGAGACCGACTAGGGTTCCCAACTATGGTTGCCCCAATAAAGGAAAAAAAAATAACGGTGGCAGTGTTTCGTCTTTGACGCCTAAATGGTGAAAAACCTAGAACCCCTCTTGGTAATGGGCGGAGGTCCAAAAGACGCTTGGATCGATGAGGTTCCATTGGGACCATTCAGGTGTCGACTAGGTTTGGTTTTGGAAAAAAATTGAGAGGATAGAGTCTATGATCATGTTGAAAATGCAGCAAGATGGTGGAGCTTAGTGAAATGAAGTCGCCTTCACTAAGTGGGCCCGCAGGCAAATTTTGGCGCAAAATCTATTTTTAGACTATGTCTATTTTTAGACATATGGAGCATCGTCTAGGAGTTGCGGGATGCTATTATTGGATGATTGGTTAAGTTGGTAAAAATATATGGATAGCTATTTTTAGACATACAGGTCGAAGTCTATTTTTAGACTGCCTGTCTAAAAATAGATATGTCGAATATTATTAGCTCTTAATAATATTTGGACTCTAAACATTATTTTATTCTCTTGGAGCACTTCATTTAAGTGCACAGATGTGGCACAGGAGCTGACAAAAGGAATTACGCTATTCCTGAGGGTTAAGTGGAGCTATTGCATGGTTGACTTCAGTTGGACTTCAGTGGCAGAAGTTTGGAGGAGTTAATGAGACAGATAGTGGAGTTGTGTTTTGTTTATTTTAGTTGAACTGATTGAGATTAGTTTAACTAGCTAATCAATTAGTTATGAGTGGAGTGAATTAAATATTATTTAATTCATTAATTATTAACTCATGATTCAACTCAAGAACACATCATTTCACTACAGTGTATGATCATTTCAGTGGAGACCAGTGAAAGAGGTAGATGAAAGGGTGGAGTTAGCTATCAGTTGTGACTATACTGTTGCTATTTGCAACACAAAGATAGGTGGAGTAAGCCCATGAGGATTGCGCAGTTCAGGCTGGTGGTTTATCTATATAAAGAGGCCATCCCATAGCATTGAAACATGCAATAGAGGCAAGGCAATTGGTGGTGAGTTTTGAACCAGTAACCTGTTCAAAACTGAGCTAGATTGTGAGTAACTGTATGAGAAAGTACTGAGTACTTGTGAGGAGTATTGTACTGAGTTTGTTACTTGATTTCTCCATTATAATATACACAATAGCTGCGGGGTTTTCAGCTATAAGCTTTCCCCATACATACTGTGTTAATGTGTATGATGATTTGATGTGTTATCGCTTGATTTTACTTCCGCATGTGTGATGATCTGAGTTGATCCGAGGGAAAATGCTATGTGTTGCATATAAATCAAACTGTATATTATCGTGATAGTTCCATGGATGATTAATCACGTTATTCACAAATTTCTACATGGTATCGCAAATGCATGAAGTTCGTACGATCACGTTGATTACAAACCGAGCCGAGACAGCCCCAGACAGGTGTAGTCATAGCCTCCGGATTCATCTTTCTTCGGAAAGTGAAAGGTCTGGTAAATGCCCCTTGCAGTCGATCTCTGTGCTATAAATAATTTGTTCTCACCATCTAGAGCGGTTGAGTTTTGAGTTGGAATTCAAAATTTTGCAGCAGTTTTGTTTTCTTGGTGCCAGTGTTGAAAATGTCTTTCAACGGTTTGCGACTCGAATATGCTCTTGAAGGCAGTTCGAATTATGTTGCATGGAAGGATCGCATGGAGGAAGTATTAGAAGATAATGGTCTGAAGGAGTTCGTAGATATGGATGTCCAAAAGCCCACTGATCCTGCTGAAGTCAAAGTATGGCAAAAGAAGATGGCGAAGTGTCGAAGGATCCTGTTAGAGGGTGTCAAGGATCATATTGTATACAGCCTGCATGGAAAGGCTTCTCCATTTATAATGTGGAAAGCTTTGACAGATCTATTCCAGAGTAAGAGTGACCAAAGGAAGCTGGTGCTCAAAGATAAGCTTAGGAACATCAAGATGGAGAAGGGAAATAGTATCGCCAAATACCTCACGAAGTTCACTCAGTGCAGAGATGAACTGGGAAGTGTGGGGGTGACTGTCGATGAAGAGGACATGGTCAACCTAGCTCTCCTTGGTCTTCCGAAGGCTTGGCACCCATATCAAGATAGTGTCAATGGTCGGGAGAAGCTGCCGGGATGGGAGCGCCTTTGGGCGGATCTCATGCAGGAGGAGATAAGGAGGACTACTCGAGATGGATCTTCATCAAAGGGAGCTGATGAAGAAAACTGCACTTTGGTGGCCAAAGAAAAGAAAGGGAAGGGTAAGAAAACCTCTCATTCTGGTGCAAAGGGCAAGAAGCAGGATATGGTGAAAGTGAAGTGTTTTCACTGCCATGATCACGGACATTATGCTACCAATTGTCCAAAGAAGAAGAAGAAAAAGAAAGCGGGAAGATCTGCAGATGGAGAAGCTTTGGCTTCACAGTTCGAGCTTGACTTTTCACTGATTGCATGCTTGGTTTCAAGTGTGCTGGGATCGGTATGGTTCTTGGACAGCGGTGCGTCATTTCATATGATGGGAGATCGGGAGTTGTTCTCAGATCTGGAGGACAAAGATTTGGGTGTGCACATCGAGATGGGTGATGATGGTAGATACAGTGCGACTGGTATCGGTACCATATCCTTTCAGAGGGAGTCTGGTAAACCCTTTGTCTTGAAGGATGTCATGCATGTACCTGGATTGAAGAAGAACCTGATTTCTGTGGTGATGTTGGAGGATAAGGGGTATGATGTGGTCTTCAACGAAGGAAAAGCCTTCCTGCGCAGTAAGACTACTGGAGAGACCCGGAATATAGGGGTTCGGACCAAGAACCTTTATCAGTTGCAGGTAGATGGCTGCGTAGCTATGGCATGCAAGGCGGGAGAAGTTGTGAGCCGGGATGATGAGGGCGAACTGTGGCACAGGAGATTGGGCCACCTTCACCATGGAGCTTTGAAGATTCTATAGCAGATTTCTACTGGGCTTCCTAAGGGCACCCTTGCGTAGTCAGATCAGTGCAAGGGGTGTACTTTAGGGAAGTATGTGAAAGCCACCTTTCACGAGAAGGATAGTCGTGCCACGACGATCCTTGAGAGAGTTCACACATACGTGTGTGGTCCTTTCTCAGTTGCTTCGACAACAAAGCACAGGTATTATGTGATCTTTGTTGATGATTTCTCTCGAAAGTGCTGGATCTTCTTCATGCAGAAGAAGAGCGATACATTCGCGAAGTTCTGTGAGTTTAAAGCACTGGTCGAGAAGGAGTCAGGGAAGAAGGTGATTGCTCTAAGGAGTGATAACAGTGGTGAATTCATCTCAGCTGAATTCAAGGAGTTCTACAGCACAGAAGGGATTCGGAGAGAGGTCATCGCACCCCATAACCCACAGCAGAAAGGGGTGGCTGAGTAGAAGAACAGAACGATCGTGGGTGCTGCATGGGCGATGTTGCATGATTAGGGCCTACCCCTTCACTTGTGGGCTGACGCATGCAATATAGCAGTGTATGTGCAGAACCATTGTAGTCACAAGGTTCTTGGCATGAGTACACCAGAGGAGGCTTATTCTGGCAAGAGGCCTGATATTTCCCATTTGCGGATTTTTGGTTCTCCTGTCTACATGCATGTGACAAAGGATGCGAGAAGGAAGCTGGATCCAACTGCTGAGGTTGGAATATTTGTGGGGTACACTGATACACCTCACAACTATCGAGTGTATTTGTCAGACAGTCGCAAGACTGTTGTGGGACGGGATATAAAATTTCAGGAGGAGAAAGCCATGCAGTGTTCGCTTGAGAGGGAGCTACACTTGCATGCAGATGAGGAGCTGTTAGTTCCTAAGGAGGAGCTGTTGAGTCCCAAATTTGCATCTTTTCCATACACTTTTCCATACCTTTTTCACTCACCTAAACCTCCCAAATTGTCAATATCATGTGCAAAAGGGCATCTAACATGGTTTTTAATTATATTTTTGTGTTTTCTATTTGATCTAGATTTTGTTCATTCAGCTGCGGAATCTTGCCACTTTCCGCAGCTGCTGCAACTTTCCGCAGCTATTTTGTGAAACTCTATGCTACAGGTGTCTACAAGGGAAACGAGCCACATGGGCAGGTCAGGAATGGCGTGGACATGGTTCGTGTCCTATTGGTTCAAGCAAACTCATCCAAAGAAGCCGCGGTCAAAGGCGTCCACATGGAAGTCAACCATGGAGTTTCATGTCGGCCGGACTCTGTTTCGTGTCACATGAAGACCCATACGGCCGTTTCTAAGCCTGCGGAGGTTAAATCGACATCTGTACAGGGTTCTAGAGTTGAATTCAAGCATCCACCTTTCGTAGATCTACTTTCCAACACGGCCATACTCCTATATCCGTGGACGTAGTGGTCTACGTGCTCTCTACTAGCATGAACTTTAGGAGACAGTTATAGTTTGTTGTTATATATAGCGTGTTTGCATACGCACATAAAGTTAGTTGATAGTTGATGTTAGTGAATGTACTCTGTTATCTTTTAGTCTGCTCTGTAGTGATTACGCTGCACTTGTGCCGTAACACTACCATTCTGTAATGAACTGCTTTTTAATATGAGAAGACTCTGTTTTTCAACTTAATTCGTGTTTGAGGACCGTTACCAAGGTTGTGTAGAGGGCCCCTGCTCAGCTAAGGTTTTGTGTATTAGTGTATATTTCTCATTTCATTTCTTTAAAAATCATTGTATCATAATCCATCCATATGTTCATACTTTGCAGTTGTTTCATTTTTGTTTATACACTTCCATAATTTCCATTTCATTTCTGTCTTTCATGCTTTATGATTGTTAATCACTGATCAGTGTTTATGTTTTTCAGGTTTTAGATAGGCAGCCCGGGCATTTTCATAGCTTTTTGACTAATGACATGGAACTAACATTGTTCTACTGCTAGTTTTCTTTTCATAGTTTTTGTTTAATTTCAGTATTGCTCTGTACATTTCAGTTTTGCTTATCTGCTTCAGTAGTTAAATTTAGATATACTAATCTGCTCATAGCATCTTCGGTTGCCTCCGAAAGCCACAGCTGGACTGATGGCGAGGGATTGCATTATGAAATGTGTAGTTTAGTATTAGTTCCTTTTCTGCAAATTTAGATATATTAAGCTGCTCATAGCATCTTCAATTGCCTCCGAAAGCCACAGCTGGACTGATGGCGAGGGATTGCATTATGAAATGTGTAGTTTAGTATTAGTTTCTTTTCTGCAAATTTAGATATATTAAATCATGCATGACATTTTCGGTTGCCTCCGAAAGCCACAGCTGGACTGATGGTGAGGGATTGAATCATGAGTGTATGGTTTAGTATTAGTTTACTTTCTGCAAATTAAATATCAGTTACACAAGTTGTTTATGATTACTTCCAAAAGTCATAGCTGGTCTAATGATGAAGGGTCAGAAAATGAATTGATGTAATCTGATTTAGATTTATTTTGTTGCAATTTTGAATTTCCATAAGCATAGTTTCTTTTGTGTTTAGTTGGCAGCAAGAATAGTTTGGTTCCATTTCATTTCTGTCTTACATGTTTTATGATTGTTAATCACTGATCAGTTTTCTTGTGCAGGTTTTAGGTAGACAGCCCGGGCATTTTTATAGCATTTTGACTAATGACATGAAACTAACATTGTTCTGTTGCTAGTTTGCTTTTCATAGCTTTTGTTTAACTTCAGTCTTGCTTTGTACATTTCAGTTTTGCTTATCTGATTCAGTAGTTAAATTTAGATATATTAAGCTGCTCATAGCGTCTTCAGTTGCCTCCGAAAGCCACAGGTGGACTGATGGTGAGGGACTGCATTATGAAATGTGTAGTTTAGTATTAGTTTCTTTTCTGCAAATTTAGATATATTAAGCTGCTCATAGCGTCTTCAGTTGCCTCCGAAAGCCACAGCTGGACTGATGGTGAGGGACTGCATTATGAAATGTGTAGTTTAGTATTAGTTTCTTTTATGCAAATTTAGATATATTAAGCTGCTCATAGCGTCTTCAGTTGCCTCCGAAAGCCACAGCTGGACTGATGGTGAGGGACTGCATTATGAAATGTGTATTTTAGTATTAGTTTCTTTTCTGCAAATTTAGATATATTAAATCATGCATGACATCTTCGGTTGCCTCCGAAAGCCACAGCTGGACTGATGGTGAGGGATTGAATCATGAGTGTATGGTTTAGTATTAGTTTACTTTCTGCAAATTAAATATTAGTTACTCAAATTGTTTATGATTACTTCCGAAAATCATAGCTGGACTAATGATGAAGGGTCAGAAGATAAATTGATGTAATCTGATTTAGATTTATTTTGTTGCAATTTTGAATTTCCTTAAGCATAGTTTCTTTTGTGTTTAGTCGGCAGCAAGAATAGTTTGGTTTTTATGTTCACTAGTTTACTGTTTTGATTCATTAGATTAGCAGCACCTTTTCATTTCAGCAGTACATTTTTATTTTCTTTCAAGTCTTGTCATTGTAATTTTCAATTTGCTTTTAAAGTTTCAAGTTGGTAAATCATTATAGGGGATATCACTTCCTTGAATAAATATAACCAAACTTGTTTTCATTTTAGAATTTCCATTTCACCTTAGAAAAACCAAAAACGACAAAAAGTTAAGAAATAGGTTATCTTGCACATATAGTGCGCCGCACTTCATCGGCTTACGATTCCCGGATTGACAAATTAAATGCAGCAATTTAGGACACACTAAATTGACCAAACATTTTGGCGCCGTTGCCGGGGAAGTGTAACTAGGTAGCCAATTTCTTAAAAAAATATATAAAATCATAAAAGAAGGGAAAACTTGATAACTTCTTGAAGTATGCTCTCCTCTTGCACCTAGTGTGATCTGGAGGATCAGAAAAGAGAGTTATTGGTTTAGTAATTTCTTAAGTATTCTCTCTTCTTGCACCTAGTGTGATCTGGAAGATCAGAAAGAGAATTATTAGCCCAACTTTTTAAAAAATAAAAAAATGACATGCATAGAGCAAGAGATTATAGGGGAAGGTTTATAGCTAAAGCCAAGAGTTCGATTTTCACAACTCCATCTTCTTCAAGGCATAGACCAGATTCACCACCATCTACCCCTAGCCTTAAGATTTTTGGAAGTCAAGGAACAGCTGAATTAGAGGATTCTCTTATACCACCTACTAAAACCCACTTAGAAAACAAAGAGACTTTCTCTCATCCTTCCTTGGTAGAAGAACTAGAGGACTATAAGGACTCTAAAGAAACTATCATGGCAGAGGAAGTAATAAATAGAGGTGGAGGTAGAAGAGAAGGAAACAATGGAGATAACAATGGTGAAGGAAATAATGATAGAAATAGGGATTTGCTTGGATTCCCTATAGTTGATGAGGAAACTCATGCAACAATGAAAAATATCTCACCATCTGTTCTCCCTAACTTTTATGGATTGCGAAGTGAGGATCTTGAAACATTTCTGTTTGAGTTTGAAGTAGTGTGCCGAACTTATGACTATATGGAAGATTCTCAAAAACTCAAACTGTTTCCTTCAACATTGAAGGGATGTGCTTTGAAATGGTTCATGGGATTAGCCACTCAATCTATCAGGACTTGGAATGATATGAAACAAACATTTTTGGATAGATACTTGGACTATTGTATGCCCACGAATCACAAGGATGAGGTATTCAAAATGATGCAAAAAGAAGATGAAAATTTGGAAGACTTAATTGAAAGATTTCAATACAACTTGAAAAGAGCAAAGATGAGCAACTTAGATAATGAAACCTTGAAAGCCCTCTTATTAAAAGCCATTAGAGATGAATGGATAGACATTTTAAACATGATGGGGAAAGGAGACATTTCTCAACTTCCATTTCGTGATATAACAGAACTATGTATCCATCTCTCAAAGGGAAAATCTAAAACAGGAAAAGGGCCTAGGGATCCTTCTCTTATTAGGGCTAACAAATCTGCAACCGGATCAGTAAGTAGGGCAGAGATTGGTAACATGCTTGATGAGTTTAAAACTGATATTTTAGGGAGCCTTAGTGAACAACTAGACACCCTTAAAATTCAAAACAAGCAGAAAGCAGAAACAGATGCTTTAGCCATCTTTTGTCAGAAATGTAGGAAGAAACATGCTTTAAGGGAATGTCCCTTGGATGCAAAAGTTGTAGAAACATGTATGATTTTCTCAGAGAATCATGAGATCAAGGATTGTCCTTCAATTCCTGGACTCAAAGCTGTTTTTCAAGAAGACCCAAATTCAGTAGAATCTCTCTGTTTTGTTGCAAGAAGACCTTGGCGGGGACAACAAACTCAAGGGTTTAACAACCCTATGAATCTTCAAACCCCACCAAATTGGAATCCTTGGCAACAACCTTGGCCCCAACATCAAAATCCATATCAGCCATGGGTACAAGGGATGCAAAATCCTTATGGGAGATTTGCTCAATTTTATCAATATCCTCCATCTTTTCAAAATCAACAAGCTCCACAACTGCCAAACCCAAATCCACAACTTTCATTGCCATTTCCACAACAACAACCTTCTCAACAAAATCCAAATCCTCAACTCATGCTCCCATACCAACAAAAGACAAATCAACTTCCAGCTCAGCCATTGCCAAATCTTAACAATAAAAATCCTCAGAATACTTACATGGTAGAAGGACAACAATTTCCTACCTATATGATTGTTCCTCTCAACGATGTACAACTCAGATCTGGTAGAGTTTTAGAAAAACCTTCTATAGATATTCGAGAGCAAGATACCTCTGAGGAGGACTCTCTTCAAGTCAATAAGGGTTCTGAGGAAGAATCTCTTCAAAATTCAAAAATTCAAAAAGAAAAAGAAAAGTTAACATCCACAACTCCTATAGTTGAGCAACCCGCATCTTCATCTACACCTCCTTTTCCTGAAAGACTACAAATTGACAAGGGAGTGGAAAAACAAATCTTGTTGCCTAACTATGACTTTCTAGATGAATTGAAGAATGTTTGTATCAAGATTCCCTTGCTACAAGCCATTCAAGAAATTCCTATTCTAGCAAAAACCATAAAGGAGTTGAGTTTCAAAAGACCGGAAAGGAAACTAAAAGACACAAGAAGAATCCACCTGGTAGGAAAGATTGCAGATATTATGATGGGAAAAATTACCATGCAGAAGTATGTAGATCTAGGAAGTCCAATTGTCAAGACACATATAAATGGGATAGAAATTCCAAACACATTGATTGACTTAGGGGCTGCTATCAACATTATGAGTAGACGGACTATGGAACAGTTAAAACTTCCTAACCTTCTTTTTACACCTACTTTATTGCAACTTGCAGATCGATCGGTTATTAAACCAGATGGTGTATTAGAAGATATTTCAGTCTCCTTAGATTCTTGGGAATATCCATTAGACTTTATGATTTTGACTCCCAAAAGTAATCTAGGAGGACATCCACTTATCTTAGGAAGACCTTGGCTAGCCACAGCTGATGCTTTTATTAGTTGTAGATCTGGAGACATGTACATTTCAAATGGTAATTCGACAAAGAAATTCAATTTGTATCCTCCAGCAAGAGCAATCACCGAAATAGGAGACAATGAATGGGTCGATGATGAGAACACTATACAACCTGTCTTTACCATTTCTGAAATTAGTGAGGATAGTCAAATTCTGAACACATTAGAAAATTTTGAGACATCTTCAGAATATGACTCCACACAATTTCAGTTGGAATCTGACATAGAATATTTATCATCTAGACAAATGTCTCTTTACTCTATGGAAGAGTTTGGTAATTCTGCTATTGAGATTTTTCCAGAAAAAACATTGAATATCAACAAACATTTGGAGAAGTCACAACAAGAAGAACTAACCGGAATCTTGCAAAAACATTCTACTGCATTTGCATGGGAGTATACTGACATGAAGGGTATTGATCCTAAGACTTGCATCCATCATATCTATATTGAGGAAAACAATAGACCAATCAGACAACCTCAAAGAAGGATGAATCCAAATCTTAGGGAGATAGTGAAAGAAGAGCTCCAAAAACTTCTCGATGTAAACTTCATTTATCCAATTTCAGATAGCCGATGGGTTTCTCCTTTGGTTATAGTACCTAAAAAGAATGGTAAATGGAGAGTATGCATTGATTACAGGGAATTGAACAAAGCAACTTTGAAGGATCACTTTCCTTTGCCTTTTATTGATCGGGTATTAGATACATTAGCAGGTAAAAAGTACTTTTCATTTTTGGATGGTTTTAGTGGCTATAATCAAATTCAGGTAGCACCTGAAGATCAAGATAAGATCACATTTACTTGTCCATGGGGAACTTTTGCCTACCGAGTGCTTCCTTTTGGGTTATGTAATGCACCAGCAACATTCCAAAGAGCAGTACTAGGAATTTTTTCTGATCTAATCCATGATTGGGTAGAGGTTTATATGGATGATTTTACAGTTTATGGTAATTCATTTGAAGAGGCATTAGAAAATTTGGAAAAAGTTCTCATAAGATGTAAAGAAACAAACCTTTCATTAAGCCATGAAAAATGCTTTATGATGTTTTCTGAAGGGATTGTTTTAGGACATCATATTTCAGGAGATGGAATTAAAGTTGATAGATCAAAAGTTGAAGTCATCTCCAAGTTGCCTATTCCAAATTGTCAAAGAGATGTTAGAAGTTTTTTAGGATTTACTGGTTACTATAGAAGATTTATAGAAAACTTCACTAAAATAGCATCTCCACTCTTCAAGTTGCTTACAAAAGACTGTGAATTTAAATGGGATCCTGATTGTCAATCGGCTTTTGAAACTTTGAAAACAAGAATATCTGAAGCACCTATCTTGAGAGGACCAAATTGGAAACTTCCTTTCCATATTTCTACAGATGCTTCAGATACAGCTCTTGGAGCTGTGTTGGGTCAAAAAGATTTAATTCCTTATGCCATTTATTACACCGGTAAAAATTTGACTCCCACAGAGTTGAATTATACTGTGACTGAAAAAGAGTTCTTAGCTGTTGTTCATGCAATTAATAAGTTTAGACATTACATAACAGGCTATGAAACTTTTATTCATACGGACCATTCTGCAATTAGATATTTAATGAACAAACCTGTTACTAATGGCAGAGTGACAAGATGGCTTTTACTTTTGCAAGAATTCAATATTACTGTGTTGGATAGACCAGGAAAACATAATACAGTAGCTGATTTCTTGTCTAGGATTCAAAATACTAAAGAAGATTCTCTTGTAGAAGATAAATTTCCTGATGAATACTTGTTTGCAGTAACTATTAAGACCCCTTGGTATGCAGATATTGCTAACTATTTGGTTACAGGGAAACTACCTTCACATTTATTTCCAAGAGAAAAACGAAAGATTATTCAGGAGAGTTCAAAATATTCATGGATTTCTAACGAATTGTTTAAAACAGGGCCAGATCTTGTGATCAGAAGATGTGTCAGGGAAGATGAAATGCCTGATATTCTTAAGGCATGTCATGATGAACCATGTGGCGGACACTTTGCGGACAAAAGGACGGCCTATAAAATCCTTTCCTTGGGATATTATTGGCCTTCTCTCTTCAAAGATGCAAAACAATATGTCAAAGGTGTGATAGCTGCCAAAGAGTAGGGAAACCTACCCTCTCAAATGAAATGCCATTGCAAGCACAGGTACTCATTGAACCCTTTGAAAAATGGGCTTTAGATTTCATTGGACCGATTAATCCACCATCGAAGCAAAAAAAGTATATATTGGTTTGCACTGATTATGTTACTAAATGGGTAGAAGCTAAAGCATTAGTATCTGCTACTGAAAATTCAGTTGTTCATTTTCTTTATGAGGATATTTTTACTCGCTTTGTTGTTCCAAGAGAAATTGTGACAGATCAGGGGAGCCAATTCACATCCAATTTGGTGGAGAAGTTGATGGAAGAATACAAAATCAAGCACAGAAGATCTACTCCTTACCATCCACAAGCAAATGGTCAAGTGGAGTCCACAAACAAAGTTCTTGAAAGTATCATCACCAAAACTATTCATCTACATAGAAGAGATTGGGCAGAAAGGCTTCCCGAAGCCTTGTGGGCCTACAGAACTACATGGAGGAATACAACAGGACATTCTCCCTATGAACTTGTTTATGGGAAAGAAGTCTTGCTTCCCATTGAGTTCCAAGTCAAGACCTTCAAGATAGCAGTTCAGTTGGGGATGGACTTATCAGAAGCCCAAAAGCATAGAATGGAGCAGTTGAATGAGCTAGATGAGATCAGACAAGAAGCAATTCTAAGAACTGATCTAGTTCAATATCAAAGAGCTAAATGGCATGAAAAATATATCAAAGAGAAGAAGTTTCAAGAAGAAGATTGGGCATTGCTATTTGACTCCAAGTTTAAAGATTTTCAAGGAAAATTTCAGACTCATTGGCTTGGGCCATATGAGATTGACAAGATCTTTAACAATGGAGCTGTAAGAATCAAGACCATTGATGAGTTTCAAACTCCTCTTATTGTGAATGGCCATAGATTGAAAGTTTATCATAAGCCACTCTCAAAAGAGGATTTTTTCAAGATGTTTCAAGAAAGTTCTGCAATCAGGCTGGTACAGAAGAATTCTTCTTCTCCACCAGCCTAGCTTTTGTTTTTCAGTTTAAAAAAAAAAAAAAAAAAAAAAAATGGTATAAGCCTGAAAACCAATCATTGATTGACAGTCTTATGCAGAAAATATAGGGTGAAAATCAGGGACACCTGACACTCTATATTTTCCAAAAAAAAAAAAATTCTCTCTCTTTCATTTCATAAGCTTTGTCACCACCCACTCCATTTCATTCCACTACATTCCATTTCATTTCATTTCATTTCACTTCATTCCACTTCATTTCATCCATTCCATCAATAAAAATCTTTTTCATGACCATTTCCATCAGGTCATTTGTTATTTGTTCATTTCTATTCAACCAAGTAATAGCTGTGTCAGTTTCCGCAGCTGACTCCAGTTTCCGCAGCCAGAAGTAGATTCCGCAGCTACTACTCTGTTTTCAAAGAGAATGTACAGTTAGATGTTATTTCCATAATTATGAAATAAAATGCAGGTGAGAGGATCAAAGGAGTATTCAGGACACCAGTGGAGATCAATCAGTTGAAGACCAAGGGCAAAAGCAAAGATTCCAAAGGTATGAATAAAATTTATTTCAAATAGTATTGAAAAACACATTTTTATATAGTTTTAAACCATGAGCTCTACCCATTACGCGCAATGATTATATTGACAGTTCCATAACCTTTCACGATCTCCATGTTATCCTCTTGCATTCATTCATAAACGGTTTCATCATTGAAATTCCGATTCTCACTCATGTTCCAATATCCCACCGGAGATAAAGAGACGTATTTGAGTTGACAAAGGACTCTTACAAGCCGCATAACTTCATAACCGTTGATTGAAACGTGTTCATATTTATTACACAGCCACCAAAATTCAAAACACTGCCGAATGTATTATACTTTGTTAACCTCTTTGTCGTGTCTCTGCCGTGTTTACAAAACCCCACTCTACTCATTCTCACTCCCTGTTTCACTCCATTTCGTTCCTTTTGCTCATTCTCACTCCCGTATATCTACCCACAGTCTTACTCCATTCCGTATATAGTGCTCATTCCCATTTTATGATACATTCCCACAGTCATTGTGCTCGATCCTGTGTATTCAATCGTTCCATTTCCACTTAAACCCTCACGAAAGCAAATTTGTGAAGCACAGAGAAGTGAAATGGGAAAATTGCTAAGGGCAGAGCCGGAAGGATCAAAGTTTATAGAGGGATATCCGCAAGCAAAGGAGATATTGAAGAAAGCAAAATGGCTGCGTTTTATTCAGAAATTCAGAGGTTACCACAGAGAAGTTACGAAAGCATTTGCAAGGTCGTTTGATGGCTCGGAAGCAGAAATTGGAGACCTCAAGTTTTCGGTCAATGAAGCATCAATAGCAACAGCCACAGAACTTCTTCAGGAGGGAGAACGTTGGTTCAAAAATAAAAGCATCGGTGATGAGGCATGGAGAACAATCCTACGAAATCAAGGTATGGACATCACTGTTTTTAAAAGAGGAATCCCTGTGCATGCAATAAAAGAAGAATGGGCCACTTTACTGCTAATTGTTCAGAAATTCATTACATGTGAAGGCCGTTTTGGGTCTATGTACATGTACCATACCAGGCTATTGATGAATTTTCTAGAAAACCAAACTCTCAATCTCCCTTATTTTATATTCAATAGCTTGAAGAAAATGGCTGTGACTGTTCAAAAACACTTAGGAGATGTAGAGCCTCATCTATATCACCACGGCCTTATAAAAATTCTGATTGAAAAGGAGCTAAAGGAAAGAAAAGACACATGGGAACAATTCCTAGTTAGAAATTTCTTTGAAGAACCTCAGGAAATTCGTGAAGGTAGTTCAATTAGAAGGAGTAGAAGAAAAAGAATGAATGTTGAAATCCAAATTACTCCTACTCAGGAAATTCCCGCAGCTAGCACAGCAAGAAGAAGTAGAAGGAAAAGAACAATAGATGAAATCCAAAATACTCCTACTACTACTATGGAAAGAACTGATAAAGAAGAGAGATTGGTAAAAAGGAAGAAGAAGGAAATCAAGGCCAAGAAGCCAATAATACCAAAAGGGAAAGAAACTATTGAGGCTGTACATAAAACTCCTTCTTCTGAAGAAGAAGATCATCAAATACTCTCTGAAAGATTAGTTTATCTTCAAAAATAGTCATCTATATCCAAGAAGGCAGAGAAAGGGAAACAAAAACAAAAAGATAATGTACCACAGCGTGTGAGGAGAAGCAGCAGGCTTAAGGGAAAATTGAGGAAAACACAAATTAAGGGTCCTCATTTCATTGATTTGGGTGAGGAGACATCTGAACAGTCCCCAACTGACCATAGTCCATCTCAGTCAGTTAGTGAACCTGGTTCCTTTCATTCCCAATCGGACAATGAGCATACTCCATCTTATTCTCAGCAAAATATTGATGTAATCCCTCCTCGGCCAGATTTTGAACATAATTCTCCTTTACAGCATTTTGGGGACAGCCCAATGAAAATGACACCGGAAGTAGACCCCAAGCAGCAGGAGGTATATGACTATATAGAATCCTTGGAAAAGGCAGCCACATGTCCAAGTACTTCTTCCATTCAGCCACATACATTGCAGGATGATTTAGTTCAATCATTAAAACAGGAAATTTTTGAGCTGGAGCTTTTAAATAGGCACATCAAAAATGAAAATGAAACATTGAAAGAACAAGGCAAGCTGGACAAGATCATCCATGATAATACTATGTTACACTTGGGAATATGACAAAAGAAGAATAAGAAATTGAAAAGGAAATGCCAAAAATTGAGCAGAGCACTTGTAAATATCAAATTTAGATGCTTAATGAAGAAACCCAGAATGATGGCAGTACCAAAGAAGAAGAGAAGGGGATTGGATGTGCTGGCTGAAGTATCAAGGCACATGAACTGAACAAAGAGTATCAAAATTTTGGTTGCATGAGGACATGCAACACCTTCACGGTGGGGGTATGTTGAGTCCCAAATTTGCATCTTTTCCATACATTTTTCCATACCTTTTTCACTCACCTAAACCTCCCAGATTGTCAATATCATGTGCAAAAGGGCATCTAACATGGTTTTTAATTATATTTTTGTGTTTGCTATTTGATCTAGATTTTGTTCATTCAGCTACGGAATCTTGCCACTTTCCGCAGCTGCTGCAACTTTCCGCAGCTATTTTGTGAAACTCTATGCTACAGGTGTCTACAAGGGAAACGAGCCACATGGGCAGGTCAGGAATGACGTGGACATGGTTCATGTCCTATTGGTTCAAGAAAACTCGTCCAAAGAAGCCGCGGTCAAAGGCGTCCACATGGAAGTCAACCATGGAGTTTCATGTCGGCCGGACTCTGTTTCGTGTCACATGAAGATCCATACGACCGTTTCTAAGCCTGCGGAGGTTAAATCGACATCTGTACAGGGTTCTAGAGTCGAATTCAAGTATCCACCTTTCGTAGATCTACTTTCCAACACGGCCATACTCCTATATCCGTGGACGTAGTGGTCTACGTGCTCTCCACTAGCATGAACTTTAGGAAATAGTTATAGTTTGTTGTTATATATATTGTGTTTGCATACGCATATGAAGTTAGTCGTTATTAGTGAATGTAGTCTCTGTTATCTTTTGATTAGTTTGCTCTGTAGTGATTACGCTGCACTTGTGCCGTAACATTACCATTCTGTAATGATTGCTTTTTAATATGAGAAAACTCTGTTTTTCAACTTAATTCGTATTTGAGGACCGTTGCCAAGGCTGTGTAGAGGGCCCCTGCTCAGCTAAGGTTTTGTGTATTAGTGTATATTTCTCATTTCATTTCTTTAAAAATCATTGTATCATAATCCATTCATATGTTCATACTTTGCAGTTTTTTCATTTTTGTTTATACACTTCCATAATTTCCATTTCATTTCTGTCTTTCATACTTTATGATTGTTAATCACTGATCAGTGTTTATGTTTTTCAGGTTTTAGATAGGCAGCCCAGGCATTTTCATAGCTTTTTGACTAATGACATGGAACTAACATTGTTCTGCTGCTAGTTTGCTTTTCATAGTTTTTGTTTAATTTCAGTATTGCTCTGTACATTTCAGTTTTGTTTTTCTGCTTCAGTAGTTAAAATTTAGATATACTAATCTGCTCATAGCATCTTCAGTTGCCTCCGAAAGCCACAGTTGGACTGATGGTGAGGGATTGCATTATGAAATGTGTAGTTTAGTATTAGTTTCTTTTCTGCAAATTTAGATATATTAAGCTGCTCATAGCATCTTCAGTTGCCTCCGAAAGCCACAACTGGACTGATGGTGAGGGATTGCATTATGAAATGTGTAGTTTAGTATTAATTTCTTTTCTGCAAATTTAGATATATTAAGCTGCTCATAGCATCTTCAGTTGCCTCCGAAAGCCACAGCTAGACTGATGGTGAGGGATTGCATTATGAAATGTGTAGTTTAGTATTAGTTTCTTTTAAATTTATTCTGCTAAATCGTAAACATCTTAGGTTTACTCAAGTGCATTTGGGCGATGGTAGGATTGAATCATAGTGTATGGTTTAGTGGTTACTTTAAATTAAATGTCGATTCTTTCAGTTGTTTATGATTGCTTTGAAAATCGCATTGGTTAATGATGAAGAATTCGAGAAGAAAATAAATTGATGTAATCTGATTTAGATTTCATTTTGTTTCTAATTTTGAATTGCTAAGCATAGTTTCTTTTGTGTTTTTAGTTGTATTTAAGAATAGTTTGTGATTTTATGCTCCTGATTTCTGTATTGATTATTGAATTAACTTAGCTTTACCTTTTCATTTAGTAGTCATTTTCATTTTCTTTAAGTCTTGTCCATTATGAGAATTCAATTTGCTTTTTAAAAGTTTCAATTAAAATCATTATGGGATTATCTTCCTTGAACAAACATAACATATTGTTTTCTTGATTTCATTTCATAGAAAAACCAACGACAAAAAATTTAGAAATATATTTATCTTACCTGCACATGTCGAATGCTTGCCCTTCTTGACTTCGTTCGGATTGACAAATTCGTCGACAATTTAGGACACACTAAATTGACCAACTGAGTCTAGAGGAAATGGTTAGGCAATTAGCATGTTCCTTCAACCCGCTTGAATAAATTCTTGAGTTTCTAATTGAACATTAAACTCTATCAAAAAGTAGGATAGGTTTTGATGTATTTCCTTTGAAAAGAAAATTTCAGGACCATTTGTGATTCGTGAGTTCAAAAATCATAAAAGTTGAAACTTATACGTGACTAAAGCATTTGTACTTCCAATTGAAGAATTTGTCAGGTAATGCAACAAAAAAAAAAAATCCGTTAGGAAAACGAAGACTATAGGTTATTAGTGCATAGACCGTGTTAAAGGTTACGGGGTCCTTTCAATTATGGAGGAGAGCCATTCAGGAAGAAGTGTCGCATCAAGCGTTCTTTATTTTGGTTTTATTGTAGGGTCACAAGATATTAAATAAATTAGGTATATTACAACAAACACATATTCACTATAAATAATTTCATTAATTTATAATATACACACTTGTCATTCGTATCAAATAAACTAACAATACACTAATGATAATAGTTGATATACTACATAGTAGATTACCTAATATAATATATTATAAATCTATTAATACTAATTCATATGTTAATATATATTAATATTAATATATTAAAATTAATGTATTAATAATAATAATAACCCTGATAATAATATAATAATAATAAATATATATATTAATTAATATTAATATTAATATTATAAATTTAATATTACAAATTAATATTAATATTTAATTAATAATATTGTTAATTATATTTATAAATATAAATATTTTTTGAAATTTAGCCTGTGATCCATAATTTGTATGAAAGCTTTAAATTGATAATCATATGGTATATTTTTGATATGTTGACTCCTTGATGCGTTAATCTTGAAAGCAGATGAGATATCATATGATGGAAACAAGTTTAAATGAAGCGAAGATCCAACAGTCGTTATAATATATTAAACTAGTTTAACTACATAAAGGAAAAAATAATTTAATTAAGCTGTATGAAATTATCAATAATATTTATTAATGATTTTAGAATATAGATACAATATATTTTATTATTATATTATATTTTAATTTAATTTATTAATTAAAATATTTTAGTCAAAAAATGATATTATTTAATTATTTAAACAATGAATAATGGAATTATACATGTTTCTATGATCCATACTGACAAGAAAATCTGCGGAAAATTACGCATTATGTCAAAGACTATTATTGACTAGTGGTGATGAACTACAACGTTCAACAAAAGTCGAGCACTAAAATCATTATCGATTTCAAGTCGTACTATCAAACAATAAATAATTATGTTTAATCATTCAATGGTTATTAATTAAATTCACCACTGGTAAAGATAACAAACTTGATTGACCATATGGTTAGTATCATACAATGTGACATTGGACAACAGAACAGTGACCATCTTATTGACCATAGATCAACATATTTGATTACACCATATTGAACAAATCTGGTGGATCATTATATTAAAGGGAACTGCTCATCAAATGGTCTATTAAACTAGGTATTATGAATGCAGATATATTAAACTCAAGGGACTACTATTAAGCGTATTAAATAGTATTAATAGAGCAAAATATATAATAAATATTCATTAATTATTAATATTAATTCAAATTAATTAATAGAATCAACTAAAACTACAACATAAATAAGCCCTTAGATAAATTATAAACCTAAAACAAACATGGTTGACCCAGAATGATGATTTGATTTTCTTATTGAACAATCTTGTCTAGTATCTTTAATGAATGCACAATATGCTTCAAAGTTTATACTAAACATAGGAATATTTTCTTACTATGATATTATTAACATAGAATATAGACAGATTAATAATGAAGGTTATTATAAGCCCAAGGGCACTAATAAATCAGCGATTAATATTGTAAATACAAATATACAAAATGCCAATAAATGTAAACCTAATCAAACATGGTTAATGAGATAATGATCGTTGGATTTTCATATGAACAATCTTGTAACTGTCGGCTATTATTATGGTGCCTTGTATGATCAATTACACCATATTATTAGAAAATATTTTCTCTAATGTGACATTTAGGTGGATATTCCTGGTGCTCACAGTTGATGATAGTTGATTTGATATTGCGAGACGAATTTATTGTAAATCACGACGTTGGACCAAGATTGACATGGTTGTCCTGATGGCAGCGTTGTACCAGGCAAATGTTGTACCTGTAATGTGATGTAGTTAATGATATGCGTTTGACCATGGATGATTTTCATATTAGGACAATCTCTTTTGAAATGTGACATTTTATAGAAGTAGTTGTGATGATTTGATCGTTAGCTATGATTGACAACAGTTGTCTGGAATATTATATTGGAACAATCTATTTTAATCATTTATGATGGTTAACGATGGTTTAGTCATGATTGTTTAGATGATCAGCTGGTTGACTTTGAATCCATGAAAATAATAAACCAAGGAATATACAATCACAAGGGATAAGACCTGATAAATAATATTATCCCAGGGGCTAATATTATAAACCCAAATGTAAACCTAATATAAATATTACATTTCAAAAAATAGACATGGTGACCATGATTGACCATGCTTGTATATTGAACATGGTTTATGATGATTCTATTATATTAGGGATTAACCTACTAAAACCCCAAAGGATTAGACCCAAAAGGTATTGACGAGGACTATGTATTATAAACAAGGTATATAAATCACAGTGATTAATAAACCCAATGCATTTATGTTATTATGGTTGGCTTATGTTCAATTATCATTACTAGGTACGCTGAGATATTATCCTGTATTGTACCTTCAATAACGCCATTCTGTTAAAATTTATCTCCTTCTTTGTTGATTGTAACAACTAAATACTTCAAAAAGAAAAATATAGGGTGGAAAAAGAAGGGAAGGGTTATCCCTAGTCATTGTTTTTAGTCTAAAGAAAATTCTTTACAAGCGACGAGGATGTACCTTGTCTTATATGAATTTTCTCATTGGGCTATAACATGATATAAGACATACATAAAACATACAAAAATGATTGTTAGATGAAGAACATATATATTACAATATGGAGATAGGTATTTAATGTTTCTGGTATATTTATTGTTTAAACCTCATCACAAAGGTTTATTTCCATTTATATATGTTATTAATCATTCAGCAACATTTAATGATACAATCCCATGATTTTTCGTAGATACACTAGATCTATGTTTCTACTCAGAAGGATAATAATTGACATTTGAAGAATGGATATCTCAATGACCTCCGGGCTGTATAAATGTTGCACTAAGCATGCCCCAAATCTTTCATGCTATAAGAACTAGGTATTCATATGGAAGGAATCTATGTGATGATCAATGTGTATGTGTAGTTACTTTGGTATAAACACATCGTTTATTTAGTATTGTAATTGCAGGAGTGGGGAAGGTCTATTTATCTATAAATAAATAAGAGAAACATATAATAATTTATGCTTATAGCTATTTTCCATTAAAATTTTGAAATCAGAAAGTTTGGAGACATTATATCACTGAATTAATTTATACTTTGTAAAATATAATTTTGATAAGTTGTGTAAGTATACATTAATTAATATATAGTGATATCATTAATATAAGTAAAATATAATATGTGTAAGCAAAAAAACCCCAATGATTTTTATTTTTTATTTTCTATTTACCAGTATCTCAACTAAAAAACTCTTACGTAAACTATAACCATGATTTTGTTTCTCTTATTTATGGTTTCCCTTCTATTCATGTAATTTATTGATTTTCTCCATATTTTCCATCATGTGCGATGGTGTGTGGATTCTCTTTTCTGTTCATCCTACTTGGTTTCTTAAAATTCTTATCTACTCCATGTGAAAATTTGTACCTATTACTCAATGTTCTCTTCATTTTTAATAAAACCCTCGTTCAATGTTTCTCTTGTGGATGGTTTCACCCATTTCCCCTGTCTATCTCCTCTACTTTGTTTCTACTATCTATCAAATAGCATTATTTTGTGTATGGCACATGTTTATTTCTATTTTTTTAATCATCACACGAGAGGAGGATTCACACCCATTAACTGAGTATGGTTAAATGTATTCACGAATATTTATATTTTGTTTATGATAGATTTTTACATGGTTGCTATCACCTAACATTATTTAGCATGGGGGTGTGGGAAGCAACAACAGCTCAATCAAGATATCAATAACATAATTTTAAAATTAAATTTATTTATGAAATTTAACTAATTTTTTTTAGTAATGCTGCAGAACCATTCCAACACGTGAGCACACATATAAGAGTGATTCGTATATTATCTATCTGGCATTACTCTGGGAGAATTTTTATGCATTTATGGGTTCTATGAAATCTTTGAAAGTGCATTAGTGACACAATGAATCATAATACCAAGCACTGTGCAGTTCATAACCAAACATCGGTACAGACAATATGGTTCACACTTATTTTTTGAAATCATTCACAATTTACCATATAGTAGGGGTAATCTAAGGCACAGGGAATATCAACTAAAGATGAAGTCAAAGGCATAAATAGGTGATTGGGATGGAGAAAAGGGTTTTCAAGGGATTTTGATCATGTCTTTTATATATACAAATTTACCTTTGACCCTTGAATGATGAGATTCTATGATGGAGAGCTTATATCTTCTTGCAGCTCTCCACAAGCCTCCCCTTTCACGACCACTCCACGGGCTCACCCTCACAAAGACCTAGTTGGATGAGTCAGGCTCGCATGAAAACGATCTCTATGGATGGTAATGCGGCAAGCCGTTATATTAGACCTTCTCTTCGTAAAAGTTGTGTATATTTTATTAAATACCATATTGATCATCACACTATTAAATTTTCACTCATGGTTCTCCATTTAAATCAAGATCGCAACCAAACCTACTGCAATTCTTTCACCTTCCTCATTTTGGCTAACACCACCTCCAATTTCCTTCACTAACATTAGTTTGGAATCTTTCCCCTTTTTATCAGTCTTCTCTAATAGCCTTTTTTTTTATTTTTTGGACAGGGTTTTATATATGAGTTCATCCTGGCTTTTTAATAATCATATAAATCTAGATCCAATTTGGGGTGAAATTAGTGAATCTTTGATTCCCCAGCTTGTTGGAGGAAATACAACAAGTTTGGTCTTCATAAATTACATGGTTAGTAGTAATTGTACTTGTCAAAAAGAATAAATACATATATATAAATATGTCTTCAGCCTTTTGTTCTGTGCTTGGGTCATATTTGTATTTTAGGTCAAAATCCCAATTGTGGACTTCTACTTTTATTATAGTTCTATAGAATTATTGCACATTTAATTGATCCAACATTAGTATTTTTAATCATACAAATAGAAATGAGTATAAATTATGATATTTTTATTGTTAAAATAATTCTAAGTATAAATTAATTACGACCTTTAAGGTGATCAATTCATTTTAGAAATCTCAATAATTTGAACCCATCGAGAAGGCTATATGTGGAAAGATCTGACTGGAGCAATATAAGATGCCAACACCAAAAAATTTGATTTGTAGCGCAACCTGGAGAAATTTCGAAATGAAGGAAAATTTAGGATATGAATTTGAGCACCCTTATAAAGTTGAAAAAATTAAAATTTTATTTCCTCTTACATTTCGAGTTATTGTTTGGGAGATTCAGTTCTCAAAGTTTTCTTGCAACGATTATTCTCGATTTATTATCAGAGAAGGCGAAGTTTATTTTGTTGCTGCTTGGAGAGGTTATGTAGGCACCCAAATAAAGTCACGAAGACAGAATACTCTGCCTCAGATCAGAG
This sequence comes from Pinus albicaulis, assembly GCA_034641835.2. Lineage (NCBI taxonomy): Eukaryota > Viridiplantae > Streptophyta > Pinopsida > Pinales > Pinaceae > Pinus > Pinus albicaulis. The sequence goes on along the minus strand of JAXQQM020060942.1, from coordinate 89,877 downwards.
TCCCAAGAATCAAGGTCGAGGATTCCGGGTCATCATAGTGGCACTCTGCTATGTGGTCAGAAGGATCACAGAAAGGAGGACTTGTGTGGAAGTTGGTCAGGTCTCAGAGTCTTTAGGAAGTCACTGTTAGGGAAAAATTGTGTGGGTACTTCCCTAGAGGGAGGTTTTCCACTAACACTGTGGCCTGCATTTGACGTTGATAAACCCCTAGTCTGTATTATTTCTGTATTATTTTTTGATGAATTGATAATAAAGAGAGATAAGAGGCAACATTCTGTAGCTAAAAGTCACAATGATAAATAATAATCAAGAACAATATAATATTTACGCCTTTACACGATTCTATAACATGGCATTATCAGAGCTTTGGTGAAGAAAGGAGGAAGGAAGTCTAGAGACAGACAGAAGTGTAGAAGTACAAAGGAAAGAAATAAGCACCATAACAAAGAAATATTGCAACTCTATCAAAAGGAGATATTAAGCTTGAAGGAATAAAAATTCACAGTCATGGAAAGAAAACGATTAATCATGTGAAAAAGAATAAGGTCTTATATTTAGTCAAATGAAATATGAAGCTGAAAAATCAAATGATATTAATAGGCATCGGCCAGAATTAATGTCTGTCTTTTATTATTGAAAGCACAAGAAAAGGATCAAGTTTTATTGATAAGAAATAACTAGAAAAACTATGGTAATTATATTCTATTTTGAGGATACCACATGATTTCTATTTTTATATCTCTCATGCTAGAAAAACTACCCTTTGAGAATATGAATAACATGTAACCTTCAAGAAGAGTTAAAGTTCTAGTCTTCCTAATGAAAATTTCATGCTTATGTTTCTCATCATAAATTTAATGACTTTAAGTAAAAAATTTAAATGTCAAATATGCATAGTGTTATCATTGTCATCCAGGACACACAGGCGATTTCTGACCCTTAGGATCAAAGAACGTCTTATGACATGGTTAAAAACATCATATGTAAACTTTTGGTTCTCGTTTATCATATCTTGAAACTCTGGTTATCCATTCCTGAGAATTTTTTGATGTTTGAATCCCAATGGGATCACATCTTAGACAATGGGACGATCTAAAGGACCTATAAATAAAAACTATAGCCTATATTTTATTTGTACCTTTTATGTAATATAGCTTTGCATATTCTTGGAACATATTTATTTATTTTATAAGTTTCAATTTTCCATAGCTTAGGAAGGAGCCACAAAAAGCACTATCAAGATAAGTATCATTCACTGCCACATATTATGCTGTGCGATTTTGATTATACTATAATCACACTACTATATTGTATGTAGGAATCAATATATTTGGATGTTTGAGAATCATAGGCTTGAATGATGAAGTAAAGAGGAGACTTAAAAAATGAAATGGTTGTCAAAGAATCAAAATTATGTATTCAATATGCTAGTATTGTGCTCTCTTGAAATCCATTTATGTTACTAATTGTTGCTGTCTAGCTCTCTTGAATCCTAAAGGATTCTTGTTTGAATGATTATTATCGATGAATTAATCACTACAAACTACTAGGTGCCTATAAATAGAACCTTAAAGGTTCTAAAAAACTCCTAACTATAAGGGCATTGTTGATAAATAATGGCAAGCCATAAACCTATTGGGAGCTGTTATGAAGAAAGTACCGCACACAGTTGATATATTTATGAATCTCAAGTTTGATTTTAAAATGTAATCATGGAAGCTCTAAAATTATTGATTGAAATGATGTTGTTAGAAATATTGAACCTTTGGGTAATGATATAGCGGTTTTCAGTGACAATGGTAGAAACCTTGAAGTTTTGAAGTTGGCTAAATAAATCATATGAGAAAGTCACGGAGTGAAACCCTAGGTATATTTTCTCTTGATTAAATCCCTAGCAAGTCACAGGACAACATATGTCACGATGTGGTAATGTTGCACAGATAACATGATAGATGACCTTGTATGTTATCATTCTATAATTTCACTTATATGTGTGAGAATAAACATAGAGGACAAACGATCAAAACCTCTTTTAGCAGCCGGGATCTAGCGCCAAATGCGTGAGCGGGATATCTCTCGGTAAAATTTAACTTTGCTTTTTAATAAAGTCTTAGGCTAGGTTATGTCTATACTGTGGTTGTTTGTTTGATTTTGATCATCTCGGTTGATTAAGTGAATATATTCCTAGTCAGGTTATGGAGTCAAAGAATACTATCTCGTTTTGCATCAAATATTTAGAAAAGAGTTATCACAGTGGAGAGCTAGGTTGCAGGTAAGCTCGGATCTTTTTAATATCTTTAAGTGAGATGTGGATGTGAAGAAGTGTGAAATTTAGTAGAGATTGAAAAGAAATTAAGTATTCTTCTCCAATCTGACCTAGTCTGGAAAACATATAAATTGCTTACTAACTAGAATAAAGTATGCTCTAGTGTAACATGTCCTATTCATCCAGGCTCTATTAGACAATTAAGATTTTATCGTATTTACTGGAGAAAGGAAAACGCTGAAATAACACAGTACAAAATAAAAACTCTCACCAAAGGAATACACCACATGAATCCCATAAAATTCCTTCTATTATTGATGCTCCAACATATACCCGAAAACTTTACAGTGCTCGCAGTGAAAATATACACAAAAATAAACCTATGATACTTCGAATAGTGATAGTATTTTATACTATATGTTTACATAAAATTTATTACATTAAACATTTGTCTCAACGTACGATGATATTATTCAGCAAAAAAATTGAGACAATAAGCATCTACATCAGGTGACAAAATAAGAGGCTCAAAGTGGAGATAAATGCAGAACACCGGGCACTGCTTTAGAGGACTCAACTATTGAGTGGACCTATTCTGGTACAATGTTAGCCGGTCGAGTGTGGCCGGATGATGTGCCGGGATGCAGCCGACTTTCTCAATTGCTCTAACTCCTATAGCTCGCATAGTTTATCCCATCGAGTCTTATACCATCTGGGATAGTAGATTTGGATTACCTTTCGATAAATATCATCAACTCAAATATGTCCGGGAAAAAGGTGGGCTTTACCTGTGAAGATGTGATTTACCTCATGTTGAATGAAAGATTCATTACCTGATTGCCTCAGACGCTCTACCTGTCATACTTCCTTTTTAGTGCTAGAGAATTTGGTGTGTGTCCTTGGAAATTTATTTCAATTTTCTTTCACATGAGTCTTCCTAAAGACTATCAGTCTTTATTAATAACAAAAAGAGAAGGCAGACCCTTATGCTGTTAAAAGCTCTATCCCGTTGAAAAACACACGTTTACTACTATCTCCAAGCACATGGCATTTTCTCTTCCAACCGAACAACCCGTATTCTTCGGGTAAGAGTCATCTTCACTTCGAGATGGTGTCTATTCTATGATCCTTTGTGATCTATGAACTCTATATGTTGGGTTCAAAACTTTTAATCATATTATTAATGGTAGGCATATCCACAAGTCTATCACCATCATTTGGTAGCATCACTAAGCCTTCTTTGCTCAACTCTTTGATAAAAATAATAATCTGAATCTGAGATGGAGATTCCATTAAACTGAATTAATAATATCGCCCAAATAACTAAGCGGAACAGCTCATCAATATTAGATCTATCTACGATTCTACAATCTGTGTTTTTGAACTCTGTTTTCTATAAGATGTGGAAACTGATTCATGATCTTGATCTTTGCTTGTTGGTTTATCATAACTTCTTGATTTTATATGCAGATGACGTTCTCCCACCTTACATCATTATTTGCACCATCTGAACCTGACTTGTTGTAGAAGATTTTGTTTATGGGATGGTTATGTACAATCATTTTAGGAACCGGAAAATTTTATTTCCTCCTCTCTTTAAATATCTTTATTCTGTATCTATTGTGTCAGCTATGCATTTTACTGTAGTCGACTTCATCCCTCAGTCTTTAGAATATTTCTCCATTACATGAAGTAGAGGTCTGTGTAGTTGTGACTTGAACATTTCTGCTATTGCTATATTCTTTTCTTCTTTCTTGTTATATATGGACATTCATTTTGAAGGATATATATGCAACACTAAATTATCTCAAGGTTAAATCACTGTATCCTTGTAGAGGAGATTTATCTGTTGTTGCTCATTTGTAATTGGGTATAAGTACAACTCTGAAGGAATATTCTTTGTGTGCCAGGTAGAAGTCATTTCATCTACTGTAGTATCATTCTGATCAATGGATGAATGTCTTTGTGCAGCTCACAAAGATTTACTGGTAATCAACCGTTTGCGAAACATGAAATATACGCATAAAGGCCATTTGCATTTACCTTTCTAAGGTCGATATTTGGTAAAAACTAACGAGCAGGTGCGCTGGAGTTGTCCCATATCGATGTTCTTGATTTCATTCTTCAGTTTTATTTTCAGATATATCAAGTACTCTATTTTCTCATAAATATTTTGGATTATACCGACGCTGTTCTTGTCCTGGTAAGAGTTGTGAAGGTGGATTATTTTAACGAGAAGATAGGTGTCTGTGGTAGTTATAACAATATCTTTAGATATTTTTCCCTTTGACTGGTGTGGCATGATCTTTTTTTCTATGCACATATATCATTCCTTGTATTTATGATGCATGATTATTCGGTGACTCTTATTTCTCTCATCTTTCATAGCAACACCTTTCCTCTTTATTGTGGAAAGAGTGGTCGTCTGGGTTGGACTGAATTATCTCGACTACCACAAAATCATTTATTTATCAATGGGTTTATGTACTTCCTCTTTTGCCCTAGGTGTATATAAAGGTAGTATTTTTTCTACATGATTTCGATGTATTAAAGGATATTAGAGCAGGTAAACTTAGGATGAAGTTCATTTCGCTGTCTTTATTAATTATACTATATGATTTATTCCTAAATAATTATTTAATTTTATTTAATTCTATCTGATTTCTTCTTTGCTGATAAAAATGGTTTTCATGACATTATTTCATCTAATGTATTCTAAATCCGTCACTCATTGGGAGGGCCACATGGAAGCTTGTAAAGACAGCTCTTCTTATATCTCCAACTCTGTATACGATTTCTTGTTGTAATATCAATCTCTTTGGATTGATAAGTATTAACGTCACGATGTCTTAATTAATTCTTAAAATAATTATCTTTAGGAAAATATATTTGAATCTTCAACAATTAATGACCTTTGTATAGTCCCTCTTATCTTTCATTCTGTTGATGAGAATTCAATCTTTGATTTCTTTCATCATCAATTGCACCAGTAGCCTATCTGCCCAGACTAATAGCATGGAAACTCAATGAGAGTATTTTAACCTCATCAGAATGAGAGGGTGGTCCATGATAATATATAGAATTCATTTGAGGTAAGTTGATAGACAGACTAAGTTTTGAGCTCTGTGAAAAATATGAGGAAACCTATGATGAACATATATCACGGTTGAATAATGCTTAGGAAGTGTAAATGTTTGTGTGATTTGATTTTCTACTCTAGAGAATATTATTGAGAAGAGTGAAGGGTTGTATTTTATGACCTTGAGTATATTCCACTTAGAAAGGTCAAAGAGGTTTGACACATTTGGGAAAAATCAGCACTTCTGGTATAATTCATGAGAACTGAGAGAATGAGTTGCTATTTTCCTGAAGGGGGCTTTCATCCTGCCAGTTGGTGATGTATTTTTACGGTAAATGTTGAAAGAAATTTCACACTGTGGGGGGCAATGATGGCTGCAGTACATTATATAGAAACAGCATTTCCGGATGAGCTCAAAGAGCTTTTGTAGGAGTGTGGGGGAAAGATATGGTCTTGGGGTACCATGTGAGAGCCATCGCATCGTTTATCTATATGTTTATCCTCAAAGATAAAACATCTCAAATAGTTTGAAATTCTGGGGATTTTATGGATTTTATAATATTTTATTAGCTAGGGTTTATAATTTCTTAAATAAGGAGATGGATAGAAAAGGTTAAATAGCTCCCTCTTTTTAGCTATTACAGAATGTTTTATATTGTTTGGAAAATTAAAATTTTTAGAAAGGAAGCAGGGTTTGTCCGAAGATTGTCCAGCTACGAAAATAGTTGAAGGAGGGTGAAGTTGGATACGGTAGCTGATGGGAAACTGAGCAGAGTAGATAAAACTTAAAGACATGCTGCAACTCAAAACAATAAATCATAGAAAAAAAATAGAAGAAAAATTAAAAGTTCTAATTGGTTTAAATTTTTGTTTTATAGATGACACATTGTTGGTGGTCTATGTGTACAGAAGATATTGATTTTAGTGGATGCTACTTGGATACTACATGGAAGGATATAGACAGTGGTGGTGCAGAACATGGTGTGGCGTGATGATGAACATTAGTGCTGCAGAGCAAACGGGGGCGGGGCTGGACGTTATTCATGGTGTGGTGGATGCAGCAGAAAACTGCAAACAATGATGAACCAAATTTTTGAATTATGAGCAAGCCCCTGAATGGAAGATGGTGGCGGTAGCTAAACGTGGATTAGTAGATCTAAGTCTGAATGGAATGGATTACCTGAAGATGTGACAATGGTTTTAAGTGATATGACTTGATGCTGGATGTCAGATTAGCGGGAGCTTTAATCAAATGTAAAAACTTTAGATCAGTATGGATATGTGCCAATATTCCGTTTATGTCGCAAATGCTGAGAGTTATGATAAAATGATTTAACCAATTTTTCCTTCTTATGCACATAAATACATTTGAAAACCAAAATTGGGATAACCATTTTAGTTTTTATAGCCTCATAAAACACTTCTACCTACCCATTGAATTTTATTTCTTTTGCTAGATTCTTGGTACTTGTTCGTTTCTTCTAAGGGTGCATTTAGGCTGTAAATCCACATCACTTTTTTTACTAAAAATATAATCTACCGTATTAATTATTTCTCCTATTGAGTTTCAGATTAAAGTAGTTGAATCAATTTCATTTTCTACCTATCTAATGGATTTACCAAGATAAAATTGTTTGGAAAATGCTTTATTTTCTAGCCTAATCGACAAAATTCACCACTTTGCTCAATCATGATTAAAGTTGTATGGTGAATGATGTATCCAGTCATTGTAAATGCCATAAACAAGTATTCACACTAATCGTATATTGTTGATGACATAAAGACTAATCTATCGAGTAGGTGTCATTTGAATTTTGCATCGCTTACGGTATTATTTTTTCTATTTTTTCTTTGTGTCTGTTCTTTTTTTGTCAACTTTTCATTTCCTTTTTGTCTTTTTGTCTTTATTCAGCTAGATATACTCACCTCGCCATTTTCTTTTACATATACTGGAAATCATTTGCACATTGATAAAGTATTTACAATGCAACAGATTAGCGAAAACAAAATACTCAGTCACCTCGAGTTATTTATAATTTACGTGACTAACACTTACGTACTGGTGTCTCCTATGTATGCTGTGTTGATCCATTTCTAGCTATTAGTCCTAAGAATATAGGGTTTGAAAATAAAGCTCTTAGTCAAATTTTTAAAGACTCTTAGGATGATGGACTGAAGAGTCTAGGGTCCATGAAATAAATCCTAGTAATGGTAAAATTCTCTAGTATGTATGCTACCTGAATCTATATAATGTGTGCCGAGAATTTATAAGATGGAAAAATAGAGGGTTTACATCAAATCCTAGCGGTAAAGTCACATGATATGATGTTTTATTGAATTCTAGGATTTATATTAAAGCTAGAAAGAAAAGCTCTTCATCACTGTATGTTTTTATAAATTAGTTTCTCAAGTCTAGCATATGCATCCACTCTGATTGTTTGATCATGACAATGTTTGAATTCGAGTTAATCTTGGTGGATATCCTGCTATGAAATCTAGGACTTGCTATGGAATCCACTAGAATGTAAAGTTCTAAGATGTGAATTTCTAAAAGGTTGTAGAGATATATTGTAGATCTATCATTGGTTCTGTGCGTTTGCTTAATGTTGTGTCCAAAGAGTGTATTATACCTTTGAAAGAAACATTAGTAAACCCTAGAACGAATGAAAGAACATTGTACTAGTCTGGGATTTAGAGCAAAATTCCCTATCAAAAATGTTGAAGAGTACATGTGTCTTATCTCAGGTATTTGATGCTGTATAAAGTTGCATAATGAGTTCTACCCACTCTAATATGGCTAACTTTATGCTTCTATATTTTTTATTGTACTTTTCTATCCAAAGTTGTGCGGTGTACCATGCATGAATATGAAGAAAGGTCCAGCAAAGCTATGCAAGTAGAAAATGATTGGATACTATGAAATATTATCCAACACCTAGGAAGAGGGTTAAAATCTCCCTACATCAAGAGGAAGTCTAAGATAGAGGTATGACCTCCCTAGATTAAGAGGGAGGTCTCAGGCTTAAAATAAAGAAATTGCATATGGTTTCATAAGCTACACCCATGTGTCAAATGCTCTCCAGACGAGGGACCATACATTCATAGTATGTGTCGGACGGCACTAAGGAGTGAGAATCATATGGAGTCATGCTTTGGAAAGAACATACTTTAGAAACATGTATATGCATCGTAAAGTAGGAAGAATGGGTATCTTCTCCGATGGACCTCTATTGGTGATAGATACACTACTGGAGTTAGTTGAAGGGAAACACTCGTCAGCAAGTTTGTTTGGAGAATTATATATTTGAAGATTATGTGATGACTAGGGGTTTGTGTGCTACGGGGTGAATCTACTCAAAGGACTTGACAACATGTTGGTTACCATATCGAGCTTTGATTGGGAGAGATTGGATTTTTCCTCGATATTAGTTGGATCAATTTCTGTGATGAGACTTTGTGAGTGAAAGCCATAGTGCTGGAAGATATCATGCGAGCGCGAACACTTAACGTGTTGATGTACCTGCTGGGTACATGGAGGGTAACAGTACGCATGGCATGTGCACCTAGTTCCTTGGGTTGATGGATTAGTACAGTATTCTTGGGTGGCACACTATTAGCGTGCCGAAAATATTTGAGTGCAGTAGTCCCGACTATTAGGATAGCAGTGCGGTTAGGAGATCTACAGTTCATGGCATCGCATGTTGCCTAACTGAGCAGGTGACACAATGAATAAGAGTTCGGTCGGAATGCTAATCCGAGAAATTTAAGTGTCTTCATTGAGTTGATCTCAGTTGAGATACGCATGTACTATTGAGTTATCAGACTTACCTCCTGGTTAGAGAGGGAGCGTTGAAGAATGTAACTGATTTGGGTCATCCATAAATTGCACTTGTCGTTAACTTATTGTACTTGTCAAAAGAGTAAAGAAAATAAATTTTATATTACCAGATATAGTGACTTGTTAAAGCACCTGGGTTTCGTGCTTGGGACATATTTATTTTGGGTCCAGTCCCAATTTGTAAGACTTCGAGGTTTGTGTCTATTAGTACTTATTGTAGGTTTCGATTGATCCATATTGGGCTTTGAATCATGCATAATAGGTACTGAGTATTCGAGTAAACATATGATTTACTGAGGCCTTCCACATCAAGTCGGCCTTAAGGTGATCAAGCCGACCTCAAATCTAGTCAAATTCGAATCCATTCAGAAGGTTATATGTATAGTGTTAGATGCATATTGCAAGTACAGGTCCACTTACACAAGTAGTGTCAGCTATTATCAAGTATTCAGTTGTACTATAGCAATGTTTTATTATTGTGCCCGGTACATTATTATTGTTAGGTCGGCTAGGACCCATCATTGTGCACCCCATGGACTCCTATATATAGAAGGAGGGACACATGGTCCTTTGTATCATCCAGAGAAATTATTTAATTTATGTATAATGTATCGAGTTCCTCGCAGCTGATTTCTATGTCGCGTTGATCTCTCTTTCCTCTATTTTTGGGCCGGTTTCATAACATTTGGTGTGAAACTTTGGATTCTAGGTTTTCGCTTACTCCAACACCAGTGTCAATGGTAGTTCGCTTTCTCTGTAACCTTTTTCTACGAAAGGTTGGAATCATGTACTCTAATATTTTGGGAGATATGATCTATGGAATGTTAGTCGAGCTCTGAAATTCATCTCAAAAAGAGGTGTGTCTGTGGGAGAAAATCACAATCACCTTTCTCCTAAGGCGTGGGATTGGAATTTCGTGAAAAAAGTGTCCACAATTGAGCTCAAACTTAGTTTCACTGACTATGAATTTGCTTGTGAGTCAAGGAGGAAACAACTAAACACGTGGAACATCACTGCGATTATCGCTCTGTTGAACGACCATAATTAAGAACCATTGTGGGAGATTGGAGCATGGCACTTTGTCGTGAAAGAATCCAAATTAGGTCGACTGCTATGCTGTTCGAGAGGAGATTCAAAGGAGGGATACACAGAATCGTTCGTATGTTGAATGGGCCTCGAAAATCACGAGAGATAATTAAACGGCTTCAATATCGAGCCTCAAAAAGCAAAGAAAAAGGTGTATTTGTTTTTGCGTAAATTGCATAAGTCTTGTTTAAAAAATTAGTTTGAATTGAGTCCAAGGGCATGTTTGTAGAGTAGATATTGGTAAATACGGCTTCTAAAGATTCCCCTAAAAATAATTGCTAACACCACTAAGTCGTTCGTAAAGCTCTAATATGACCCATGAAGACAAAGAACCGCATGCATGACCAAATTACGAGAGCAAGTGCACCAAATTTCTTCTCTCACAAATATCAACAAAGCAAATGAAATGGAAGTTTTGAATGATAAAAGACATGGAAGCTATGATGGGTGGTTTGAAGAAAGGCATGGAAGCTAAGATTGATGGCATGGAGAGCTACGATGGATGACATGGAAGCTATTATCAATGAAAAAATAGAAAGATAGAATGAATCTAAAAGCGTATGCATGGAAGGTTTGAAAAAGTTGATACAAGAAATGTTTCCTAATGGCTGAAAATATAGTGAGAGGAAACTCAGTGATAGAGAAAAAATAAATGTTAATCATGATTTTCATAAACTCTAATGTTGGATGGAAGAACCACCATATTCCAAAGAATGGATATGAGGAATTTTGATGGCTGAGGATCCCGATAACATGGATACTACGGATGTGTTAACGACTCTTTATCCTCAATAATGTGCAAAACACACAGAAAAGCTACTGCATTTGCAACTTTATATTTTAGAACAAAGACACATTATGCATGGATATCGATGGCTGCTGCTCATGAAAAATGGTCACTGTCAATGTTTAGGTGAAAGGAAATGATACCTTACATTATGAGGACTACAAAGAGCAACACCTGGCTTTAGCCAGACTGATAAATCTCAAAACATAAAGGGTTCAGTGGTGGAGACTACATTGAGGGATTTCAAAGAAGTGAATATAAGGGCACCGATATTCCGAGGAACACTAGATTGATGTCTGTCGTAGTGGACTTTAAAGGATAAATAACATCGACATGGGGTTTCAGCATTTGGGAACTCCGGTTTCATGGAGAAGGCGTCAGTTGGAAGAAAAATTGAATGTAATTACTGGTGACAAGGAAGCATACCACTCACGTCTACAGGATGGAAGTGTTCCTACCTAGGCCTCTGTCTCTAGGTTGACTGCTAGCAATTGGGAGAAGAAAAAAAGGGATATATATAGACTGTGATGAAAAATACACTAAAAATTATAGAATGTGGGGAAAATTATTTATGATTGTGAAGAGTGTGGAAAAATGATGGAAGTGTTATGTTGATAGCCATTGTCCAAGGATGAAAGATGAGAACATGTAGCCAGTTATTTATGTCAACAATGACCTATGAACAACCACTGATGAAGTTAATAGACTTGATGGACTTAGTAACAGTCTTATTTTCAATCATGATATGATATTTAACATTCATAATATGATTTCAGTGTTTGTCACAAGAATGCACTCATGGTGATGAAAGAAGATGACAACACTTGATGGGATTATTATACAGATAGAATATATTAGTGGAAATAAATACGGTATACAGTATGTGACACGATGAAAGAAAAAGTGGCAGTGCTGATCTATGATGGTATCTCATGGTATACGCGGACAGCAAGAAGTCAGCATTATTATAAAGAATACCTTCTAGAGGCAGCAGCCATTGCAGCACTCAAAGACACAAAACCAAAAAGTGTATACTAGTATTGACCTTTCATGGGTAATAGTCAGCTAAATTGTTGATCAAGGCAGTTTGGGCTGTAATTTTTTAGTTCATTAGTATTGAAAGAAATCATGGTGACAAAGGATATTCATAAAGGAGAAGAAATTCATTGTGCAGATAGTATGTGTGGAATACAGAATCTACAGAGCTTCAGAATGATAACTATGTCTTGGAAATTATATACGGATGAAGGAATTACATGAATGATGATGGAATGTATGTTCTGATGAAGGAGGATCTAGATGGAATTGCTCTGCATTTGTGGAATACGGTTAAGGCTTAAGATATACCATGATGGAGGGTGGCCTTAAAGAACATCATAAAAACAAAGGTAGATCTGATGGATATCTATGATAAATAGAATTATCTTTTCATAATGATTGATCTACATGCTTCTTGTAGGAGGCAGCATCTATCACAGCCTATTGCAGCGAGGAATAAATAAATATCATAATAAATATCTCATAGGTATCATTGTTTTGTGAATGACAGCATTATATCACAGATATCAGATGAAATAAAAAACGCGTGTAAAACAAGGTTTCACAGCAGGGGTATAATCTTAGTGCAATTAAATATTTCTACTATACAGTCTGTGATGGAAATAGTATCTCATTGGTGAATATAATGTTTGTGTGAAAAGTATGGAAAAGGGTCGATGGAAAAATATGATGGAAATGTGGCACAGTGGTGTTCTTCAGGATTGTTGGATCAGTGTGAAAAATTAGGTAAGCAGTGGTCCAAGGTGGTGCGGGGTTGTGGCCACTTGACCAGAGTTGCTCATGGGGTGGGGCTGCGTGGGGTCAGAAGGTGTGGCTCCCTTCAGGAGAAAGTGGCGTGTGAGTCGGGGGTCGTATCTCCTTGAGAAGGCAGGCCCAGCAATGGGTAGATTTTGCTACGTCTTGGTCAAATCTTTGACACATATATATAGATGTTTCCTATAATAAAATGTTAAGGAAAGTGAACAAACATAGGCGGTGGTTTTCTCTAAGGTTGGGTTTACACAAAATCTTGATCATTGTGCTCATTGGTTGTTCACAGTGTCACACTTTCATTCTTCACTTATTAGTCTGATGAATAATGATGGAATGGTTTAAGGTAGGATTGTGGCTATCACTAATCTCATGCCCTCTCATTAGTTCTTCAAGAGTCCATGGCTATATCGCTAGTTCTGGAAATAAATGTGTGGGACTGTAAAAAGGACAGAAAAAATGTAAAAAAGATTTGGGTGTCAGGTAAATACAGTTCACCCCCCCCCTCCCAGTGTGCACCAACAATTAGGCCATCAGAATGAATTCCTTAAAATGATCGCTTGAAGGAAGTCATCAGCAATGGAAAGGAAGCAAAAACTATTAGAAGAAATCATGGAAGAACATGGATGTAGAAAATCCAAGGTGGATAAGTGGTAATTACAGGATCATATTTTAGAGAAAGAGATCTTGGTGGTACAAAACAATAGTGAAGAATATCTCTTCTAGAAAGAAGCTGAAAAAGTTAAATGCAAGTTCTATGGAAGAAAGACTCAGGCAAAAGTGTCTACAATGGTGCATGAAAGTTGACAAAGATAAATCTGATGAGCTGAAGATCTTATGACGTCTAACATGCAACAATGATGTGAGGATTTAAAAGAAGGTATCAAAGATCAACAAAAATGTATGGAAAAGACATAAAAACTTTTGTGTTTTATTTGAAAAGGATGTTGGGTAGTATATGATGAAGTAAAGAGATATCAAAAGCTGGAATCATCTACATGGAAGAACTTAATCAAATAGGGCGATCAAAGGTTGAGAGAAAAACGTTCTCTAAAACAGGATGTGGAAAAAATAAAAAAGGAAGAATGAGGTTAACACAATGAATCATCTCTCTACAGAAAAACAAACAATAAGTAAGAAAATTGAGAATCTATGTTGAAGGACTTAGGCAGAAAATGATTTCCCACTCAAAAGACAGATAAATCAAAATAAGAAGAATGTAAAGACTTGAAAGGCAATGTCTCCTCAAAAGGTCAAAGCATGAAAGAAAGAAGAATGAAAAACTTGTAGCAATAAGCATATGGAAAAGAAAAACGAAAATTGTTTAAAGAATCATAAATAGAAGGTCCATTCAGTGGAAGAAGAAAAACATGACTAACATTCAAACGGAGTTGAAAGTGAAAACATTCTCAGTGAAATGAAAAAGGATGAAAAAAGCAGGGACATGATAGTACTAACATTTTGGACAAATAATGGAGGTATCAAGGTCTCTCTGTTGTAAACATGGTCTAGGACTGCATGGCTTCAGGAGAATATGACTCTGGTGAATTATTAAAATTAAGGTGATCAGCTAGCTTTGAAATATTAGAAAAGATGAAAAGTTAATCAACAGCAGTGAAATCTACAAAGGAAATCATTGAGCAATATGAATGCTTTAAATGTCTATTATTCTGGGCATGTTGAAGCCATTGTAAAAGCAGTCATTTAGTCAAACAACAGTTCTACTGAAAGAATTGTCAGTTCTGTCCAGAGGATATTGTTTATACATCTGTATACTTATGGACATAACAGTGAATTGTAAAAAGAAGAGGATACAAATACTCTCATGGTTCTTATAACATGTTGCTGGTCACATGGTTCATGTAGCCATAGCATGACATGGACATGTGAAAAAAAATGTCAGATGAACAGATGGAAAATGGATAAGCTTATCCTTTTATTCAGTTAAAAAAAATTTAAATAAGACACGTTGAAGCAGCTGGACTCATGACCCCTCCCCTGTGATCATGTGGGGATTATTAGATGACACGAGGCAGTGAGATACATTAACAGATTTGTGATATTGTTAATCCATAAGAAGAACAATGCATGATATTGTCTGGACAGTTGATGAACCTAGTTCCTGAATTATAGTGATCAGGTATAAAAGCGAGAACAGGAAAGATAAATTCAGGGAGGAATGTAAGTGTGGGTACCACCCTTGTTTGCATTTTCCTCAGGGTTCTATTCCCCAAAAGTGGCTTCTTCACCAGTTCATGAACCTGATCAGTATTACGTGATGATGAGGAATTATACGTGTTTGAAAGTGGGAGGCAGAAGGCTGGAGAGACATCAGTCTGGTATGTACTTGTGTTAATGAAGCTTAGAAACAACATGCTACTGATTCTGTGAAAATAATGATGCATTCTTAATACTTATGTTGGAAAGATTATAGATGTGTCTTAACATGTTAGATGAAGAGTAACATTCATGAGATGAAAGTCTATAGTTCAGAAGATGAGGGCAGATCATCAAAGGAATTATTGTTGTTGACAACAGCATTGAAGGTGTCTCGGATGCCTGAGTTGGAAAACATGGTTTAAGGGGGAATAAGGTGGTCTAATGGTTGCATTCGTGGAAATATTTACTTATTCTTTAGTCTATGATATGTCCTCAAATGATGATAGATGGACTGTGATTATTACAGTGAGATTTTGACACGGACTGTGATAATGTCTTTGTGGACAGATTTTAAATATACATTTGTTGAATCACTCTCAGTTCAGTACTATGGTTATGAGATCTTTGCTTACATATGTTACTTGTAACCCATCTTGAAGATCCTGTGTTGATACATGGATAGACTGGCAGCCCACATATCTAAGTCATTTATTCAGTGATATTTGGAAAATGTATTAGTCTTTTAAAGAATCTGTGACTTTAGTTAACTGGAAGGCTTGTCTCTGACCATTGGATGGCCTGACACAACTTCACCTGCAACCTATAAAGTCCGGGAAGCGATCCAATATCTCGAAGAAAATTTGAACATTGTCTTTCTCATGAAAGTCAGGTCCTTTTATATAATTTTGAAAAATGAGCTTGAATCCCAGGTTTCACAGAAACACGGAGGCCAACATCTGTGATTTCCACAACAGCATGTTTGGTTGCTGATAATTTTGGTTGGTTGGTTCAACTCTACAGTATACATTTTCTGATCTTGTCTGGTATCTGAATCCCCATTTTGAGTATCTCTGGTGGTGTTCAGTTCTTCATTATTAATGTTTATGATGAAGATGCTGATAGTTTTGTTGGTGGAAGTTTTCAGGATGCAAATACTAGGGGAACGCAAGTCATTTTAGGAAAGATTACTTGGTTTTACGTGATTAGGACATTAGTTTTTCTTTGAAGACACCGTCATTCTTTAAGCATTATGATGGATTCATTATATGGAATCTCTCTTGAGGTGCACATTTATGGTGCAGTGCTCTTGTATTTGATTAAAGGTGGTTGAATTCCACTTGATGCCGGTATCTTCGATTATGCTAAGGACTTGTCAATTTATAAACAACACTATGGTGGCAACTGGAGGTCTGTCATTTAATATGGTTGGAGTGGCTGGTCAATTGTGGACTTATGGTTGGTGCAGGTCTCATATATAAATCATTGGTTGGATGTTGATGCCAAAGTATAGGTATTTGTGGTGATGGAAAGTCTATATTTTATTGAAAAATATGTTTAGATGACATGAACTCAGAAGACTTACAATATTAAGCCTACATGGAATCTATGGCTCTTCTTACATATGAGGAAATTGACATTGGTTTTACTGCAATTCTCAAAGGGGGAGAAGTGGAAATGGTGTTTGAATGGGATAATGGGTATGAAAAGGTATTGGAGAGCAGCTACTGTTTTATTATATTGATAATAAACTGCATGTGGTTTCTTATAGAATGTCAAGGGAGGTGTGGAAATATGATGGAAGATAATATTGATGTACTTCAGATGAAGATATGAACATCAAACAGGTGTTATATGTTGTATATTGATGCTTATTACGATGAAGTTGTAAAGCAAAAACGATGATTTATTATGATATAAATGATGTGATATGATGTTAGTTAGCAATATGATACAAACAACAAGCAGCTCAACAGTGAAAATGGCAACTTATTACAATTAAAGGAATGTATGATGAAATATTCAATCGATAATCAGGTATATCGTTCTTCAAGGGCGATGAAAAGATGACAATGTTAATCCTGATGAAAAAGTATTATCTTGGTACTAGGTTATTTCAAGAAATTGGCATTACCTGGAAAAGATATTTCAATTAGTATGATGTTAAAACATCAAGTGCAAACAAGGTAACCACATGATATTATTTATTATTAGATGATAGATCCATATTATTATATCAAGATGAATCATATTCATTTTATGATGTTGAAAAAGATATGATAAAGATAAATAATATATATTTACAAAAATTATTATTTAGATAATCGTATTGATCCAGATATCAAACAGAATGATCACTATCTCTATGTACATTATCTGGATGAAAGGATTACACTAGATAGTAGTATAGTGGTACAATGATGAAGAGGATCTAATTAGATATGTATTATTCATTCTGATATGAAACTGATCTTATGATAATGACATCTCTCGTGATATCATGTCCAGCTTAAAAAGATCAATGAATCTCTGATCCGATAAGGTATTACTATGTATGAAAGCAGTTTACAATCCTCTAAATCTACTTCAACGCGGAGGAAGCGCGTATATCACAGCTTCTTGAGCGAAGATAAAAGCTAATATCGCATGACTCGTCTATTTGGTATCGCAACATGTGGGTGTAGCGTATATCAGCGATATCGATGCTAATCAAAATATGACGTACAAACTAAGTTTTAACTGAAGCAAAGGTACGAAATATATCTGATGCAATTATATGTGTTGCTATCGATCGTGATACAAGTATCTGTTTGGTGATGTATGTTTATGCTTGAAGTATGGAAAAGGGTCGGTACTAGAAATGGCGGTAAATGTAGCTGCCGGTGTTCTATTGAAGGTTATTTGGATCCGATTAGCGAAGATGATGATGAAAACGTGTCCAAGGTGAAAGTGCTGAGGGTTGTGGCCTTGATGATTTAGCTCCCTTCCGGTGGTACATTAAGTAAATTCGATTATTAGCTCTATTCAAGGAAGACGTGCAAGAAAATGGTGAGGTGTGGCTCCCTTCGGAGAAGAAGTACAGTAGCAGCTTAGCGAGTGGGTCACTGCGTCTTGGTCATCTAGCCACGACGCTGTTATAGATGTTTTCTCTAATAAATATTGAAGACTTTGGAAACTAGTAAATGATGTTTCTTAGGATTTGGTTTACAAAAATCTTGGTGTTCATGTGATCTTTGTGTGATGGTTTATTAGTTCTGCGCACATTTCTTGCTATTGAATATCATTGAATAAATGAGTGGATACGTTTAAGTGAAGATTTAATGACATATCTAAATCTACTATTATCACGCTAGTTTCTAAAGGGATCGCGTATATGCGTAGTTCTTTGAAGTAAAAAGTAGCGTATAGGTTTTAAAGAATGAAAAAGTAAAAAGATTTGATTTATACGTTAAATACATTCTTCTCTCGGTATTTTTTCTAACAAGGAGAGGAAGAAAAATAATTCAGAATCCCAAAGGAAGAGGATACACACAGAACTATTTCAGAGAAAGAGAATGGCACGACCATGGTACAATGCCATTGGCAGCTAGGAGTACCACTCCTCAAATAAAGAATGAAGGACTATCCTCAAGAAAAGAATAATATGATATTTACTTAATTGGGTGACACATAGTACATATTCATGCCATAGAGTATACAAAGGTACAATTATTTCCTACACACAAACCAAAATGTCAGTTCATAGTTACTAAATGGAGAACTATGGGTATGGAAAATGCCATAATATCAAACATACATGGGTATGTAACAGATAGGTCAATGCTTTCTATTTGTGGCAGGAGGTGGAGTATTAGCTAAGTGCAATGGTTACAATATTTTGATAGGTAACTAATTATAAAGACTTCACAGAATTTTTTTTGGAAAGAGGAAGGTTGAATTACGGGGTGTGCATATTAGTATAGGAAAAGATATGACTCTAATCATCATAGAAAAAGCTTTGAATAAATAACAACAAGGAATATAATTTCAAAATTATTTCTCCTTGGAAATTCAACATCAAAATCATTCTTCTCACATATCTCCAAAGTCATGGAAGAATCAGTAAAGTGTGTTTGAAACTCCCAAAATTATACCACCTATTCATGATCGTGATATGCATTAATTGATTCAGTATTCTCTCCAAACATCAAGCACAATTATACATGATATATCCTTATGTTAAAAAAAATGAACGTATGATTAAGAAAGCAACAAAAGTTGTAATTTTCATTCAACTAAATAAAGTTCTCTCTCATCTATAATAGTAATATTGTTGTCTATTTCTTCTACAGTTTTGACTTAAAAGCAAACGAGAAGATATTTTTTTAGGCATTAGAGACAGATTTATAAACATCATCATGAAGCCTCATGCTGTGCCTTTGTCTTTCTTAAATCCCTCTCTTGTTTCCATTACAAAGCCTCTCATTTGTGAAAAAAATGCCTAAAGGCTTCTCATTTTGGTTCATACAAACCCACATGCTGCCTCTTGTGAACCACACCAACAACCTCTCGTCCTCCATTATAAAATGCCCTGCCCCATGGTGGCTTAATTCTTGTGCTATCTATTGTGTAACGACAAATTTCTGACAAAGGGCCGGCCCTTTACCTTTAATTCTTGCCTTCAGATGAGCCCCTTAGCGCACCACCCACGTGGGCGATTCTGCGATTCGGCGCTGACTACGAGCATCATGTGTGGATCTCGTTTGATTTCGCCGTGATCACGACAGATCGGTGACATTATGACCACAGCGTTATTGTTTAAAAACCAACCTATCATTTCAGCGTTATCAACACTAAATCAGTAAGCACGGAAATTACTGTGGGTGGTGCAAAAAACATATTACAGAAAAAGTGTAAATGCTACCGTTGGAGAGTTCGTGATAATTTAACTAAGGTGATTCCTCACGACAGACTGTCTTTGCGACATAGCGAAAAGCTTTTACTCATGGCATTAGCTATATTGGCGTTTGCAAGAACGTATAAACCTCAACGTAAGTGGGTGAAGACACTAAATGAGTCACCATGAAGTTGGAAGCGTCGCCAGGCAATCCACTGATCTTTCATGCAACATAAGGCGTAACTTGCCGTGATCTCGTCAGCAAAGTCGGTCAAATTCTTCTTCGGATACCGCATTTGAAAATCTCGCCCATTCTGCATTTCATGTACTTTGTAAATCTTTAGGAGTCCCTATATTTTCCATTTGAAGTCAAAATTTTGTGTTCCCGTTAAATATTGATCAAATATTTATCTCCCACTCATACAACCTCAATATACATCTCTCACCAGTCTGCTTGTACCATTTCCACGGTGTCGACGCCCTCTACATGTGATTTCTTAATGAATTTTTCTTCTTTACAGGTTCTGAATGAACCTTATGAGTCCTCCCCACCATGATGAGGTGAAGGATACAAAACGCTATTGAAACGCAAGAGAGTCTTTACCCGTGGTAATATCAGAGATGGTTTTGAAATTCCTTATGATTAATTTATTATTAATATTCAAAGGTTGATGAGTTGGGCTGGCGCTGAATCCTCTCGATTTTGTGGTCTCAGGCATGTTCTCTAAGAAGTGCCATCACTGGGTGTTCTCACTTCTCATAATTGTAAAAACTCAGTACATGGCAGTTTATTCTGTGAAAATGGTTCATGAGTGTGAAGTTTCTGGCTTATGCTGCTTATGTCATTTGTTCTAAGTGCAATGAAGTTTCCAAACATGGCAGAGAACTTCAAACATATCTGCTGAATACTTAAAACATTGTCTGAGGATTATACATTAGCAAAAGTGTGAACAAATCTTCCTCTATCTTAATGAGATCTACATTAATAGTTGTCTACTCTGTAATCATTCTCCTGTAAAAGTCTACAGAATATATTCTGAGGTTGTTTTATTCTTATTGTTGTATAGAGGGATTCATTAGCATTGTGAAAAAAGATCTGGAGAATAAAGGTAGTTTATATTTTAGTAGCTGGAAGATTTGGGTTGTCATTTAACAATGGCTTTCAGTATGCTGACTGGTTTTATATCAGGCTAATCAATAATTTCTGAAGATCTTGATCTCATATATGGTGATATTTTCTCTTATCTATTTATTTTATTGTATTCATCTTTGTTCATTTCATATAGTGACATGAAGAATTACCTTTCTGGTTACCTATGTACTAATTTATCATTTACCTTCTCTGCTTAAATAGTCTTCTATGCAGTAAGTGAAAGGAAAATTCATGTGGTTTTACCAGTGTAGTGGATGTTCTTTGCACTGTTAGCCGATATGAACTTTCAAAGCTTTCATCGATCAGATGTCTTCTTCGGTGTCAAATGCATTGAAGGTTCAAAGTCCTTCTGCCATCTATAGACCCTAGCTCTCTTTAAACTTATCTCTCAAGCATGGAGCATGCTATAAGCTGACACCTAGAGTTAAATGACCATCATCGTCCAATTCATGCCGCTCCTTTGTCCCCTCCATCGTAGGCCGCGTGAGTACGTCCTAAAGCAGGTCGGAGTCGTAATGACCGACCCGATCTATGTAGCGTAAATATTGTGTCTTTCTAATACTTTCTTTCACCTTCTTTCCTTCTTGTGTCCATTCATCATCATCTGTCTAAAAAAGATCCTTTAGTAACAAAGATGACTTGCCCTTTCGAAAGAGGCTTGGCATGGTGTGTTTTGCTGAGTAGTCCCCTTTTCATGGCATCTCATGTAGCCCCAATGGATGGCTTCTTTTCTCTCTCTCCTCTTCCTCCTTTGTCGAGCCATCCGTGGCCGCTCACAGTCCTTTGCTGGCACATTACTTTCTCGCTTTATGGTCTCGCGACTCACGCACGAACGCGCTTCAACCATGAGTCGTTTTATGACATCCCTTTTATGCTTCTACACCTAGCCTAACATCTCATGGCTGAGCTTCAAAAGACGTAAAATTATTTTGTTTTCATACGTGGAGAAGATCCTCTCACATGGGTCCAGGAGGCTGCAGTCCTAGGGCAAAGTGGTGTGTGATGTTGTGTCATATCTCTGGTCTTGCCAATCGTCGTCAGCGCTTGGGAACCCCAACACCGTGGCGGTGACTCTCAGACAGGAGGAAAGAGACCAATCGAGCCTTTCGATTTGGTAGTCAAGCAGTGGTGGACAATTACAGAAATATAAATCCTCTCTCGCTTGCGACTCCACGAGGCGATGCAGTAAAAGACTCACACAGTGTGAATCATGCAGCTGCAACGAGTTATCTCTGCTTTCACAAGACTCCACGCAGAGCGCATTGCCTTGCATGATCCCCACCAATGGAAGACTCGAGTTAAGTACCAGCTCGAGGTGCAAATCATGCAAATACGATATACTTTACGACTAAAGCATCCAAAGCAAGGACCTTCCGTGAGGTTGTTCCGTTCTAGCTCTGAGATTCAATAATCAACCCGGAAATAGCAGAAAAGTTTTTCTAGAAGATGCCGGGTGGAAAGGTATGAAGCTAAGATTGCCAATTCTACAAGAGATATCATACTAGTTCGCAGACCCTGTGAGCTTTTTTGGAGAAGGTCTCCCTCAAAGAAAGAAGATATTCCACCACCTTTCGATGTGCACGAAGAAGGTGATCAGAGCTTTCAAGGGCGCTCAAGATGCAAATGGAAGGCTCGATGTCATGGCAGGCTAGGGTGCAGACAACTTCTACTGCAATCATGGGAGGCCTAAAAGAAGCAACTGTACTTCATGTGTTCATCGGTCCCGTGGCAGTACCATGTGGAGGCGAGTACGCTCAAATGCTCCGTGCATTGATCCTTAGCATCGGACTGTCATCAGAGGTGGTCACTACTAATGCCAGTGACCTTAGTTTTGAAGAACCACATGCAAGAAAGCACCCGTGGTTATCCTTTGACAGATGGTGCCGTCCTCATCCTTTGCTGTTCTCGACTGGTCAGTCTCATACGATCTGTGTCACCTAGCGGCACGGAGGGTTTCCAAAAAATGAGGATGTAGGGTAGGTGGGAACTTCAATAAAAGCCTTTCGGTCATGCGGAGCATGTAGTTAGTTGATTTCAATTTCCTCAAGAAGTCCGACGGCGTCGACAGTCTAATCCCGCTCAGGCTATTTTTAAATTTATGTCTTAGGAAATGTAGTAGAAGAAGTACTGCTAGGCACGCTTCTAAATCCGTAGCAGTACACTAGTTTGGGTAGAGATAGCATGAGATCGACGTTTGTAAATACGTCTCATGGAGTAATAAGGGTAGAAATCGAATAAGGTTTGTCGTTCTTGTTTGTAATAAATTGATGATGCGAGGTCTACAAAGTCCAAATGCACCTGTAAGGAAACGTTAGGACTATAGCAAGGTGAGGATGATCAGGTTGCTTTTGGGGGAGGATGTTTTACTGCGAATCGATGTCTTCACACCAGAGTGTAACATCGATCCAAGAAAAGAAAAATGGATGTGGATTCGAGTACACAAGCATCCGGCCTGCACCAAAGGTATATCCTCCGCATTCTATGACTCGTCAAAAGAAGAGTGCCATCCATGTGAGCCACCGTTAGTGCTCCCTATGGATCTCGGCTGCGAACGAGGACTAGATGGGCTTCTGAGCCTTCAAGGAATGCATTTCTCCGAAAAAACACGTCATCCTTGAAGCCTCACTAGTGCCTTTGTCTTCTTTGATAAAATCCCCTCTGCTGACTCTCGTACAAAGCCTCTCTATTTGGCAGAAAAATGCACAAAAGGCCTCCTTTTTCGTTCACTAAACCCCACTTTTCTCTCTCTTTCCCCTTTAAAGCTTTCATTAACCCCTCTAATCCTCCCGCTCCACCTTCACTACTTGCTTTGGCTTAGGCTCCCTTTCTTCCCTCACATTGTGCCCATTTTCGCGCTCAAAATTTCGTTCTACAAAGAGGCCGCGATTACCCATACTCTGCACATTTTGGGCCCTGGCTTCCGATAGCACTCCCTCGCACTTTTTCCCCACGCGACCAGTGGCGCCAGAGCAAGCGCCCGGCTGAGAGCGCATATTGTCTCGTTCGGACGCCGGTGTGCATTTTACCTGTATCGATATGAACACAGCTGACGGCATCCGCAAATCCATACGCTCTCCGCGTGGCCGCGCCGCGTTCATCGCGCCAGGCACATCACAAACCGTCCGTCCTAACCACACTAGATCAACGGTCTGGATACACCCGTTACGGTTGCATAGCCCGCGCACTATTCAAAACCAACAGGCGGTGACCCACCACAGTGTTTGGAGGTTTGTAGGCGTGCACTTCGTTTCTCGGTCGCATTCTCACTCACAAACGCGGACACGTGGCACCGAGCTCCTTGTTTGGCTCACCCTCCATCACGCGGCTATCGTTCGGCGTTTGTTTACCCGGCACGATCTTGCCGTGGGCAAACAGTGTGAGTGCGGGGTGGGCCATCTAGTCG
This sequence comes from Pinus albicaulis, assembly GCA_034641835.2. Classification (NCBI taxonomy): domain Eukaryota; kingdom Viridiplantae; phylum Streptophyta; class Pinopsida; order Pinales; family Pinaceae; genus Pinus; species Pinus albicaulis. The sequence continues at coordinate 65,423 of JAXQQM020060942.1, read as the reverse complement.
CGGTCGCGCACGCGGTTGCGCGGGCGTTATAACGACGAGGCAGCCGCGAGCTCTCGGCGCCACTTTACATCACGCTCCGACATGCTTTCCACCGTCGGTCTCTCGCCCGAGATCAGATGGTCCGGACACGTAACCCATAGGCGTTCTGCCTACACGACCACGCTCACACCGCGATACGTCTCTCGCTCCCGCGTGTTTTCTGTCGCGTCGCACGACTATATTTCCCGTCTGAGGTCAAAATTTCAATGGTTTACATTAAAAGGCCTGTCGATCTCGACAGTCTCTCCCATGCATCTCTCGCTCATTCTGCGGCTTTCCTCATGGCATCCTCTCGCATTCATCGTCCTCGTCCACGCCACGCCGCCCTTGTTTCGTCAGCCATCCATGCCACCCTCCCGTGCATGGATTTCTTGTCGTATTTTTCGTGTTTTCGCGGGTTCCGTACAGGGTGAAAGACCGCCGTTCATATGCACTATTATCATGGTGAGGATGTAGAGAAAGGACCTATAAAATAATGTATGAAACATAGAGAAGTCTTTTATAGCAGCGAGTGAAGCATCGAGAGACGGTTTTGGGGAATTTAAACCCGTAAATGAAGATTTAATGTGTTAATCCATGTTCAAAGGATTTGGGTACAGACTTTGAAGACTCGAAGAGCGCACCCAACAGTCATATCGTGGTTATTGATCTGCTGAGAACGTATTCTCTCGTAAGTACACCATTCTTCCGACGTTCTCCATGCCTCATTCAACCCTTAAGAAGCTAAAGTGACGCCGATGAAAGTGTCACATCGTGCTAAGACTACAGTTATGAGGTATGAGGAGCTCTGCAGACCTTTTCCGCCCATGTCATTTATTCGAAGGCTCGCATGAGTTCAAACATGCGCAAAGGATTTCTGAGCTATCGGAGGTCAAATGTCCCGAGAGAGACTCCCACATCATACTATAGAATACTTACAAGTGACTGCAGTTGCCATTAAGCGAAAGTGGGCGCAGGAACTCTTTCTCCACTCTATCTTAATGAGATCCATTTAATGAATTTCATCTACTCCTGTAATCCATTCTCCTATAAGAATCCCCAGAACATATTGTAAGGGTTGTTGTTCGGTATTGCTTGTTATTGCTAGAGGGATTCATTTCAACTGTTAGACTAGGCTACGCTTTGGAGGGAATACAGAGTAGTTTTGTAATTTAGTAGGCTAGGAGGAGAAGTTTGATTGTATTCAGCCATTGAGCTCGCTGTATGTGATTAGTTTTGCATCAATTAATCAAGAAAATTTCACAGGATCCCGGTCTATTACTACGGTGACGTTTCTCTATCTTATTGTTTTATTAAATTTTCATGTCTATTCATTTCTTACGGTAGGCATCAGTAGTATAGCATAGTGATTTACCCTCGCATGTAGTACACCTATGTTTCGCTCTCTCCCACTCCTTCAATGTTTTCATACTGACAGTGGCAGGTCGAAGAAGAAGTCATGTGTAGTTTAACCAAATGGTGGCTGTGATGTTATTTGTCTCGCTAGCCGATGTATGAGACTCGTAGGCTTGTGCAGCTTTGGATGTTTCTTGTTTGGGTGTCAAAGCATCGAAAGGTTTCAAAGCCCTTCTCGCGAATCTATAGACGGCTCTATTTCCAGCTTATCTCTGCTTTCCCCTGTAGGCATGTATAAAGTCGACTGGGTTAAAATGAACCTGGGTGCGAATCCATACGTACACGGTCATACACTCCATTGAAAGGTTTCAAGCCGTTGAGTATGTCCAAAGGCAGTCTAGAGTTGACGTGACCTCCGGCATCCGATGCCTGTAGATTTGATTGGGTGTCTTTTCCTTTCTGTCTCACGTCATCCTAATGTCTCATCACATCATCTATCTAAAAATATCCTTTAAGATAGATGACTTACCCTTTGAAAGCCTTGGCTACAGTTGTTTGCAAGTAATCCCCTTTCCATGACTCCATGCTAATGGATGGCACTTCTCCTAACCCATTCTCTTTGTCAGCATCCCGTTGCTTTGCCTCCTTTCCTTTCCATTACTTTCGCAGTTTATGATCTCATGGCTCAACCCAGCAGCCAGACCTTGGGCAAATCATTTTAAACTCCCTTTGTGCTTCATGCCCTACCCTCGACATGTCATGTGAAGCTCGTGAGATATAACATTCTTTGTTTCATTGGAGAGATCCCTGCTCCGGTCCAGGAGGGCTAGATCCTAGGGCGCCCAAAGTACGTGTGATGTTGTCTCATATTTTGGTCTTGCTAACTGGGCCTCAAAACATGGGAACCGACTCACAAGAAGGATATGGATCATGGCGCATGTGTGGTCGGATTATAGGGAGATCAATAAGATACACTCTGTAAAGATAAATTTCCATTGCTGCGAGTGGTGAGATTATTAGATGAATTACACTGGAGCAAAGTATTTTACCAATTTGGATCTTTGTTCGTGATATCATCAAAATTTCAGAATGAAGCTCGAGGAGATTTCAAAAACAACATGCCTGTCTTTCATGAGGGTGGGTATGAATTTTTTGGTCGTGCCTTTTATTTACCACTAGTGCACCTTCTACATTTCAAGGGTTGACGAATTCAATTTTCGAAACCCTCTCTCACTTAGACAGTGTCTAGTATCTTTTGAAATGACATGCCTAATCTGCAAGCAGTCTTGGAAGGATCATGTTTCAACATGTTGATAGGGATGCTGAGCATTGGATGTGCAGCAATTATATGCAAAAGCATCCCAAATGTTTTCTTTGGAGTGCAGCAAGGTGGAATATCGGGTTCATATTGTATCTCACGAGTGTGCTAGGGTAGACCCTAACAGTAAAGCCATTAAGGAATGGAAAGTCCCACAACCATAAATGCATGCTTGCTAGGATTTCTCAGGGTTACCAGCATTATCGCAGGTTTGTTATTAAGAATTGCCAGGAGAAATAGCAACACCTCTAAGATTAGTGTTGAAAGAAAGATGCATTTTCTTGGAATCATGAATCAACTAAGGCCTTTTTGTGACATATTAAAGAGTGCATATGTGCCTAGCACCTGCGATCTAGCTTCGCATCAGTACTTCACCAGCATTTTATCGTGGAATTTGATTCCTCAAGAAATGGAATCGCTGTTGTTTTAATGCAAGAAGGAAGACACATGCTTTCTGCACAGAAGATACCTAGATCCACTAAAAGGAAAGTATTTACAAAAGCTATTGCGAGAAGGAAATGTTGGCAATAATCTCACATGCACTAAAAAGAAATGAGACCTACCTAATGAAGACACTTCAAGGTAAAAGCGATCATGATAGCGTTAAACATTTTTGGAACAAATGTCTATCTTCGTAAGAGAAGAAAAAATGGGTCACAGAGATGTTGTTATGATTTTGAAATATCCACAAAAAAAGGGAAGCAATGTTGTCTGCAGATGCACTCTCAAGAAAGAAGGATGAAGAAGATGGAAGAATTTTTGTACCATTTCTACCATCCAACCAAATTGGATAATCGAAGCAAGGGATGAATGGAAGAAGGATGAAGAAGTGTACAGGACACTCATTTCAAAAGTTGCTTGATAGAAGATCCTAGAACATGTGATACATTTAGTGGTGGAAAAAATGATTCCTTATGGTACAAAGATCGCTTTCTACATGTGCTAGAATTGTCAACTAAAACAGACATATTCTTTTGGAATTGCACACTTCTCCTTTAGGAGGACACTCAGATTTTTAAAACTTACCACTGAGGGTGAAGAAAGAATTTTTTTGGGATGGCCTTAAATCTTGTGTCAAAAGTTTGGTGTGCAGATCGTTTGGTGCAAATGCAAAATAGAGTTGAGACAATTAAGACTCGGGTCTTCTACAACCTCTATCCATTCCAGAGTCAAACGTTGGAGGAGATTTCATGAGAAAGATTTTATCATCTGGGTTTACCTCAGCTCCAAAGGAAAGAGTGTCATCATGAAGTGGTAAGCTGATAGAATTACCTAAAGTGCCTGCATGCACTTTGCCATTATCTCATCCATTTAAAGACAAGTACGTCTGATGGCATTGCATTTTATGGGAAACAATTCAAAAAGCTACATATGGAAAACCAAAGATTATTGTAAGTGAGAGAGATCCCATTTTCTCGAGATTTGTGCGATGGGATTCTCTTGTTTGGGTAATTTACTCTGACATTCCTATAATCATCCCATCATCCTCCAATCATCGATGGTCAGGCCGAGATGGTGATCTATCATGTAGGAAAGAGTCATATTAAATTCGTTGTTTTGTATCTCGATAAGAAAACACAATGGGTCAAGTGGTTACCTCTTAGTTGAAAGCAGGTGGTGCACACTTCCTTCCATACCGCATGACATGACCTCATTTATGGCGTCTATGGATGTCATCTCATCGCCCATCACATCTCATGTAAGAGAAATTTCTATAGGTCCAAAGTGGTGGAAGATCGCATCGACCATCAACAAGAAGTTCTCCAACTCTCAGGGATAACCTAGAAACATGGCACAAAATCGAATGAAAACAATAGGTAGACCAACATCGCATGGCAGATAATTTTTGGAGTAGAGGTCCGGTATTTTTTACTGGCTAGAACGTACATACGAAATGTCCCTCAAAGCATAGCTCACAGAAGGGATAATAAATTATCACATAAAGTACTATGGTCCTTACAAGAGTGTCAAGAAAAGATTGGTGCTACTGTGCATAGACTGGAGCTTCCCTCGCCATGCCGAAAGTGCATCCAAGTCGTTCACATGTTTCATGGCTTAAAGAAGGTTATGGGGACAAAACTCCAAAGTTCAAACAATATTTCCCGCACTCGATGAGGAAGGAAAAATCATAAGAGACTCAGAAGTAGTCACTTGAAACAACAACTCAACAGCATACGAAATCAATCAATTTCCAGGCATCTCATCAAATTGGAAGAGACTTACCCACACTGAAGGAGATTCTACATGTGGGAGGATGAGAATTTTATACCTGAAAGCATCCGAAATCTTACTCAAGCATCGGTGAAATAACACTTTTTGAAGTAGAGGGGCACTGTTTAGGTCCCTACATTACTAGTATGTCCCTTATTCATTGTTAGTGTAACCTCCCAGTATTGTTATCAGTTGTACCTCTCTGTAACCTCTAATATTGTTATTGTGCTGCCCTTACATTAGATATTGTCCCAGGTCGGCTAGGATTATCTTGCTGACCTCATGGACTCCATCTCTGCAGGAGGTTTTTGGTCATTTGTATCATCCAAGAATCATTCATTGCTATGTAATGTATCAGGTAGTTTCCCGCATCCAGGTTGCCGATTTCTAAGTCATTTGGTCTCTCTTTCCTTCTAGTGGTGGAGACTTTGGTTTCTATGCATATAGTATAGATCAAATTCACTTGGAGACATCTCACTTTGTAACTTACAAAAATTTGATATCGTAGTTGCAACAAGGAGGAGAAATTGCGAAAATGAGGGAGAAAGGACTTTTCTGGATTCCTGGCTTTTGGGCACACTTATAGAGTTTAAGAAAATACTAACTTTGTGGAACAACATCACTCGCATTTCAGAAGGCTATAGTTTGCGGTGACGAGTTCTCAAAATTTTCACGGCAACAATTGGATGCATCGCTCGTCGCTGAAAGGTGCTTACTTCCAAGAGATGTAGGAAGTCGAGTTTTTTTGTGATGAATGTACCTCACTTGGAGAATTTGTAATTGGAGCCTAAATCGAAGACTTTGGAGGCTATGTCGAATTCTACTACCTCTAGATTAAAATGTCAAAGAAGCAAAGGTCGAATTTCCCAGCCATCATAGTGCTGTTACCGTTGTTGTTATACGCGTATCCAAGAGCAGGTTCACAAGGAAAGGCCGACTTGATGGAGGAAGTCGCGGGTTAAGGTCTAGAGTCTCAGGAAGTCACTATTGAGAGGAAGAATTACCACCGGGTTTTCCCCTCGAGTTTTTCCCTGGGTGTTGGCCTACATCATCTGTGCCTTTGAGTCTACGTGTATTTGTCTTTGATATTTTCTCATATTGATGAGACGATAAGAAGAAATATAAGAACGTAACAATAACTAAATAACCTCACAGTTAAATAACTGAAGGAAACGAGCGAGATATTTCGCCTTTCTCAGGATTCTCTAACACAACTAGACAGTGCGGAATATCACATATCGATAGATTTTGACGAGAGCATGGGCGGTATATTAGGTAAATGCTTGTGTCAGTAACGTCCTCAAGCACGCCAACTTATTCGTCCAATAGGTATATTTTGTTTCACATGGGGTTTGCTTTTCTCTCAAGTTTGCAAAAGTTCTTTCTAGAAATACAACCATGCGAGTTAGACAAGAGGGACAAATTATATAGCGCGAGTATAAATTCTATTTCACATCAAAATATGATATCCAACTCAACTGACTTGAGATAGGGTACGCGGTGCTATGAATGAAAGCTAGGGTATTGATTATTTGGAATGACGTTTTGAAGTAAAAATAACCGTCAAATCCATACATTTTACCTAAATTTTAAGACACATCACACGTTTATCTAAATATTTTTAACATATTTAACGAGTCAAAATGGCCTCTAACGAAAATTTTCATCAAATTCCAACTCGCATTGGAACCGAATGTGAAGTATTGCACTTTTTCAACTAATGAGATCAACTGATACTCACTCCTAACGCAGCTTCAGCATGCAACACAATACCTACATTTAACCTTTCAAATATAAAACTAAATTAGAGACTAACACTTACTTTGGCTCAAATTAACTCACATTGTAACACATGACAAGGAGAAAAGGATTGAGGTTCAGCGTTGGGTTCTATTTCTTAGCCTTCGCTAGTCTTGGTTGGGATTGCACTCAGGGATCTTCACTTAGAAATAAATGGTTTAGAGCAGGGAAATGTAATTTTCCTAAGCATGGCTGAATAAATGCTACAAGTTTCTCATCGAGGTCAAAGCCTCATCGAGGTACTTGGACAAGTTTAGGTGGATTCCCCTAAAATTCCTGGATGACGTTTTGGTGGATTTGCATGAGTTTGAAAAATCGTAAAGGAGTATGAAACTTGCACTGTACACTCAGGACATTTTGTGCTAAGTTAGAAGGGCATCAAATCGAGGAGATACCGCAAAGCAAAACCGTCTCCCCGGAGAAATCCAGCAAGATTATGGGTTATTTAGATGCATGGATGGTGTTAAGTGTTTCATAGTAAACTTGAATTACATGGAGGTTGATCCTTTCGAATTCAACTTGAGCCATCGCATTCATTTTTCTTGGATGATGGGGTCACGAGGATGCCACAATCAAATCAGGTATATGTACTACAAACATATTTTCTATTAACATGTAAGATTCCATTAGAATTTATAAGTATTTACTTACTGCATGCACGTGTCGATAATCTAGCTCTACCACATTAATAAATCGATGATTGATATGCGCATTGAGCATCAACTTAATATATGCTATATTATAAATATAATATGCTATAATTAATATGTTAATACTTGTTAATAATAATACTAATATTACACTTTACTAGAGTAAGAATTATTATTATTATTAATATATTATTATAAATATAATAATAATAATAATATTAGTAATCTTAATATATTAATGTTGATATTAATATATGGTTAATATATTAAAATTAATATTATAAATTTAATATGCTAAAATAATATATATTAATATTAAATTAGCATATTAAATATTGTTATTAATATTGTTAATTATATTTATTAATATAAATATTGTTAATATTCATTAATGTTTATATTTATGATGATATAAATATTGTATAATTTTTCAAAATAATAAATAATTCATTTAATCATTATAATGAGTTAATATATTAAAATTAACCATGAACTCGAGGGACAATAAACCTAAGCAGTACTGACGCGTTTCATAATGTGAATGTTGGACCATGAGACAATGTGACCTTGTCAAAGTGATCGAGCATGGTTCACCATGAGCCGATTTCCATACGGAGACAATCTTTGTCAGAAATGCGACATTTCGAAACTCATGGTTCGCGACACCATGGTTGGCCACTCGTTTGTGCGGTGCTCCTGGTTGACCAGGAGCCGAGGGAATAATAAACTCAGTGGATTAATTAACTAAAGCCCAAGGGATTATAGTACCCAAGTGAATAATATTAAAACTCAAGGGACTACTATTAACTATATCAGGTCCTTATTCAATAATTAAATTATAAATAAATAGTTCATTAATAATTGTTAATGATTAATTCAAAATTAATTAAAGCGTACTAAAAGATAAATAAACAAGATCATAATAGCCTTTGAAATGAAATATTATAAACCACTAAAAGCAAAAATTGTCGACCATGAATGATGAGTGGTTTGTCATTTTCATATCGAAGACAATCTTTGTCATAATGCGCACGATCGACTGCCTTATTCATACCCAATGAATTTATATTATAAAGGCCATAGATTTATATTAAACAATAGGAATAATATTATATACCCTATCAATATCATTATACCCTAGAATCGAAACCTTAGACTTTCGTCTATATATAAGACTAGATTCTATTATATAATACAAAAGTACAGAGGTGCAGTCCAACTTCCCAAACCGAGATTTTCCTAAGCTAGACCTAAATCCCACTCGGAAAGAGATAATTCAGACAAAGGCGCTACTCGAAAGCAGCCCATGAAGCGACCGCGTAGCATGAGAGAGTTTCCTACATGAAACCAACCTTTAAAATAGAAAAACCCAAAGTCGCTAAGTTCTGTCAGTATTAAAAATGCGTAGTCGACATAGAGGGCGGAAAGTAAAGCTAGAAAAAGCCGGAGAAAGAGGAACGCACAGGTGCTGAAGCCGTTCCGGTCCTTCTGCATCCTAAATATGCTAAGGAGGTCAAGCCTTCAAATATGTAGCATCCATATTTTGAGGGGTCATCTTACTCGTCTTGGGAGAGTTTGAGGGATCCACGACTCTCGGCATGGAGGCAGGAACGAGCCCCCGTTCTCCTACGTCCAAATGCTGCCACCTTCTATGGAGTCATTGCTACCTCCGATGTCAAATGATTTCTCCACGTGTTTGATGGGTAGAGCCACCATGTTTCTCTAGCGCCGCGAGGAAGAGTGAGATAGATTTGATTTACACAACACTTTGCTCGGACGCGAGCCAGAATGGCGTAGGCCGAGCTCTACACCCGAAAAGTGAGAAACTTGGTGTGAGTGGAAGCCGAGGTCATGAACGTCTGGCGCTTCCATGGCCAATGATAAACTCCTGCAGTGCTCCACCATGGTGGAAATGTGAAGGCGAGAGGGTGGACTCCTCGGCATCACACCTCTACGACAGCAGCATTTATGGCGGCGGGGATGGAGTGTTAATTGTGATGTCTCTTTTGGTGAGATGAATAGAGGGAGATGAATGACGAGAGAGGCAATATGAAAATGTAGACGAATAGGTGGTGTTGAATAGCCGTGGTGTGGTACCATGTGAGTTGAAAGGGCTGAAAGCTGTGATAGAACCTGAAAATTGTTGGGAGAACGTCGGCCGTGTGTTGGGCGAAAATATGTTTGTTTAATTTACATTTATTTTTACCCAACTATTTAATTTGTCAATGCGAGGGTTCGTGGGGTACGAGACACATACACCTATATATACGGGGCAGGTGAACTAGTATCCCATTGTGAAATCAATTAATCAAAGCATTGAAGCACTAACTAAAAGAAAAACGAAAAAGGAAATTGCATAAAGGAAAAGAAATGCCAACATGTGAAGAATTGAATGACAACATATATACAGGCTTCTGACAATAAAACTATCTCAATTATATTACAAAAATCAAATTACAAATCTTAACAAAGATATGAATCAAACTAGAATTCTCTTCTGTCTCAGTAAAACTATTTCATTATTATTCAAAAAATGAAGAGAAGCACTCTCTTATACATGAGAATAAACATCTCATAATTACATATCCAGCCATTATAAAACTATCAAACTGTTCCCATTAATGCAGAATGTTATCATGAATCTATACACACATCACACATGTCATATCTTTGGACAGATATGTAACCAAACTCCTCCATGATCTTCTCCTTTGGAATAGACTTGAACATTATCTCGTCATATGGTGGAGGAGACCTATTTGAGATGTGATCTTGGAATTAATCCTTCACATATTTCCTACACATTACAAAGCTCACATATTCTTGAGAGGTATATGTATATATATATAAATGCTCGTATGTTTTCTAATATTTAATCGTAAATTCACTATATATTACAAAAATGAATAAAAATGGAAAATAAGAAGGTGGAAACCCAAATATATTTATGAAAATGATGTAACAGAAAGGTTAATGGGATGATGAAATGTATGAATAGGAAGCAAAGGGTGGATAAAAATATGAGTGACATTTCGAGTCCCAACATCCTAGCGAACTTGTTGCATGTCCTCATGTCTGACCATGCAAAATGGGTGTCTTTTAAGAACATTTGGCATCGAGACTTTGGCTTTACATGATGATGTCTTTTAATAATGAATGTTTCCTGTGGATATGTGAAAGACACGAGGTAACAACTTACACTTTTCTTATGGTTGGTTCTCGTGTGACAACCATGAATACAAAGAACAAGTTGGTTCTTGTGTCAACAACATTCCTTTTGTTTTATGTTCTACTACGTTTACGCAATAATAATGTAAACATTCTTTCGGAAATCATAATGTGCATAAGAAATCCCTTTGTAGTATTAATGATGACATGCCAATATGTATTTTAATGTACGTATAGCAAAGCAAAGGTGAAAACAAAAGCATCGTTGGAAAATAAATGTCGGTGAATGGTAAAATAGAGAAAAAATGGAGTGATGGTGGTGAAGAAATGGAAGCCATGGTGAGTGAATATGTGGCAATACTGGTTCCCAAGCCTGAATTGGACTGACAGCACTGACATGGCTCATGAAAGGAGATGTAGCATGGCGAGGGAATTTTTCCAAAATATTCAAGTTGGCATATAAAGGAATCTGCATGATTAAAGATCAGAAAACAGCATACCTCTACTTCTACCCGAGAATGATGAGACTGCGCTATGCAGGATATGAAGCCACACTCGTTTCGTTCGTGGACAATGCGACCGATGTTGTTGTAACCGGATCCGAAGGAATTCGAACCACCGGCAGCTCGAATCATGGAAGAGGACAGCGCCGAGAGTGGAGGCGACTGGTACTCTGCGTCGTCGGACTCATGTCTTGCTATAACCGCCGAGGGAAGTCGTGATGTATGAGTCTTCACCGCTGCAAAACTTGCATGGTACAAGTCTAATCATGCTGAGAATGTGTCGATGTCGGCAGCACGAAAAGAGATCATCGATTACCGGCCACCGATGTATGCGTCAGATTTAGCCAATGCGAGGCATAAACTTCACCATGACTGATGTCAATGAGTGCCAGAGGTGCGGGTGCATCTTTGCAAAATCGCGAATAAAGGTTGACTGTCGAGCCATTTGCAAGATCGCGGCGAGTCAAGGGAGATCGATGTATTCCCACGATTCTGCCGCCGAGAGGAACTTGCCATTAGAGGCTTGATAAGTCTCAAGGTACCCATGAGGAACTCTCTAGTCTATTTCCCGGATAAGGTGCTGATGTCGAGTGTGGTGACAGAGACTTGTTGAAAGGTGGGCCTTGAGGAATCCCACGATCAGCCAACGCGAGTTTGCACAAAAAGATTGGTAGGACTATAAATGGAAAGAACTCACTTTGAAAAAGCGAAAGGTGGGATCAGCCTGGCTAGAGAGAAAACAGAGGCAATGTAATCATGGAAAGGGAATGAGTTTTGCTTCGAGAGGGCAAACCAGAAGGCATAAAATAAAGCGCAGGAGAGGATAAAAAGGGAATGCCTGCGATTCAGTAAAAATAGTGCGGCATGAAGTCGTGAAAGATATGGAAAATGGAAGACGGACGCTTGTATGAGGATGGTCTATGGCGTTTGGAAGGAAAAAGGTGAGTAATCACTGACGCAAAAGGATTTTTGTGCAGTGAGAGAAATGTCATGATATGTGTTGTGAATAATTAGTTCCTTCAGGCGTCCAATGATGCATGTTTCATTGTGATTTCGAAAAATCACTTTCGCACTTGCCTTCAACTCGCAGATCCTAGCAATCCATTCCTGCATAAAAATTGTCACCTTTGTGCTGCAATCCATCGATCATTCCCTGTATGAAGTGACTCAAAATACAAATTAGCTTATTTTCAAGAATTTATGAGAATGTCCATTTTTTTAATTATTTTTCGAAATTACGCTAATCATGGATGAAAAGGGTGTCGCATCATGACGTCGTAGCTGCATAAAGCTTTCTCGTTGACCTACACATAACACCAATCTCATTTCACTTGCTTAGTGTATGCTATGCCATCACTTTTAGTCTTAAATTCACTTTAAAATAAATGAGTAAAGATCCAACATAACTATTTCTCAACTAGAGATGTCGCATGTCATGCAGTGTACTTTTCTCAAAATGTTTTTATTGGTTTGCAAGTAAGAATTGATTTAAAACAATTGAAAAGGTTGTGTATTTGTTAGGGAATGAGTGGTTGGTCATGAATTTTTTAATGTAAACGAATGGGGGCAAAATTTTTATTTTTACTTTTTATTTTATTATTATTATTATTATTATTATATATTATTTTTGAATTACTAACGTCTAGTACCATTTATCAACTCTCAACTTTGATTTCCACTGGTTTCAGTTTACATGCCGACAATACTAGGTTAGTTGACGCATAGAAATTGAAGAAAAGACCATTACGACATGAAAGCTCGTAACCTCATTATCGAACTCACTGAAAACTACCGGAAACAACTGAGTCAGAGTGCACTGTCCAACGAGCTTTAAAAACCCGTTTGTTTTATGGAAGTGAAAGTAGAGATAATAAAAAGCGCTTATGATTTTACAAGTCGAGAGAGAGCTAAGCATTTGCTAGAGGAAATTATTACTTCCGCATGCCATTATAGAAAAATAACAATTCACACGTAGAGAGTGTAACTTTCCATAAAACCAGCAGAAGAATGTCGTCGGCCTATATAGACATTCTTAAAGGCAGACCGACCTCGATTTGTCGAAATCGTGTGTTTTCTTAACCCATTGCATACTTTTGGATCCAAAGCTTTCAGCGCTATGTGCTGACACCTTTGACCTCGTCGCCTTTGTACATGTGAGCAATCTCTGGTACAAGTGGGATCATCCGGGTTTGGATGAGTCCATGAGAACTCATTAGCAAAGCAGAACCTATAGAAGATGGTCACGTAGGACTCCATTGTTCCTTCAAAATATCAAGGTAGATACTTCCATTGTCAAGCGGCCATTAGGATGATGAAGCTTTAGTCCCGAAAGCAACCTTAGGTGGCTTGAATGAATAGTCGGTGTGAAAATGAATTGTCACGCAGAAAGCGACACCCTGTGCGCATATGGACCGTCGAGGAGGGTCCCATAATGTTGCTTGCCACACGGAGCTATATCATGTTTGCCACTGGACTCCGTACGTATGAAGTGAGGAGGATGCTTCGGAAGAGTCCTGTCAACTCCGAGGATGCCGCTCGAGACGATCATTCCGCCAACAATAGAACAAAGACGTGGTTGTCGCAGAATCGTAGGCGACCGTAGTCTGGAGAAGCGATCAAAGCCCTCGCGCGTTTTGCGTTGTTTGGTCTATCATCCTAGATGGAAAACACATAGTAGCTCCTGCTGTCACGTACATCATCGTGAGCAGACAAAGATACTGCAGTAGCATTATGGAATCCATACGATCGTAGTTGGGGAGTTTTGGCATGTGGAAAACCTACTCTCGTCGATGAATTTAAGATTGAAGGTGTTGTCGATCCTAGAAATTTTCAGAAGCGAGTCTTAGCAGAAGCTTCAAAGTTTGGGCGCGAAGGCGGATTCGTGGCTTATGATCGTAGCGCAGATATCATGCACCATGCTACCCTCTTTCGAAAACATATTCACGATTGCCCTGGGATCACGCTCGTCTGCTGCGAAGACTCCCTATTCACGAAAGAAGGCTCCGCATGTTGGTTCGTCAGGTTCTCGTGACATATCATGCCATGAAAGCCGATGACCGTAGATTTCCTCAACTATAAATCGGTACATGTGATCATTCACCATCATATGATTCATTGAGCGTGCCCATGTCGAGGCAGTAGATATGTCGAGGTATCAGCACTCCTAGCAAAAATTTGGCATTTAAATCTCATATAATTTAATCTCTAAAATAACAGCGATGTTTATGGATTTTTGATGATTTGATGCCGATATTTAACTGCATAATCAATGTCGTTCGTTCTACGTAAATTTTTAATGCCGAATCAAACACTGCAGGCTTTACGCCGATGCTTCACCTCGTAACCAACCTATCGAGCTATCTGTCATAGTGGTTTGATTCTATTCTACCACCGCCCTCCTGACCCCTCGAATTGAGTACGCCCTTGATGAAACCTCTTACGAGAGATCGATTCAATTTGGTTCTATCAGTCGAGAGTTATTCGCAAGAGTGCGGCCGTATCGAGTTGATCGGATTCTCACACCGATTATTCTTATTATAAAGGCGTTTCTCACCGATGGATCTTTGTCGAAGAGCGAGTTCCAAACCCACCAACAGCATCGTACGCATCCATTCCCGCTCACGGCCACATCAGCACATATAATGGACCGCACCGAGTCGAAAGCGAGGGTAAGTTCCGTCGAGGCTCCAATGGCATTCCCCATCATTATCGCGATTAAGTCCGCATTCTCCCCTATCTCTCAGACACCCAATCCACACGCATTCAGCGCACGCATGCTTTCACGTACGTCGCCTGTGAGAGCCCACCTCATCCAAAGGCGCAAAGACGCACGTGTGTCAGCTCATTCACATCCACACCATCCGCGCATTCGGGCCTCCATCCGCATTCCGCACGCGTTCGCCCACAGCAGTCGCCGTGCGGATGGAGCATGAAAGATGGGACGTACCACCGAGGAAGGAGAGGTTCCACTACGAAATATGGTATATTGGGATGTTCCTGCGATAGTAGCACCATGAGGTTCTTACCGATATGGCAGGGTAGGACGCGCAATGAGGGTACAACCGATGTGGCTCCATGATTAGGTTCTACTTGTTTTATGTGTTTTGAATGAGTTTATTTCTGACTTTTTGTTTTGGTATTTGTTTTGTTGTTGCTTTAGGCATCTCATTTTGTTGTTTTAAATATATATATATATATATATATATATATATATATATATATATATATATATATATATATATATATATATTTTTAATATTAAAATTGTTTTTGTGTTGTTGTTTTTATTTTCATGAATGTGTCTTTTTTATTTTTTATTTTTGTTTTTTAATTTATTTTTATGTAGGCAAATGAAAGTGTATCCTATCTTAGAAAAAATTGTTAACGTTCAAATTTCAATTGAAGTCTAAAAAGTGAAATTAACCCTCTCTTTCACCTTATCTTTCTCAAACCAAAGTGAGCTAACCCTATCTTTACAAAAATGGTTGGTGGTCAATCGAAAAACTATAAATTTAAAGTTTAGAAAGAAACCATTTCTTTCTAGACTTTCGTCTTTTTAACAAATGGACACAATGATTTATTATTGAAAAAATGTTTTTAATGAAGCATATTTAAAACATTTATTTATTCTCGAAATTAGTCTAAAGTCATCCTCATTTTTCCTCGATCCCTAACGCATCGCACTAAGCGCAACGGAGAGAGCATGCTTATTCTAGGTAAAATCAAAACCCCAAAAATAGAAAAAACTAAAAACGAAAGCCTACCTACTCTATACCACTAGTAGAAAAAATTAGACTAGGCGTGTGGTCAACTTCCAATGAAGCCATTCACGTAGCAAGAACTAACAATGATATCCAGGAGCAGCAATTTTTGAAGCGATGGATGAAAATATTCAGGAGTGAATGAGTCTGGTTGTTGTGGCATCAGCGAAATCAACTAAAAAATAAAAAGATAAATCTAGTCCAGTACCTCTCGGAACACATTGTTCAGTATAAAGGCTTTGATAAGCACGCTCTCTCCACTCGAGATCATGTTGTAACTAACCTGTTGTTCTTCCGCATCTTTTCGTCCTTCTTCCGATCTACCGTTCAAATGATTGTTCACCACCGTATCATGCAAGATGTCTCGATTAGTGAATCTTGACTTTATTTATCGTGAGTAGTCGAACCTTTAAGTCTTGTCAAGATCTCTTCTTCCAAGGAGGAAGAGATCCCGAGCTTACTCGCTAGGATCCGAGTGAGTAGTTCCCATCCGAGCTCATTTGTTAAACCATGTTTAGAGAGAGGATTCTAGAAAACAAAGTGCTAATAATTGTCGAAGTTTTTAATCACTTCTAACAAGGTTTTAGTTCACACTCTTTCAAATCAGCACACTAAAAATTAGACTGTTATTAAAACAAAGATCTCGAAGATAAATCGTGAATTCAATACTCGTTTAAACTCCTACTATCTGAAGTGACTCGTTCATTAATTTAGTAGTCGCAATTCTTCGAGTACAACCATGAACCATGAATTCATCAAACACTCTTCACACTTCGCAAAAGCGAAATTCACACTTGCATAAATATAGTCACACCCTACATGCTCCGCAGTCCGCAGAGGTCGAGCCCGTTTACGGTATCTCGAATGTGATGCGTAGCACGGCACGTCTTACCGCCTTAACACCTCAGCAGTTAGGAACACGTCTACACTCCCTTGCGTGAAAAATCTCAGCTAAACTTCAATCCATCGTGCCTCCCCAAAGCACGGCGCTCAAAATCGTTTGGGCGAAAATGTGTTTGCTGAGCCACGTTGTAGTTTTATACCCAACTATTTAATTTGTCAATCCGAGGTTGGCGGAGACTTACGAGACACATGCACTATATGCGGACTCGAAGTGGAACTAATCTAATCTAGTACTATCGAAATCAAAGTAGTCCAGAAAAAGCATTGAAAGCTGCTAACTAGAAAAGTAGAAATTGCATAAAGGAGAAAGCAATAACAACATGTGAAGAATTGAATGAAAAACAACATATGTGAGCTACCCAACAATAAAGGCTATCTCAAATATGTATTACAAAATCAAATTACTCAAATCATAACAAAGATTATGAATCCATAAAGCTAAGAATTCTCTTCTCCTAATTACTTAGCTATTTCTCCCATTATTTATCAAAATGATAGAGAGAGGCACTCTCTTATATACATGAGGAAGATAACCATCTCATAGTACATATCCAATATTCTCTCAAGCACTCTCAACTAATTTCCCATTATTACAGAGATGTTATCCCTTTGAATCCTCCACACATCTCTCACATATCCTTTGGTTGGGGTATGCCAACCAAATACATGATGATCCTTCTCTTAGGAATGAGACTTGAATAATTATCCTTAACTATGGTGGAGGGAGATATTTGAGACGTATCTTGAATTAATCCTTCACATATTTCCTACATATTACAAAGCTCGCATATTCTTGAGATATATATATATATATAAATATGTATATTTTCTAATATTTAAATCATAGATTCGCTTACATACAAATGAGGTATAAAATGGAAAATAAGGAAGGTGAAACTCATAATGCTGTTTATGTGAAAATGATGTAATAGAAAAGGATTAATGGGCAGATGAAATGTCTTAAAGGAACAGCGAGAGGAAAAAGGTGGACAAAAATATGACATTTCGAGGTCCCAACACCTGCCCATAAATGGCCGTGGCACTCTTACCAGGCAGAACACTCGAGAGTGAATGCACCTCGTGAAGATTGAATGCCAAGCAGAAAGCGTCATCTGGTGAGTGGACAATGAGCCTATGTTAGGGCTCCCATGATTGGGCTATGTGCCGTCCTCATGGTGGGGACGACTACTTGGCGATTAGAGGGCCCATGTGGCGAGGCTGATTAGGCACTACGGAGCACTGCATGCGGATGTGAACCTTATCTTAGTAGCCCAAGGGATTGATACTATAAACCGCAAGGCACTAAGAAACCCAAATACGATTAACATTGCAAACCCAAGCTATATAAATCCTTGGCTAAAGTATTATATAGCTACAAAAACATGGTTGATGATGACATGGCGGTGCAATTTTCGTATTTGAGAAATCATTTTCACAATGCTTTATTCAACCATGATCGACTATGATCAATTTTCATATTGAGACAATCTTTCTCACAAATGCGACATTGGAACTCGGTTGACCATGATTGACCATGATTGATGATGGGTGATTTTCATATTGAGACAATCTCGTGTAAAAAAATACGACGTTGGACCAAGATTAACCATGGTTGTCACAATGTGACGTTACTAAGAGAAAATGTTTGGCACAATGTGACGATGGTTATCGACCATGGTTGATTTTCATATTGAGACAATCTTTGTTGAAATGTGGACAAATTTAATGATGGTCGTCAGTCAGCTATGGATTTCGACCATGTTTGACTATGAAACCATGAAAATAATAGACCAAGGAGCAATACTAAAACCCGTGGGATTATGAACCTGCTCAAGCGAATATCGCTAAACAAGGACAACATTACAAACCTGCAGGTATATAAACCCTAGGTGTAAAATACATTTTAAACACTAAAATAAACACGGTCGGCCATCGTCGACCATGGTTGGCTATTATCGACCATGGTTTTACCATAACTGATATTATAAAATCCAAGGGATTTTATATTATATACTCAAGGAAAAAATCAAACCTAAAGGGATGCTGCTAAAACCCCAAAGGATTGCATGATACCCAAGGGAATATTATTATCGAGGACTAATATTACTAAACTCAATGTATATAAAAAGCCAAAGGGATTAATAAACCCAATGAAAATATTGAATTATATTATGGTTTCTAAAACTATGGTTCCAAACTACATCCTTGCATGTGCACAGTACACATAGAGTTCCATCATTTTGTAGAGCTTTCTACATACCTGGTAGGATTAAAGGCACTCACCGTGGCACTAAACTCCTAGTAGTGAAATCACGTTAGGCACATAAGCTTTCAGCATAGCATATACAACACACAGCAAATGAAAAGCTATCTGAAGAAATGTAAGAGTTGACCGGCTGCAATCCCATCCATGTTCCACCCAACCATGAGACTGGTGGTTCGCAGCCAGCCCACTACGTCGCCCTGGGAGTGGAGACAGCAAATCTAAAGGTCATAGTCGCAAAATTGATGCAAAACCTTGGTTGAGGTCCACAGTGGTGTCAATCGACAACCATGATGCTCTAGGGCTCTATGGCTGCAGCGATCTAGGCCGGTTTCCAAGGTTCTCAACCACAACATACATGCTACTCCATGGATGTGTGCATGGATCTCCTCCCTGGACAATGAAATCGAGCATGCGATTTCTCATTGAAAACACCATGGCACGAGGCTGCATACCAGGGTCAACACACCCTCAAATTGTAATTTTTATAGCATCGTTTCTCACCTTTTTACTATACTTGAGTGACTTATGTATTGGACTCTGGAAACCTTTCTCTCCTTTTGAGACTTGGTCAACTTCTTAAAAACATGCTGTGAATTCCACACGCGACTCTTCCTAGTACGTGTGAGAGATGCATGATGGTACAGCTCATATTTTACCCACGTATGTCCAATTTATAAATATTAAATAACGTACTCCCTATTTAGTAGGCGAGGCTTATGGGTTTTGCTTGAAAAACCACCTACACGCTTCGACGGCCAGCGCTTTCGCAACCGAAAAGCTGATTTGGAGGAAGTATGGCACACACTAAATCGAAGGCCTATGGAGGAGCGCGAATGATATTGATACCATGACTTGTTATAGCATATCAAGTCTGATTGTCACATGCGCTCCTACACTTCCCAGTGTTCAGAAAACCCTTGTTTCTCAGGATGACCACACTCCTTATGCGACGTCGCCTTTACTGTGCACCTCTTATGGAAAGAAAGATTGTCGAGCGTTTACACGTTTCGATTTGGAGGATGGTTTTTCTTGAGCCGTGGTTTGAATTTGGGTGTCATATATTGACTTTATGTTTTCACATACATTTCTAGAAAGAAGCTCGTTCTATTCCCGATGTCATGTTGCCTCTCATGTCCTTCATGTACGTTCTAAATGATCTTGTAATCTTTATTTCATGAATACGTTTGTGAGTTTACATGATCTAACATACCTTGAAAATTTAGGATATATATGTTGTTACAAAGATATGTATATGTGCTTTGTCTGTGTATGTGGTAGTTTTAGGTTTTGAAGCACCTAAGGGTAGCAGAGGGCTTGTCACTGGCAGGATTGACCCACTCTCAGCGTAGAACATATGGTGTGAGGGTCACCTATTCCTATGGTTTTCTAGTTTCACACATTAGGACTTGTAATTTGAGTGCTGCTGATGATTGTGTGCCCTTCCGCTCTATTAGGTCCCTCAACTTAGACCTGAGGGTGGATTCGCTCGCTAATAGAATTGGTGCGGCATTCCACTGGGGACTTTTCAGCATGTAGTCCCTGCTTTGGGTTGTTTTTCTTTGAGATTTTGGGTTCTCCGTACCGATCTAAACACTTTGCCGGGCCTTGTTCGGTTCTTTTTCCATCTAGGTAGTAGCGCCCGATCTTTCTGTCCAGGTGCTTTGATTTTGTATTTTCTCTATTGCATTGTCATTTCTATATGCTTTCTCGTGTATTCTAGTATTGTGTATACGTCTGTTATATCCAAAGGAACCCGCTCTTTGCTCTCTTTTTGC
The DNA here is from genome assembly GCA_034641835.2 of Pinus albicaulis. Taxonomy (NCBI): domain Eukaryota; kingdom Viridiplantae; phylum Streptophyta; class Pinopsida; order Pinales; family Pinaceae; genus Pinus; species Pinus albicaulis. The sequence goes on along the minus strand of JAXQQM020060942.1, from coordinate 44,695 downwards.
ATGCGCTCGCATATACACGCGTGTTGCACACGAGGGATCCGCGTATGGCGGGCTAAATTTGAAAATTCATTTTCTGAGGTCCTTTTAAGTGCTCTTCTTTGTCTTGCTTTCTGGCTCGCTCACTTTGAGAACCTCCTGTCATGGTGGATAGTGCTTTTTCTCTCGTCTCGACGCGGTCTCTCTCTTTTTCTTTGCTTGGAAACCTATATTGCCATCGTTTTGCCTTTCCGGTAAAGGGTGCGCTGTGGTCATTGCACCAGAGACTTCTATCGAAAGTTTTTCGACGTTCGAGCCCATTTCGCAACGATGGAGTCTATTTCCTCGTTTTCTCATGCTAGCCAGTGTAGCATTGACCATCACTTTTTGGATTTTTGGCTTGTTGGCCTTGTTGCTTTTCTTGTTTTTTGAGAGTCAACTTTTTCATATTGAATCTTGAAGTTGTATTTCTTGATTTATTGAATTCTTTGTTTGCTCGAAAGTTTTATGTTGATGTTTCACATCCATTTATTGATTTATTTACGTCATTCTTCTTGTCGAGATCCAGTCATAGAAAGTGACATGGTTGGCTTATGTAGTTCAAGTTGCTTTGTTGGCTCATTTTGTATGAGTGATGACCTTTGGTGGTTTTGCGCTCTAGGTACAATTTTTGTTTTCTACTTAAAAAAATTGAAAGGCTCAAAAAAACTTCTTCTTTCACACTTTTTCTTTCTTTTCTTTTGTTTACTATTTTTATTTTATTTTTGTTGTATCCTGGTTGCTTTTTTCTTTTTCTTTTTCGTTTTCTTGGTTTTCACCTCTTTTTGGAGCAATTTTCTAGTTTCTCATTTTGGTCAGTCTGCTTGGTTTGGAGAGAAGCTTTGTGTTGGTTTGTGTCTTTCTATACCAAGTTTTTTTGGCATTTCTTTGTGTGCAAAGCCATGGGCTTGTCTTTGTTTTGTGTCAAAGTGATTAGATCGTCTTATTGGAAAATCATTTGCTTCCTTGTGAGATATTTCTCTTGTTCATTTGCATTTGTCTATTATTGTGGCCTATCGTAGTATTTTGAAATGGCTTTTGAGTGTGTGCACGTAATGTGAAAATAAATGAGAAAATTTATTAGCTTTGGTAAACTGTGCTCATGCAGGAACCCAAGTAGAAAGCATATTTCATCATGAAAAAAGTTGCATATTCTGTAGCATGGACTTTCTAGTGAGTTTACTCTATGCGTCAAAAACACCATGCAGTTGGATTCTTCTATTTCTACCCTTGACTTGTAAAAGAATAGTAACCATTAAAAATCAAGCGCTTAATCTAAAATGAACTAGATGGAGTTTTCTACATTAATATACACCAACTAGTCTGGGTCATGGGGCCCTCGGAATAGATGAGTGGAGAGTTAACTCTCCAAGGCCTTACTCAGATTTCAACTACAGCAGAAGTTTGATTAATGAGTGCATTGCCAGCCTGGTCAGTGGACGCAGAAAACTACTCCGCTGTGCAGAGGTAGTCATGAGATGTGATAGTGAATGAAAAAGAAAGAGAGATGTCCCGTCTCCATATTTTTCTCCGGATCCGACCTACATCGTTCCGCTCGTCTGTCGATACACAAGGCGGTGTCCATAGTTTTTATTACAAACCTCTGTGTATCACATGGTGATTGCGAGACGAGGAAGGCTCGTGGTACAGTGCACAGAAGTAGAGAGTTTGCATCACTCTCATTAGTAGCTCGGAGGGTGCCCTCGCATCGCCCGGTGCATCGTACCCGCAAAGGCTTTGTAGTAGATCAAACGATATCTCCTTTATGTTACACTTCGCATTCAAGTAGGCCTATACAGTGGCGTACTTACCCTGTACTATTCTCAAGAGGTCCACTCATATTCGCTTTCTTGTATTTTGGTGTCCCGTCTTGTATATACCTAGAGTGAAATACCTAAAAGCCGCTTTGATTGTCAGTATCTTAGGAAAGTATTTTTGGCAGAAAAGTTCTCTTTGCTCCTAGATTTCCATATTTTCATGCTGAGTCTAGCTTAAAATATCATAATTATTAAAGTGTGCTGGCTGATTGGTTTCGTCAATCGAGGACATGAGCGCTATCACTGCGAGTGCGGGGCCTTATATTCAAGAAAGGCATAGGATAAATTTTGTCGGTGATTTTCATCCAAAGGATCGTAAATGCTTCAAGGAGTGATCCTCACACTTAGGGGCTATTGTTTCTGTGGGTGGTCCTAGTATTAGTGGTGTTATATAGAGGAGCTGCTCACTCATCTCTCAAGTCCTTTTGTCCAACAGAAGAAGTCAAGGCAGAAGAGATTCTCTGAACCTCTGCAGTGCACTCCCTTCCTCTCCTCTTCTTGCTAAGTTTTCTCGACGACACTACTGTGCGTTACAGCACTACTCGTCTCCAGTGACCTGGCCTAGCATGTCTTTACTTTTCTTTTTGATGGCTACATGGCTGAGGAACATAGCTTTCAGCTATGAGGCTTGCTTTTGAGGTGCATTTCTCTGCTCCTCTTTCAGTTGAAGGAGGAGGTACCATTTCTATTTCTACTATGCTGCCATGGGAAGCTTTGGCTTCTACCTCACCATCAGTACTACGAGTGCACCTGCAGCATTTAGCTTCAGTATGGTCCCTCTACTTTTGGAATGCCTTCCTAATGAAATTTCTTATGTTTCCTTCATCGCTTCTTCTGCTGTCTCCACACCCATGCCTTCTATGGCTAAGTGGGTGAGCTTCATTTGCAGGTTTTCCCTGCAAAAGATGGTGCATGTGTACTCATGTGGAACCCTCTCGTCGCAGATCTTCCTTTCTCCACTCAGGGTCAAAGCTTTCCAATCCCTCAGCACTACCAGTGCCAAATATCTAATGCTTTTCAAGGCCGGAACCTACTGCGGGCTGGGGCTGGAATCGGCTTTTCTATGGTAAAAAAAGGGAATGTACCTTTCTCCTCCGTAGGTGCTTCTCGCGTGTTTCTCCATTTCTTTAATGCTTGGAACGCTTACCAATGGGTTTCATCTTCGTTCAACACTTTGATTGAAACATCTTAGTTTATGGTAATCCTACGATGGGGAGGTGTCCTACCCCGAATGACTTTCAGCACGAGGTTTCTCTTATGGCTTAGCTTTTTCTCGAACAATCCATGGCAACACGATGGCTCTACAAATCCAGTGCATTATTTTCGAAATGTTGGGAATTATTTCATTGGTGGATGGAACCTCAAGCTCCTCCGTGCTTATCATTCTTGACAACTTTGAATTTTCGCATGATTTATCAAAACTAACGAATGATCCAATTCGACATATCTAGGTTGGCCGGCCTCTACTAATTCCTCATATATTCCAAAATTTGAAGGGAAGAATGGTGAGGATCCGACCGACCATGTTACCACTTTCCATTTATGGTGCTCCTTGAACTCCCTCATCGATGATTCGATTAGGGTTGAGACCTATTTCAGGTGCACCCTAAAATGGAAACACTTTAGAATGGTACATTGAGCTTACTCGGAGCGACTTTAGTGTTCATTTGGAAAGTTGGAACCATGTTTCTAAACCATTTCCAATTGCCCATTCATTATGATGTCGGGACTAATCTCCCCTAGCCAATTTTCGACAGATAAAGGGAAACACACATTTTCGATCATATTTCTGTGAATTGCAAAGAAGGAAGAGGCTCATTAAAGCCGAAATTTCTAATGAATTCCTTCCGAAATGTTTTCCTAAATCCTTACAGCTATAAATATGAAGGATGTATCCCTTTCGGGGTTGTTCTATGAGTAACAAGCTATCTTTCAAGCCCAAAGCAGCTTAGAACTGAGCTATTCTCATTTTGGGGGTTCTTAATAATATTTTTCTAGATGCTCATAATTCCTAAGTGGATTTAGCCAAATCAAAGCCAGGTCCTCATGCCGACGGGTTTGTTGGTTCGATTGATAGTGGCATGACTAACCTTTTGAATCCATTGGAGTAGTTGTCTTTAGAATCATCTCTGTATTCGAAAGCTACCGTCATCGGTGCTTGATTCCTCCTATCTTAACTATGTAATGTTTTTCAAGCTTATAACCCCAAAGGAAATCAACACCGATGGGAAGAAGAAGGGACAAAATAATAAGAAGAAAGACAAGGATGGGAAGGTAATGCGAGCATATCTAATGATAATGTTGGAGAGGGTAAGAGAGAGGAAAATAATACGCGTAAGTTTCCATTCTAGTTATACACTAGAAAGACCATATTACTCATCTCTTCCTAAAATTCGGGATGCTTAGCGTGCATTGTAGCTCAGACAGATTCCTCTAGTTCCTAGATGTCTCCGACAAAACATTTTCCCCAAGGGAAGTAGCTACTTCTCGGCACAAACACTAATATTGGAGCTCCCATTTGGGAGGCAACCAGGAAGGAAAATTTCCTCAAATGTATATACGATGAGTGCTCACGCTGATATCGCCATACGAAATCTCATGATTATGGTAAATATGTGTCTCAAAAGCTAAGGGTGCTCCTATTAATTTTGAGCCACCCATATAGAGAGGCATGTAGTTGAGCCTATACCTCGATGCTGAGAGGTTCTACTAAGCCTACGACTATCAACCCTAAACGCCAAGTCTCTCAAAACTGTCATCCCATGATCAGACAGATCCCTTGTCGTCTATGCTACCTACGTTAGAGGTACTCACTGACGCTCGAATAAAAAGGAGTGCATTTATCACCACAATCGGGGTAGTTGATCCAAAAACTCTCTTATGATCACATTTGATATGTCAAAAACTTAAGAAGAGACTTCCTCATCACATGGATTTTTAGATTAAGTCTACATATCGAAAGATCAATATTTTTCTCAAATACTATTCAATGAGGGTGCTTCCACATGTGTCATGTCTATCTCACGTTGACGTACATTGGATCCTTCATCTATTCCTTCACTTACTCTTCTCCCTACATTTGATGGTCATTCTCATCGTGCCATATGGCATTGTTCCTGGCTTTTCCCATTTGTGTTGGGGGTAAAGTTGTCAATATTGAAGTCGAGATAGTTGATAACAATTTGGACTACAATCTATCATCGCGGAATTGGATTTATGAAATGGATGCTATTGCTTCATATTTATTTCACATCTTGTGTTTTCCCCCATGAAGGGAGGATTCTCATTGTCGATCGCATGGACTATTCTCCAATAGATCCAATTGCATGTTCTAACTCGATCGTGTCCCTTGGTGAATGATGCCAAGCAAGTTGTGGAGAATTTTTGAGTTGGAATGTATACGTCTTTGATGGGTACCTTTGATCTGCCACCTCCTTCTATTCATATTAATTCTATCTCATCCTCTAGGGTTCCTACTCGAAGAGAGTTCTTTCGAACTCGTTATTTTTCGGATCCTTGGACCCTACCTTCTCCTACTTCCACACTAGAGGGAGGTCAAATGGGTGGAATGGAATTTCCTATGTCTACAATAGATATTTTGTATCAATCTATTATTGACTCTGTAGATTCCATTCCAGTTTCTCTTTCATCGAAGGATGTTGGATGGAGATGTGGCTCCATCTTGGACACTTTGGTTCATCCTCTATCAGATTTCTCGATATTGTTCTTCCATCTGCAGAGGCTATGCTTGAAGCAATTGCTCTGCGTGAATTATCATGGGATGATTTGCATCATCGATCCTATTTTCTACCGATCTCGCAAGAATTTGAACCGAGATTGGCTAGCCTCGCTTTCATCCGGTGATGCTTGTTCACCCGATCCCGAAACCCTTAGCTCCAAAGACAGGTTTTTGCTGAAGGAACATGGATATCATTTATGATACTATCCCGATGAACATTTCTAGAGATCCCAACGTTATTGAGAATGTCTTCATCGAGTTGAATGTTCCTTCGAAGAGATTCGACTTATACCTAATCTCTTTAGATAGTTTTCGAGATGTGTTCACTTGGTCTTATGAGGAAATGCCCGGAATTGATCCATCTATTATCTAACATGAGATCAAGACTTATGAAAATGCTAAGCCTATAAGGTAGAAGCCTCGTTCAAACTAACCCTATGAAAAGGCAAAAACTATCAAGGCCGAGTTTGAGAAGCTTCTTAAGATGAGTTTTCATGTAACCTGCTCCGTTAACTAAGTGGGTTTCAAATCTAGTGCATGGGACAAGAAAAAAAGAACGATCTGTGTTTGCACTGATTTTAGGGATTTGAATAAGGCATGTCCAAAGGATAATTACCCCACATCATTTATTGATCATATTATTGATGAGTGTGTAGGGAATGAAATTTTTATCCTTCATGGATGGTTTCTCGGGATACAATCGCATTACCATCCATCCCGAAAGATCAAAGACAAGACTACCTTTATTTTCCCTGGGGTACTTTTTGCATACAAAATATGCCTTTTGGCCTTAAAAATGCTGAGCTACTTTATAGTGGGCCATGTCTTATGGTTTCCATGATATCAAGCATATTATTGAAGCTTATTTGGATGATTTAAATGCTCGTTTGTGAAAGAGAATTGATCATACCACTCACCTTCGACAAGTTTTTTGATTGATGTCATCATTATAAAAATTCGGTTGAACCCTAATAAGTGTGTTTTTTCCATCACATCCATATGCGTTGTTGGGACTCATCATGCTCCATCATGATTCTCGTAGATCCATTCAAGGTTGAGGTAATACTTTAGTTTCCCTCTCCGTATTCTATTCTGTCAACTTCAACAGTCTACAAGGAAAAGCGAATTCTTTAAGAAGATTTATCATTAATTATACGGAAAGGTGAAAAAAGGATTTATGAGATTGCTGAAAAGGAGTTTCCATTCTTCTAGGATGAATTTTCTCGATGCTCATTCGATGCTTTGAAAAAGGCATCGACCTGCTCAATTATTGAGTCCACCCGATTATAGCGAGAATTCATTTTGTATCTCGTTGGCAGTAGAATCTAGATAGGTATGGTTTTGGTTCGTGGAGGATGACAATTATGAGAGCATGTTATTTATTACCTAAGTGGAGGCTTGGTAGGTCCCGAATTGTGATTCTCCATTGAGAAATTAGCTTTGGCGTACGTTCATGCCGTCCACGATGATAAAGGCATTATATTGTTCTTCGAAAAAACTTATGTTTTGGCAAAATGTGTTAATCCATTTCAATTTGTTCTCGTAGGTGATCGATTGAGCGAAAATACAATCAATGGATTGTCACTTTTCAAGAGTTTGATCTCGAATTTGTTTCACCAAATCCAAGAAATATTTGGTATTTACAGAGTATCTCCGAGTAGCCTTGTGGGGATGAGATTATTTATGAGAGTCGTTCCACGATGAACATATTTTTCCTTATTTCTTTACAAGATATTTAGTATGGATATCTCTTGTTTTCTCTCGTATCAATTTTCCCTTAGCTTTTTCGAAATATGAGTGTCGAAATTTGCGTCACCTAGCAAAAAAGTTATCTTATTATTGGTGACACTCTATATCGTTGCGAGTCAATTCGATCCTTAAACGTTGCTTGAATATCAAAAGAAGCCAAGGTTGTGCCAGAATGATTGCCACACTACGCTTGGTGGTGGTAATTTATCTAAGCTTGCTACAACCCAAAATATTTTTTGTGAAAAGGTGATGTTTTGGCTAAATTTTCAAAGATTGTGTTGAGGCTGTGAAAACAAGTGTCATCCTTGTCGTTTATACTCGAAAGATGCACGCTCATCGAGCTCCGCTTTTTCACCATTGTCACCGGCTGCTCCATTCACTAAGTGGGGGTATTAATTTTACTACATGTAACATGCCTTTAGTGAAGGGTCACAAGTACATTATCACTAGCAATAGAATACTTTAGGAAGTGGTCCAAGGCTATGCCTACTTTTGTGAATGATGGTGGAAACAAAAAGCCTTGTTTTTGTTCAACCAAGTCATTTCTCACTTCTGGTATTCCTGAGAGATTGTCAGTAACTCATCAAAGGCATTTTCGAACACGATGATGGCTGAATTGGCTCTAAGTTGGGTTTTCGGAGGAGCATTCATCTCCATATTATCCTCGCCAATGGGCCGGTTGAGGTCGTAAACAAGTCCTTAAAGGATATCCTTCAACGAACAATCGATAAATCCAGGTCCAATTGGCATGTCATGTTGTATCTCGTGCTTTGGGCATATCGGATGTCTATTCGATTGCAACTGTGGTTCACTCCTTTCCAAACTCGGTTTATGGTTTGGGAATCGATCTTTCCCGTTGAATGTGAGATTCCTTCCCTTAAACAAGTTTTTGAGCTTCTTTCCCCGACACTCCAAGTCTCAAAGAATGCCTTATTTATCTAGAACATCTCGATGAACAATTCCAAGATACAACTACGATGAACGAGACTCATAAGAAATGAGTGAAGGTTCAGGATGATAAGGCCATCAAACCTAGGGTTTTTCTCTGCGGTGACCTTGTTTTGGTTTACGTCAGACAAGGATGCCTTGAGCAGGAAAAATTTAAATCCATGTGGTATGGCCCTGGTCATCTCCAAAAGGTCATGAAGAAGGGAGCTTATGCTTGTTTATGTTGATGGAAACAAGTTGGCGAAGCCCGTAAATGGTCTCTCTCAGTCTAAAGAATGTACCATGCTTAGGATGTTACCTAGCATTTTCTTTTTTTCGCATATATTGTATTTTTTTGCTATCATCTATAGATTTTTTTTGTGACTTCAATGATTTTTATCTACTTTGGCAGAGTGTTTTTGTGGATGAGATGAGTCATTTTGGCTTTGCCGATGATTCTGAGTTGACATACCCACAATCTTACTGTGGCTTGGGTATTTTACTATCCATCCATTGAGTTGCTAGTCTCAAGGGGCGTATGCATTTGTCCCGATTCGAAATAATGTAGCGACAGTATGCAGAGATGTGGAAATCTACTTTCTGGGATGGAATGTCTCTTGGCATTGATTCGTTAGTAGTGTACTTGGATTCACAACTAGTGGTTTCACAATTAAACAATGACTATTGTGCCGTAGATGCATTTTTACATCGATTTTTTCTCGAGAGTGCGTTTGTTGCAAAGTTTATTTCATTATGTTACATTCATTCACATTCCACATTCATAAAATTCCTTTTGACGTATTCATTAACTAATCAAACAATTGATTGGAATATTAATCATTCAATACATTAAATATAAAAACTACATTATCGATCATTGTACATATGAAAGCAATCACATCATATAAATCATTGTATATATATATATATATATATATATATATATATATATATATATAAGATTTGTGTTCAAAAAATATACAAAAACATGGACAATCATGTCCTACAAAAATTAGGTCTTATGCTCGATCATGTTCATCATCAAAAAATATTGCCGACTCATCCGATCATAATAAAATCTATCCTTAGGGCCTTCCCCTAGGGTAGGTTTTACTAGAAGAACACTATAGATGTCACCACGGTGGAACAACCGCACCTAATCAAGTGGTACATCCGACCACATGTCCTCGCATGCCTTTGTGGAGGTCCTCTATAGTAGTCATGGGACTTGGGCTAGTCAAGCTCTCCAAGGTTCTCCAGTATAGCATGGGGTACTCTCCCCGGATCTTCTTTGACATCCTCGCTTCTCTTTCACTAGCGCTGTGCCTCAAGAATCCCTCAAGCCTCATTTCGGTCCAATATCTCGCAACATAATCCATAAATTTGTAAGTCAAATTGTTTTTGTTTACATCTTTCATATACTCGAAAAATCAAAATCATATAATCAGCATCTAGTGCAATCTTACCAATCACCTCCATGCTATACCGCGTGTAGGGAAAATCTGATCTCCCGAAATAATCATCTACCTTGATGACTTGTTCTCCCATAGTAATGACTCATCATCCCTGTGCAGTGCTGGGACCTCGCCACCCCCTAGCCTTCTTCATCGATCAACCCATCTAGCTATTCATGGATCTCGAGGGCTACTGATGGTTGAGGTAATCTTGGGGCAAAGCGGAATCATCTCGAAGAAGAATGTGCATAAAATGGTCTCATAACCAAAATGTTTTTGTTTCATAAAGTGATCAAAGTCAATTCGTTTCTCAAAGTTTGTGAATAATGTTAAGTTAAATATATGCAATGAAACACATAAAGCATATGCGGAAAATACAAGTCCACAAAACATAGCAAAGCACAGAATCATGGTTCACCCGGCTTTGGGCCACGTCCACACCCGAACAGTGAGCTGCCATGTTATATCATCCAAGAAAAATGAAGAGACAAAACCTCACAATGCGGCATCCGCAGTAAATATCCTCTCGTTCTCTCTCACGCCTCTCCCTCTCTCGTTTCTCGCTCCGAGAAATACACCTCCATAACCACCATGTACTCGCAGTACAATGCCTCATGTATACAAGGGAGGGTTTGCCTTTCGAAAAAACCCTCTAGTAAACATAACTTCTGTACCGTCGCAGATCAATTTGCCTAATGAACGGCCCAGATTGACTAGAAATTACTATACTTTTACAAGGCAATTTTACATCTCTGCTTTAGTCAAGGTTGAGCCCCACCCCATGTGGGGTTCGAAAATTTCGTCCCCCTAGACTTCATCACAGTGACACTTCTATGGCGTTGCCTTTCCTTTTGGTGTAGGGGTCCAAAGTCGTGATACAAAAGTAAATAAGATAATCGTGCTCCACCCAACAAATAAGGTTGTGCACCAATCATATAGTGTGGTGAGGCAATCCACTGCCAAACTCATGTTTCCTCATGAAGCTTGGTGGAAGGAATCTGGTCTGGCCACTCTGAAAATGGTGAAAATAAGTATTTTCATGTGTAATCCTTGTACATATCTGATTGGGATCTGTGCTCCGACCTTCTGAGTAACCTCAGCACAGTATACTCGAATATAATCTTCGACATTTAGCCATTGTGTGGGCTTGCCTTACAAATTTACTGGCTCCCCTCTTCTAGAGATTCCATCTATGAAATAAATTTCCTTAATATAGATCCTTAGTGGCATTTGATCAATCATGAAACAATCCTCATCTGGATCCCAATAACTTACAAGAATTTCGAGCTATCTGGTGTTCGTTTTCATATTTGGCATTTTAAAGAACTTAAGCAATCCACATCCCCATAGTATATCCAAGGATAATTGGTGTTCCATGACCTCATTTTCAATAGTGCTATGCTCCCTCTCCCTCCAACTAATGGTCATCCTGGATCAATTCATTAAAAATCCATTAGAATTTGATTTTAAAATTTTTCTCTGCACATACGTGAGTTGCTTCAGGCACAGTCACATCTATACACGAGTTCAAAATTATGAACCACGTATACACATAGGGTTTTAGAAAAAAATAAAATATATGGTAAAATTCCTAAAAAATAGCTTCAATTGACAGTAAAATCAATGACTATGCTGATTGAGAAGCTTACCTAGAAGATTTAGGCTAAGTCGGCTGATAATTGCTCCATTTTCAAGAAGGGTATTTTTTTTAACCAAATATTTTTCACAAATTCTTCAAGGCACAAATGACCAAATGTGAGTCCAAAAGGCCTATTTATGCCCAAAATTTTAAAAATCCATTAGAAATCGCAAATTAATTTTGTATTTATTTTTTTAATTTGTTCATGACGTTTTAACCTTTTGGCTTGTAGGTGCTGGGATAGGTTGTTTTTAGGTCCATTTTGATGATTTTGAGACATTTCGACTACTGCGTCGGTTCCATGACCACTGGCCTGTCATGGAAGTTATTTTGTTCAGAACTATAGTATATAGGTTAGGGAATTCGCACTTGTTAGATTTTACTGGGGTACCTTGACTCTCGTCATCATTATCGGTGAGTTGTATCATGTTTGTTAATGGTATACATCAATGATTGGTAATCAAATGATTTCTCACATGATCAACTTCAAATCATTTATTCCCATTATGTATAATTGTACCATAGTGATTGGTGAAGACCTCGGGTTTTCATTAGCATGTTTTGGTTCACTTTGACAACTCCTTCAGTTTTCTGCCAATGAACCATCCACCCTTATATGTTGTAGTTCATCACAACAACATTCTATATGTTGGCATCTGAGTTGCGTGCAGTACCATTTCTTCCACCAATTATGATTTGGTACTTGGAGATTCAATTGTGACTTCAATGTTTAGATATATATTCATCGTCATTGATCAGTCTTCTATATGTGATACTTGGACATGATTTTGATATGTACTTTCCGGGAAGTGAACAGATGATTCACTATGTACGTTATAGTTCTTGATATACTTGTATAAATATTGGATCTGCTCCATACTTGATATCTAGACATGCTTTTCTTTCACTGAGCATGGGTATCCCCACCTCACACATGAGCTTTCTTTCTGATTTCTTTCACTGGTTTTTGGCAGGCTAAAATCTGGTGAAGTCCTCTCAAGTCCTCACAAGATTCTTTCTTATGCACATAATACATTTTGGCCATCATGTACCCCTTCTGACCTCATATATTAGGGGGAATTTGTTATATCATCATTTATCGCCTTTATATACTTAATGACTTATGTATTGGCCTTGGGAAGCCTTTTCCTTTCAGACTTGGTCAACTTCTTAAAAAACATTATTTTGAATTCCAGACGCGTCTCTGCCCAAAATTTTACGCATGCAGACGCAAGTTCGCTCATATATAAACCACATATACAATTTAAAATATTAAAAATTAATAAACTCCCTATTAATTGGGCAGGGTTTATGGGTTTTACCTGAGAACCACCTACACCGGCCCATGGCCAAACTACTTCCCAACTGAAAAATTGATTTGAGGAAGTTTAAATACACCTCATTGGGAAGGCCTAATGGAGGAGAGAGAATTTTGTTGATACTATAGCCTGCTATAGCCGAAATCAAGTCTGATTATCCATGTGCCTCCTGCACTTCCAGGGTTCAAGAAACCCTTATTTCTTTGTGATGATCACCCTCCTTATGTGACATCCTTTGTGCACCTCTTATGGAAGAATATTGTTCAGGCTTGGGCTGGACGGATCCAGAGGACGGTTTCTATTGGAGTCGTGGCTGATTTTAGGTGACATCTACACTTTCTTTTTACATACATCAATAAAAGAAGCTTTGTCATGTTCCTGATGTCATGTTCTTATATGTTTCATATACATGTTAATGATCTTGTAATTGCTATTTCATGAATCTTTTATGATTTTATATGATCTAACATATTGAAATTTAGGGTATATATGTTGTACAACTATTCTATGTGCTTTGTCTTGAGTGAGATGTAGGTTTTGAAGCACAAAGAGTAGCAGAGGGTTTGCACCCTGTGGGATCGACCTCAAACGTAGGACATATGGGTAAGGTCACATATTCCTAGTTTTCTACTTTACGCATTAGGACTTGTAATTTGAGTGCTTCTTGTGATTGTATGCCTTCCGCTCTATTAGGTCCCTCAACCGAGACCTTAGGGTATATTTTCCCACAACAAGCATGCTCCCCCAAAGCCAACATAGGAGCTCACATAATAACAGGATGCATCCATACAACATAGTTAACTTAATAACCGCGTTTTAGCTAGTCAAGAGTCCAAATATAGGGATCATTAGCCATCAGTCAATCTTAGAGTCCACCCTATGAACCAACGACTAATTAGTAACCCCTTGAAGGATTAATTGAAAAAAAAATCATCCCCTAACTAGAATTCGATGAGCTCCATCATTAGACATATTTGGAGGGGTTAATGATCACATTTTTCCCTTCTTAGATCTATTTTTCTTGAATTTTTATTATTATTTGGTTTTATGATGCTAGTATAGGTGGTGATTAAGGCTAACATACTCTAAGTGACTAATATGAGGTTGAGTGCATAAAATCATGAATTATTAAGTCTTTTTATAAGGATTTTATCATAAAGGCTTGGAGGAGACAAAAAGTAGAAATTATAGGAGGATTATCCACCCTCCTTAACTCTTAAAGGCAGCCAAAGGATCCCACAAATTCTCTCCAGCAATTCAAATCCTAGAGGCAGCCAAGCAACTCAAAGAGGAGAGCACTGAATCTTTGTTTATTGGGAGTCAAGTGGACTCAGTCACCATTTTTCAAGGGAGTTTTTGATAGCTTCCCTGTAGAATAAATAGAGTAGAGCTAGAGCTAGGAAGAGTTAGTTGATTCTATTTGGAACTTTGTTTCAAGTTATGGAGCTTTTTATTATTTCAGTGATCACACTTTCATTGATGTATGAGGTTATTCTTTTATGAAATGAGAAGACTAATTTCATTTTACTGATTTAAGTTTCAGAGAGCTAGGCTTATGGCTTAGGTCCCAATCCATGTGCCTCAGCCTCTCTATTGTACTTGTTCTTTGCCTTTTGTCATTTCATTATCTCCGCTTCTGATAATTTCATTTATGTTCCAAGTTGCTGCTAGTTTTGCTTTCAGTAGGCTTTTGTAATTTTTCCTTTTCTTGTGAGTAATATAATAGAAAAAAACCAAGAAAATCCGTGGATCAAGACCCCCTTCTCATCTCTGTCAATAGAGCTCAAGGAGGGTGAACCTTCCCACAAACCCAAAAACTGGTTTCTGTTTACTATTTATGAGGTTAAAGGTAGATTTGCATTACCATTTTTTAGTCTTCCTTTACACTATATTTTTACGTATTTTCTTATTTCTTTGCACACAAGTTAGCAGGATTGATTGTAGGAATCATTGTAAAACCCCAAAGCAGCTCCGAGGCACCTCCCGCTTCATTTTCCCTCTCTACCTTCACGTCCTGAACAATGTTTCTACACTTCCATTCCCTCCTTTACCTCTTATTTGCAACTGTTGCACCCACATTTTTCCCTAAACGCACTTAAGCCCTTTGGCTCACCTTATTCCTTTGTTTTTTATCAGGAGTTCATAAATTTTGCTCAAAATTCAAAGTTATAGGATTGGGTTGAAACTAGGATGGTTGTATATATCTCGTCTTCCTGATTCCGGTGTTGCGAATGCTTCGAAAAAATGATGTCGTATGAGGGAGATATCTCGGTATGATCGAAATGCCAAACAAGTAAAATTGCAATAATTTGACCAAGTTTGACTGGGATCCACAGTCAACAAAAAAGGGATGCACGGCCAGCAAAAAGAGAATATTTTGAGGAGTATTCCTTCCTCAGGACCAATCATGGTTTGACAAGTGTTCATTTTCTATTGGTTGTACGAGGTTTGAAGGGCCAATCAAGAGGTGCCACGTGGCTAGCCCTGAGGCCGCCAAGTGGCCCTGAAACAACATGGTAAAATTTTGTTGAGGGTCCATCGGAATCGACCCTCGGACCTTTCGCTGGGCACATGAATTTCTTACCATTCGAGCTATGCTTGTTACTTAACCTCTATAGGAGTCAGGTTTTATTTAAGTTTTACTGCAGTGAGAGTTGGGGGTTGGGAAACGCTGACGGTCCCAACCTACCAGTGGTCCCCGCGTTGTATGGCCACATTGCAACAAAAAACTCTAGCTCAAATCGCACGGATAGCTCTACCCGACAAATTCAACCATGGTTCAACGCAAAACCACAGTTAATGCGGAGTGGATAACGTCCAACGGTTAGTAACCCGCAGTTTTGGGGGTGCGCATGTGGCCACCCCCAACCGCAAACATTTATTGCAGTGGTCTAGTCAGCGGAAAGTTAGTGAGCGTGCCAAAATTGGTGGCCTTGCCTTTTTTAACTCCATTTAAGTGGAGTTCTCCACTTTTAGTGGAGCTTTCCTAGGTGAAACTAGGAAAAAGTGTAGGAGGCCCAATTTTCACCCATTCTGAGTGAATGAAGAGTCATTTTTGACTAATTGGAGGATTATGCAGCCATTGGTGTAGATAAAACAACCATTAGAGCATTGTAACTACATGTAATAGCAAAAAATTGAGCATAATGAAATATGGACATGCCATGGGGAGCTGGACCAGCAGATGTAGCCCAGGAGGGGTGAAATGCTTCATCATGCTTGCTGTGAAGAAATCATGTGGTGACTTATTTCTCTATTTTACACTATTTTTCATTGTTATTTAAGCTTGTTTTATGTTTCTAATTCACTAAAAATCATCTACAATTCATTTTCAAACTCCTTAATCCTTAAGCAAACTGATGAACCAATTATGCACATGTTTTTTAAAACTGAAAGACACTTAGCACAACAAAACTTATATAGTCATTTCAGATCGAGTAGGTATTAGAGCTATAGTTTTTTGCTAGTGTTGTTTAGTGCAAAGAATTGTTTAACTATTTGCAAGTTTTATATGCTTACAAGGCTCAAGCTCAAAAGAGGAGAAGGTAAATTGGTGGAAGCAGAAGGGTCTCAAAAAGAGCCAAAGCAAAGGAGAGAAAGATTTCCACAACCTCCACCACCTAGTTCACCTCCTAAAGAAGCAGAAGCTCCATTAAACATGCCTCACGAGGAAGGAGAAATTCATGAATAAGTTGACCCTAAAGAGGAAGAAAGAGTTTTCAGGAAATAATTTCTTGATATGACTGAGATGGTTAGAATCCTTTATCAATAAAGGAATGAGAGATTGGAAGGAGAAGGATCTAAACTTCAAAATGAAGGACAAGGATCTTAAGGAGGTAAACAAGATGAAGACAAGTCAAAGAAGGGAAATCGAGGAAATGGAGGCAATGGAGAGCCACCATCTTCACCCTCATCATCATCATCTTCTACCTCTACTTCAGTACGTCAGCCACACAAGTCCAAGAGAACTGGTAAAAATCATTTTTTTAAACTTGATGTTAAGTTTAAATTGCCAATGTTTAATGGTGAAGTAAATGCAGAAAATCTAGATAATTGGATTAGACAATTGGAGGTCTATTTGAGAATATGGAACCTTCAAGATGATGAAACAAAAATTCAATTAGCTTCTTTGAGAATGGAAGATGCATCTCTTGTTTGGTGGGAATCCAAGACGAAGGAGGAAATCAAGAAACTTGGTAAGATTATTCTATCATGGTTAGATTTTATTGCTGCTATTAAACAACAGTTTTATCCATTAGCTCATATGCAAAAACCCATCATGAACTCATGGAACTTTAGGAAATTAAAGGGGAAAAATGTGCAAGAATACACCAAAGAATTTATGAGAAGAGCTCTTTTATTAGGGGTGGATTTGTAGAGCCAAGACACTTTGCTAAAGTACATAGGAGGCTTACATAACTACCTAAAATATACTATTATCATGTTTAACCCCACCAGTCTAGATGAAGTTTTTGTTCAGACCACACATCTAGAAGCTAGAGGGAAGAACATTTCTGAAGAGGGTAGGAAGAAACCTTTTAAGGGTAAAGCCAAAGAAAAGACCTCAAAAGGTAAAAACTAAAAGAATGCATCTATTAAGAAAGAGGGATAAAAAGTGATTTGTAAACATTGTTCAAAAGAAAGCCATGAAGAAACTCATTGTTGGAAATTACATCCAGAATTGAGGCCAAAGAAACCCAATAACAAAGGGAAACCTAAAAATACTGCTACAACTCAACATGAATCAGGATCTGATTCAGGTGAAGAAACTAAAATCACAACCATGGGATTGAAGAACATGAAGGGAAAATAAATTGAAACTAAACCCAGTACCAATACATCAAACTGTCACATAAACACTCCAAATGAATATGAAAGAATTGAACTGTTTCATGTGAGGGTCATATCCAAGCATACCAATATTGACACACTGTTTGACAGTGGGTCACAAGAAAACTTAATCTCTAAAAATTTGGTCAAGAAAATTAACCTTGAGACCATACCACATCCAAAACCATATCCATTGGGTTGGATTTGTAAGGACTAAAATCTACATGTTACAAGGAAATGTATATTAAGGTTTGCAATCAATGCAAGCTTTGTTGACATAGTCGAATTAGATGTGGTTATGCTTGATATAACTAGTATTGTATTAGGGAGTCCTTACTTGTATGACATGAAAGCTATCTTCTATTTCCATGAGAAAAAATATCATTTATTCATAGATGGAAAGGAGTTCATTGTTAGAGCACATCACAAGAAGACAAACATTACTTTGGTAAATCCTGGATAGGTGAAGAGGTTGGTAAATTAAAGTAAGAATTGTGTTCTTCTTATGATTAAGCCTAAAGGTAATATTAATCATGAATATTTTGAGGGATGTGATCCTAAGTTTAAATCAGATTTATATGATGTGGTTAATGGTCATAATGAGATGTTTCAGGAGCAGCAAGATTTTCCTCTTCCAAACATCGGTATGTATCGCATGTTGATAATGGAGAATGCTGAAATAAAGAGGCAAATCAAAGAGATGTTGGACAAAGGAATCATAAGGCCAAGTACCTCGCCATGCAGTTCACCCATAGTCTTGATACCAAAGAAAGTTGGGACTTGGCGCATGTGTGTAGATTTTCGAGCAATCCAAGAATAGATGATTTTCTTGATTAGCTGAAAGAAGCAAAGTTTTTCACTAAGTTATATTTACGAAGTGGATATCATCAAGTAATAATTGCAGAAAGTGATATATGGAAAACTGCATTCAAAACCAAACAAGGACTATTTGAGTGGCTAGTTATGCCTTCTGGTTTATGTAATGCACTGACAGATTTCATGCGAGTTATGGATAATTTTTTGCGGCCATTCCTTGATGAATTTTTTATTTTTTACTTAGATGACATTTTGATTTTCAGCAAAACAAGAGAAGATCATGTCTTGCATGTAAATAGAGTGCTTGATATTTTGAAGAAAGAGAAATTGTTTCTTAAGATGTCAAAATGTGAGTTTGGAAAGACATCTTTGGTCTATTTGGGACATATTGTAGGAGGAGGATAATTGAGGATTGATCCTTCTAAAGTGGAAGCCAATGTGAATTGGCCCATGCCCAAAACAGTTACTAAGGTAAGAAATTTCTTAGGTGCAACTCAATATTGGAGGAAGTTTATTGCTAACTTTTCTTCCATCGCAGATCCTATGCATGCAGTGACAAGTGTGAAGAAAGGCTTCCAATGGGGAGGAAAAAAATAGCAAGATTTAAAAGCTTTAAAAGACAAGATCAATTTAGCTCTAGCCCTTGCATTACCAAATTTGAGACAACCATTCAAGATACAAATCGATGCTAGTGATTATGCCATGGGCGCAGTACTTCTGCAGCATGGTAAGCCTATTGCCTTTCATTCAGAAACTTTTAATGGTGTTTTGACTAATTATCCTACGTATGACAAAGAACTAAATGAGTTGGTACAAAGTGTCAAGAAGTGGAAACACTACTTGATGGGTAAAGAGACTATTGTACATACCAATCACCAACCAATACAGTAGCTAGTGTCGCAAACAAAATTGCAGCAATCAAGACATTTTAGGTGGATGGGATTTCTTCAAAAATTTCACTTGGTTATAAGGTACAAAAAAGGTATATTCAATGAATTTGCAGATATGCTTTCGAGACCAACCATTAGTGCTTCTACTTCACTCAAAAATGATTCTGTTGTACATGAGAGTTACATAGAACAATATGCACATGACATTGACTTTCAAGATGTGTATGCTAGTTCGAGTGAAGGGAATCAAGTTGAAGAAAAAGACTATCACATGCATAACAATTTTCTGTTTCATTTGGGCAAGCTATGTATTCCACAAGGAGAGAGGCTAAGTTTCATGATAGAAGCTCATTATTCTCTTATTGCTGGACACTTCGGGGTAAGCAAAATAGTGGTGCATCTATAGAGGTATTGTTGTTGGCCTCGCATGATAGATAGTGTGTCACGTTTTATAACAGGTTGTTCTATGTGTGCAACAAGTAAGCCTAGTAATAGGAAGATTGGATTGTAAATGCCACTAACGGTACCATCAAGGCCATGGGAGAGTGTCTCCATGGACTTTGTTGGAGGTCTACCTATCTCAAGAAAACAACATGTTTATATTTATGTAGTTTTGGATAGATTCAGTAAAATGTGTATACTTATGCCATGTAAGAAAACCATTACTATTGAACAAATTGTTGAACTTTATTTTCAAAATGTTTGGGTTCATTTTGGATTACCCACTTCTATTGTTAGTGATGGGGATTCCAGGTTCATTGGGAATTTTTGGTCAAATCTATGGAGGATGATGGACACAAAATTGAAAAAGAGTACCGCTTTCCATCCACAAACAAATGGACAAACCGAAGTAGTGAAAAAAACCGTTGTACATCTATTGAGAAGATATTGTAGCAAACATCCTAAGTTGTGGGATGAAAAATTGCATTATATTCAACACACTTGCAACCGGGAAAAGCACTCTTCAACAAAAACCTCACCTTTTGAAGTATGCTTTGGGTATTTGCAAAAATAGCCATTAGACTTCATATTTGCCAAAGGATGGTGCAATTGATGGCCATAGTGACATTGATAAGGCTCGAAATTTCACTGAGAAAATTCATATTATACATCAACAAGTTCAAGAACATCTTGAGAAAAGTCAAAGAAAATACAAAGAGAGGCATGAAAAACACTAGGTTGATCACAAGTTTCAAGAGGGAGATGACATATGGTTGCACATTAGCAAATAGAGGATGCAAGGGGAAGGTAAAAAGCTCAAACCCATACTCTATGGTCCTTTCAAGATCACAAAGAAAGTTGGTAATAATGCATTCCAACTTGACTTGCCTTCTTATATGAAAATGTATTTAGTTGTTAATGTTGAAAAATTATGCTTGTATGAGCCATCTTTGATTGATGATCAAAGAAGTGATGTTCAACTACCTTATATTGAAGATTTATCGCTAGAATTTCTGGATGAGCTCAAAGAAGATACAATTCGTGACAGGAGGACAAGAGCATCAAAGAGGGGAAGTGTTGACTACCTTCGAGTTGGACTCAAAGGTACTAAACCAAGAAAGGAAAAATTGATGGAGGTTTGAAAGTTGAGGGAGTTGTACCCTCATCTACTGAATAGGTAGTCAAGTCTTTTGTGGTCCAAAAGATTCCCAATGGGGAGGAATGATCAAGAGTTCATAAATTTTGCTCAAAATTCAAAGTTACAGGATTGGGTTGAAACCAGAATGGTTGTGTAGATCTCGTCTTCTTGATTTTGGCTCTATGAATGGCTCGAAAAACCGATGTCTTATGAGGGAGATATCGAGTTCTAATAAAAATGCCAAACAGGTAAAATTGCAATAATTTGACCAAGTTTGACTGGGATGCATAGTCAGCGAAAAAGGGATGCACAGTTAGAAAAAAGGAATATTCCTTCCTCAGAACCAATCGTGGTTTGAAAAGTGTCCATTTTCTATTGGTTGTATGGGGTTTGAAGGGCCAATCAGAAGGTGCCACATGGCTAGCCCTGAGGCTGCAATGTGGCCCTAAAACAGCATGGTAAAATTTTGTTAAGGGTCTGGAGGAATCGACCCCCAGACCTTCCGCTGGGCACGCACATGTCTTACCATTCGAGCTATGCATTTTACTTAACCTCTATAGGAGTCAGGTTTTATTGAAGTTTTATTGTAGTGAGAGTTGGGGGTTGGGAACTGCCGGCGGTCCCAACCTGCCAGCGGTCCCCACATTGTATGGGCACATTGCAACAATAAAATCTAGCTCAAACTGCGTGGATAGTGCTACCCGACAACTCTAACCATGGTTCAATGGAAAACCATAGTTAATGCGGAGTGGATAACCTCTGACGATTAGTAACCCATGGTTTTCGGGGTGCACATGTGGCCACCCCCAACCACAAAAATGTATTGCAGTGGTCTAGTCAGCAGAAAGTTAGCAAGCATGCCAAAATTGGTGGCCTATGCCATTTTTAACTCCAGTTAAGTGGAGTTCTCCACTTTTAATGAGGCTTTCCTAGGTGAAACTAAGAAAAAGTGTAGGAGGCCCAATTTTCACCCATTCTAAGTGAATGAAGGGTCATTTTTGACTAATTGGAGCATACTGAAGCCATTGGTGTAGATAAAATAGCCATTAGAACACTAAAAATACATGTGATAACAAAATTTTGAGCATGATTAAAGATGGACATGCTATTGGGAGCTGGACCAGTAGATGTAGCCCAAGAGGGGTGAATTGCTTCATCATGCCTGCTGTGTCGAAATCATGTGGTGACCTATTTCTCTATTTTACACTATTTTTTAGTGTTATTTAAGATTTTTTTATGCTTCTAATTCACTACAAATCATCTACAAGTCATGGTAAAACTCCTTAATCCTTAAGCAAACTAATGAACCAATTATGCACATGTTTTTTAAAACTAAAACACACTTAGCACAGTAAAACTAATACAATAATTTCAGATCATTTTTGTTATTCATGGTTACCTTACCCTTTTTAATGCAGAACAAGTAAAAACCATTCAAAAACCATCAAAAACTTGACCTCTTTCTTCCTCCTCGAAGTCCCCGCTACTGTACTTCGCATTTCACACTCTTCATGGTTTAAGTTGTTCCCGTTAACACTTACCACTTCCCAATTCCAGTTGCGATATTCACCACATCGCAAGTAGCTCATCGAAACCTTTTCCTTTGTTTCCTTCAACACTTACCACTTCCAAATGCCGAAGTGATATTTCTACCACATCAAAGATCACTCACCGCAACCACAAAATTTCCATGTTTCCTTTAACACTTATCAGTTCTGAATGCCAATTGTGATATCGGCCCCACCTCCACATCATGACTCTGCATCACACATTGCAAATCGCTTTTTCTTTTCTTTTCTTTAATGCTTACCTCTCCTATCGGCCGATTGCGATATTGCGATCGTGCTCCGCCTCTAGTCCCATCGCCATGTTGCCCATCACAAATCGCACTTTGTAAGACTTACCTCATCACACTTTTCTCCCACTCCCAGATGACCTTTCCACTATCCCTTTACTTTTGTGATATTGCGATTATGACATCGCATATCGTAACCTTTTCCTCCTTCGCATCTCTGCCATCACTTATTTTGCATTATTCCTCTCCAAATCCATTTCTGAGCCATATTATAAGATTTTATAATTTTTAAACCCCCGCTTTTCACTTCTAAACCGTGTTTCATGTGCTAAGCCCTCCATTAGCCTCTTTAGCCCTCTTTCTTTCCTCCAAGCTGCAAAATCAACATCTTTTCAAATAGGATTGAGTCATGGATATCTTAGTTTATTAGGTAGAAGCATGGTAAATAAACCATAGGATAAATAGACTGCATATAGTCATTTGGCCAAGTTAAGTGTGGCTTAGAATTAGTTTCCTTTCTGCCATTTATTTTCAGCAAGTTAGCTTAGTTTCTTTTCAGTCATTTCCTTTTCTGCAATTTAAATTAGTTTCATTCCTGTCATTTCTTTCCAGAAATTTAGTTTAGTTTCCTTTCTATCATTTCTTTCCAACAATTTAGTTTAGTTTCCTTTCTGTCATTTCCTTCCAACAATTTACTTTCCAGTTATTATCATAGTTTAAGAAATAGCACCCTTTCGTAAAGCAGAAGAGGATGACATGAGAAGAATGCATCTACTAAGTGTCTAGTCAATTTAGTGTTCCTAAATTGATATCATAAATTGTCAACCAGGGCTAGTAAATTGTTGAAGTGAAGTGCACCATATGTGCCTAAGTATCCTCTTCTTACTTCGTTGTGCTTAGTGTTTTTCTATTGTTTTTGGTTTTATGTTTTTATGCTAAGGGGAAAAGCTAAATTAATAGCAAAGAGAAGTTAATGATCACACTAAAACAGAATAAAATCTACTCTAAACTAGGAATGATACCAAGAACAGAGAATGCTAATCCATAGATTGTAAAGCTGCTAAGAAAATTAACTCACAATATTAAAATTAGTCCAATTCGTTTCATTAGAGGTATATTGGAACAAACTTAGAAAAGGATTAGTTTTGATGTAATGAGGCTCTCTTAGTAAACAACAACTTAAAACATCACAGAGAAATCTTATTCATTGTTATAGATTTGTTGGTGAGAAAAAGATCATCTGTAATATAATAAGAAACCCTATGCTAAAATAAATTATGACACTAGAATTAGCTCATTCTGCAACTCGCAATATTACTATCAAGTCTTATTTAGAAATTAGAGATTTCTTGGAATAACTTGAAAAAAAGACTATTTGTAAAATCATGAGAATCTCTTACCTAATTGTAAAAAGGAAAATGTCATTAACTCAAAATAATATAACTATTTCTTGTTCATATCATAGTGATGTGTTAGAAGAGTTTGATAACAAGAGTAGCTTATGAAATAATGAGGATCTTCTAAATCTAATTAACAGGACTGAAATGTAATTAAAAAAACTGAAATGCAATTAACTCAAAGTACTACAGCTAGATCTCATTCACGTGTTGGAGATATATTGGAACAGCTTATGAGAACAAGACTGGCTGTAATATTCGATGTGAGTAAATGACATAAAACATGATGCAAGAGGATAAACTTAGAAAAATGCCTAAGTTAAAAACAAAATAGAGTTAAAGGTTACTTATCTAGAAAATGTGCAAAGGCCTCTTCAGATAGTAGGGGCCCTCTACTATCAGATTGGCACACGAATCCTTAACTCCTTAAAGTTGCTTTCAAATCATGCATCAAAGTTATACTCCTTTAATTAGAAGAAAATGCTCAAAAACAAATTGTTACGGTATTTGAAAGCTAAAAACAAAACATCAACTAACTCTTTCTCGGTTCACGGAGTTATTTTTATAAGCAATTACATAATTGACATTGAGTATAAATAGGGATAAGTGTATTTTATAATTAAAATCAAACTAAAACTCCTGTTGAGGGCTCGTGTTTTGCTAAAGACACATCAAGAGTATTTATCCTTCTAGAAGTCTGCTTCTTGGTTTTTAGCTTTGTCCACGTGCATAACCACTTCCAGATTTTTTCCCAGTCCTCGTGGATGACAAGGAATGATGCAGGAGAGTTTTGGAGTCTAACCATATACGTATTTCCCTCAGATGACACTTGTAACCTGTTTAAACACTAAGATGGCTACGGAACATACAACTAGCTACAGAATGACTGCATTTTGTAGCTAAGTCTGCTCAGACATCACTAAGACAACAAAACCACAAAAGTATAATAAGTCAGTCATTGCATATATTCTTAAACTGATTTTAATCATTCTTATTGATCCTTTAGGCCTATAAATGATAAAGGATAAATGGAATGAAGTGGAGTATGGTGAAAAGAAAAGACATTTTTAGGGCTCAACATACTGCCACTGCAAAACTTTTGCATGTCCTCATGCAATCAATCCATGTATTCTAAAACTTCAGCCAGGACATCTAGCTTCCTTTTTCTGCTTTGCTTGGTGTTCAATGGCATCCTAGGCTTCCTTATGAACAATTTGAACCTTAGATTTATAAGTGCCCTGTTCAATTTCCTATTTTTCTTCTTCAGCTTCCCACTAGCTTTATACAATTTTTTCATTTGCAAAGATAGAGTTGTGTTCATGTCACTTTTTAGTTTGACTTGTTCCCTTAAAATTTCATTTTCATTTTTTATATGCCTATTGAGTACCTCCAATTCATATTTGTCTCTTTTCAGAATTTCAATTGAAGGTTCTTGTGGACTAGGAGTTCTTTCTCTATTTTCTGAGGATCTTTTTTCTAATGATTCAACATATTCATGGATCTGTTGTTGGGCTGGATTTACATCCGGAGTTCCTTTATCAGGATCTTCTTCATACTGGTACTCAGGAGATCTGTCAATTGGTGTCTCTTCATCTTCAATATCTATGATTCCTGTTTTCTTAACTCCTGTCTTCTTCATTATGCCTTTAAGCTTATGACTTCTTAGTTTAGATGGTCCCTCATTTTTTTCTTTAGCACCCTTTCTTGTTACCTTTTCCTTTCTGAGCTGTTTCTTGATTTTGGCCAATTTTTCAGAAATAATTTCCTCACTGTCTTCTTGTGTTGATATATATCAGTTTTGATTTCAATAGATTTGGCAACTTTTCCCCTCTTGCTTCTTCTTACAGGTTTTTCTTCAGACAGAGTTTCCTTAGGTTCTTCAAAATGATTTCTCAAGAGGGATTCATCCCAACTATCTCCTACCTTCTAATTCAAATGATGTTCAATTAAAATTTTAACTAAGCCATGATGATATAAGGTGGTTTCTAAGAACTAAATCCTTTTATAGACATTAGAAGCCATCCTTTTTAGACTATTGAGCAAGAAAAAGGGTAGATTTATCTCTTCCTCTAGAAAAATCATCATGAGTCACAGAGAGCCAAAAACTCGTCCCACAAGCCGATTATCATTGAAGAATCACCAAGGGAGGAGGAAAGAATTGAAGAAATAGTTCTGAAGGATTAGCTACAGAAGGCTTAGGCAGAGAATGTAGCACTAAAGGAGAAATTGCAGCAAAAAGGGGAGCAAGTAGCTACCATGGAAAACTTATGCATAGAAGCCCTTCAGCACAAATTCCCTTCTGACTCATATGCCATGTACCTCAAGGAGCAATGGATTCTATTGCATATAAAAACTCTAGCCTCCCATGGATCACTACCTTTCCAAGATTGTAGGCAATTCATGAATTTCTACAAGCAAGGTAACATGGTTGATCAAGAAAATATGGCAAAGTTTTATGTGCATAACCTTGTGTTGACAAGTCTAGATACTTGGGACCCCAATCCTACAATGGGGGATATGTAGTTGATGGCTCTACTATCTTGGATGATGAATGAGGACACTAGAGCAAAAGAGATATGGAGGGTCATGGGAAGAAGAAACAAAGAACCCTTAAATATCAGACCAGAGTTGTTCAGCACAAGAGGAGCCATCCGTTATGAAACCAGCTCCAAAAATACAAGAAAAGAGAGATCAACACCTTAGAAATCAACCATTTCGAGGGGGAAACCTCCAATACATTACATGAATGAACAGTTCTTGGATGATACAAATTACAAAACCTTCTTTCTATATATAGGAGTCCATGGGGCCACAATGTAATCCTACCCAACCTAACAATAATAATTGAAGGGCATAATAATAACAATATGGGGGTTACAGGGGTACAATAATAACAATAAGGGTGTTACACTAACAACAATAAGGGACTATACTAGTAATATAGGGACCTAACATTCTCCTCTCCTTCAAAAAAGTGTTGTCCTCAATGCTTGAGTAGCTCAAGATGCTTTTGTATGAAATTGTCATCCTCCCATGTAGAATCTTCAGTGGGTAAGTTCTTCCATTTGATGAGATACTCTGAAATTGATCGATTTTGTAGTTCTTGAGTTCTTGTTTCTGTGACTGCTTCAGGTTCCAATATGGTTTTTCCTTCCTCACCAAGTTCTAGCAATATTGTTTGAACTAGAAGTTTGTCCCCTATAACCTTTTTTAAGCATGAAACATGGAAACTGGATGCACTAGCAAAGACGCAAGAAGCTCCAATTTGTATCCCATAGTACCAATCTTTTGCAAAACCTTGTAAGGACCATAGTACTTTGGCGATAATTTATTATCCTTCTTAGCTTGCTTGAGGGACATTTTTTTGTATGGTTGTAGCCATAAAAATACCCAGTCTCCCACATCAAAAATTCTCTCACTGCGATGTTGATCTGCCTATTGTTTCATTCGATTTTGTGCCAAATTTAGGTTATCCTTTAAGAGTTGGAGAACTTCTTGTTGATGCTCGATGTGATCCTCCACTACTTGAACCCTATAATTTTCCCTTAAAGAAGATGTGATGGATGGTGGATGATATCCATAAAGTGCCATAAATGGGGTCATTTTTGCTGCAGTATGGAAGGAAGTGTTATACCACCATTCAGCGAGAGGTAACCACTTGACCCATTGTGTTTGTTTATCAGATACAAAACAACGAAGATATTCTTCCAAAAATTTATTTACTATCTCAGTTTGACCATCAGATTGAGGATGATAAGATTAGCTATGAGCTAATTGAGTACCCAAACAAGAAAATAACTCCGTCCAAAAATTTCCCGTAAAAATGGGATCTTTGTCGCTCACAATAACCCTTGGGCTTCCATGTAGCTTTTGAATTTTGTCCATAAATGTAGTAGCAACTATACTTGCTTTAAATGGATGAGATAATGCACAAAAGTGTGCATACTTGGTAAGTCTATCAACTACCACCATGATGACACTCTTTCCTTCGGACTTAGGTAAACCTGTGATAAAATCCATTGAAATCTCCTCCAAACGTTGACTTGGAATGGATAAAGGTTGTAGAAGTCCTGGGGTCTTAATTGTTTCCACTTTATTCTGCTGGCAAACCAAACATTCCACCACAAACTTTTTAATATCAGATTTAAGGCCATCCCAAAAAAATTCTTTCTTCACCCTGTGGTAAGTTTTTAAAAATCCTAAGTGTCCTCCTAAAGGAGAAGTGTGCAATTCCAGAAGAATCTTTTGTTTTAGTTGGGAATTCTTGCAAAGATATACACGATCTTTGTACCATAAGGAATCATTTTTCCAACTAAATGTATCACATGTACTAGGATCTTGCTGCAACTTTTGAATGAGTGTCCATACATCTTTGTCCTTCTTCCATTCATCTCTTGCTTCAGTTATCCAATCTGGTTGGATAATAGAAATGGCACAAAAGCAATGCTTCCACCTCTATTATAGCATCATTTTTCACCTTCATATGCTTGATGATTGACACTTTGGCCTTGGGCACTCTTTCCCCTCAGACTTGAACACCTTCACAAAAAACAGTATCTTAAAACCCATATGCGACTCTGCCCAGACTTTTCCATGTATATACACGAGTCCATTCATAGATATCCATGTATACCTTTTTAAACATTAAAAAATATATAATATTCCATATTTTCAAGGCAGGGTTGATGGTTATTCTCGTAATTCAACCACCCCAGCCCGTGGCCTAACTGTTTCCAACTGTTGAAACTACTTTGGGGGAGTATAAAAGCCCCTCATGTGCATGGCCTAGGAGAGGGAGAAAATATAGATATTATACTCTATTGGAGCCCCATTTCAAGTCTGATATTCTCGTGCCTCTTGCACTTCCCAGGTATATTCAGGAAACCCTTATTTCCTTGAGATTCTCATCATACTATATGACATCTAGTGTGCACACATCTTGGAAAAATTCTTGTGAGGCGAGGGCTGGACGGATCCAGGGGACAGTATGCTCGAAGACCATGGAAGGATTCAGGTGATCTCTCCATATTTCTATTACTGTACGTGCCATTTGTAATAAGAAGAACCATCTTGTTTCTGATATTCACTTGTTTATATCTCTTTATATATGTGTAATGGTCATTAATTGAATGTTTAATATTGTTTTTGTGATATTATGCATGAGTTACATTGATATCTAGGAACTCTATATGTTGTACAACTAGAGTTTCATGTTCATTCTTTCTTGATTTTCAGGTTATGAAGCATGAAGGGTTGCTGGGGGTTTGCACCCCACAGGATCTACATCAAACGTTGGACTTTTGGGTAAGTTCCACAACTTGTTATATCTAGTTTTCAGTATAAAAGATAGGCTAAGTGAGTCCTTCTTGAATGGTATGCCCCTGATCTATGAAGGTTTCCAACCAAAAAACCTTTAGGGTATTATATCCTGAAACAAAAATGGCGACTCTGCTGGGGATCATATTTTTGTTATTTCTCGTTTGGGTTGTTTCTTCTGTCTTGATGGTTCCCAATAGTTTCTATCACTTTTTTCCAGTTCAATAAATATTTTTCCAGTCAGACTGAACACCTGGTCTCTTGATCAGGCTTGACCTTTTTGTTTTTCCTTATTTACCTTTCCATACGCATTTTTTCTTCTGCATAGTTGCGTATACACACTATTTTTTGCAAAGGGACCCATTTTTATGCGAGTTTCCTTTAACACAGTCACATATACATGCTAGTTGCTAAACTGCAAAAGTGCATATTCCTGGGTAAAATTTGAAATTTTAGGTTTTAAGCTTTTATGGTCTTGTCTGCCTATGGTGACCTATTCCTGTAGTGCCTTTGAGGTCTCTAGATTGTGTCTAAAGTGGTTTTATGTTTATTTTTCTCTTATTTCTGTGAAGACTCACTCATTTGATGAAATCTTTGTCTGGTGTGTTTGCAATGTTGGATTGAGCACCAAGGTCTTTTCTTGAAGATTCTTGGTTGTTCTAAGTATTCAGGATAGAGAGCTTCTTCTCATTTACACTTTCCTAACCTTGTGTGTTGTTTCACATTTCGATTTTCACCTTTTTGAAGTGTTTTTTTTTCTTGATTTCATAGACTGCTTTTGTTGCAATTTTCGAAGGGTCTCTTATTTATTATTTGGAGGTTTTGTTCATTGCCAGTTTATACTATTGTGATGAGTTGATTTTTTGAGTTTCTTGTCTTGCTTTTGCTCATAAAAGTCCTGCTGTGAGAGTGGCATGGTTGGCTTTGGGCATTTTGTTGAGCCTTTTGCTTGAAATTCAAGTTTGCTTGACTTAGTTACTGGATAGTTCCATTGGTAATTTTTTGAAATCTCTTTTCCCTGTAAACTCAAAGGCCCAAAAATTTTTTTGTTTTCCATTGCTTTTGTTTTCATTTTGTTTGAATATTTCTTTTCATCTTTTGGAGTTTTGTTGAGTGTCTAATCTTCGGTTCTTGACTTGATTAGGAAGGGCGTCTTCTTTGCATTTCTTTCTTTCACATCAAGTATGGGTTGGTGTTTTTTATACATAGGAGTTCTGATTTGGAACTGGCTCTGTTGACTTCTAAAAAGTGATTGAACCTTTAGAGACTTTTCTTTGCTTTTTTAGGTTTAGCATCTTATAATTTGCATGTCATTGGTAGCTTGCATTGGATGCACATAAGAATTTTTAGTCTTTTTTGTAACTTTTGAGTTGTGTGAAGTGTGAGCATCCAAAAATAAAATAAAAGAGTAGTCTCGTAGAACCTGTGTAGAAATCACTCTTCATCGAAAGGAAATCAGAGCATTTGCATGTAGTTTGGTTTTCATTGGTTTCTTTCTATATCATACAAACAACATTAGTTTCATTTCCACATGCCGTTGACATAAAATAACAGCCAATTAAAATAAGCACTATAATTAAAAACAACTAGCAATTTTTTGCATTATTGTCATACACCAACTAGCTAGGTTGTAGGGCCTTGGATTAGGTGAGTGGAGAGTTAAATATCTAAGGTCGCTCAAATTTTAAAACATAAAAGTTTATTAATGAGCGAAATCCAACACAGTTAAGTGGACCGAGAAAGATCTCCTCCAAAGAGTCAAGCGCAAGGGAAAGTGCAAGCAGAGAAGAGAGATACCCCCTCTCCTATCTTCTAAATCTTGACCTAAGGCCGTTCCGCCTGGGTCCTGATATGGATTGGTGCCCATAGTTTCCTATCCTAGGGACCACACAGGTGACTGCAGGGGGGAATACCTATGATGCCTGAGGCAGACGTTGCATCACTTACATCAGTGCTTCTAGAGGGTGCCCTTGCGAAGCTTGGGTACTTGCACCAGCAAAGGCTATTGTTAGGAGGTCAGCGTAACTGTTTATGTTACCTAGGTTGTAATTACCCCAGAATACTTTCAGGAGATCTTATTTTTCACTTTCTTGTATTTTGTTGTCCGGTCCTCATCACCCAGAGCAGAAATAACTGAGAGCTGCTTGTTTGGCTGTACCTTAGGGACTTTATAAAGTGTTCTCTTTGCTCCTAGATTGCTTAGCTTCATATATTTTTTGAGTCTAATAAATCTCTTAAAGTGGTTGACCGATCGCCTTGTCGATCGAGGAGGCTCCATGGGTTGTCTCTCGTGAGTGCTGAGCCTTCTTCAAGAAGGCGTAGGAGTAATTTGGAGGGTGAATTTCACCCAGTGTTTTCAGATGCAGTGGAGAGAGATCCTCCGTTAGGGCTAGTTGTTTCTGTAGCTATTTTTGGTGTTGGTGTCAGTGCCGAGAGGAGTGCTTCACTCATCTCAAGAGTTTTATTTCCGACAAAATAAGTAGAAGTAGAGGAAGTCCCTCAGCCTACTGAGTCTCTTCCATCTCCTCTTCCTGCTAGTTATCCGTTTATCATCGAGTACATTAGACCTGAGTCTCAAAGGCCAGAGAGTCCTTATCCATCATATTCTCATCTTTCGATGGCCACGACTGGGAACACAGCTTTGGCTGTGAGTGCTACAAGTATTCAAAATCCTTCTTCAGTTGAAGGAGGAGGCACTATTGCTATATCTTTGATTTTTTCTAGTACTGCTATGTTTGGCTCTGGTCACACCCAAGCACAGGCTTCTCAATCTAGTCCCTTTTGTTTCGGAATGCCCACTAGTGGGATTCCTTCTTTTTCCTTTTCTACTGATGCAATTGCATCTACAACCATATCCTCTATGGCTAGTGGATCAGCTTCTTTTCAAGGGTTCCGCTTTGGAAGTGGGCACATCCCTAATTCAACCCCTTCCTTAGGATCTTTTCCTTTCACTTCCCACTCCCAGATGGTGTGCAAGTAGGCTCAACCGATAAGGAGAGGACACCTTGAATAAATCAGACCTATTCATTGCCCCATTTTTAGATAGAGATAAGATATACCCTGCCATAGAAATTCACTCCTTATGGTTTGATGTGGTAGCTTCTTCCCGGTGCGGTCCCTTCATATAGACACATTTCCATACAAAATACCCCACTCGGTAGTTATAGAGCCCACTCCCCACATAGAAACACACTTCAGATATTAGTCTCCGTACATTAATGATGGGGATGAGGGGCCAAATCCATACGGTTGTCGGATGCTGGGAACGAACCAGGTGAGCCTGCTCCGTGATAGGGACTAAGGAATAATATGCATTATATCATTATAAATAAGAGATTACCTTCCCAATATCTTACAGCTATTCCCGCCTCTCAATCTCTCCCTTACGATTCCATCTCTCGCTCGATCCCATTCCCCTTATGGTTCTCACCCTACCCTTTATGCTACCACATGCTTACCAATGATGCACTAACTTCCACTTGTCAATCCCTACTCAAAGTTTCAATCCATGGTCTGGAGGTCAAAGTTCTACTACCTTTATAGGTTGGAATCCTATTTTTATAGCGTTAGGATCAGGGAATTAGTTTATTGCTGGTCACCAGGGGAATGTCACTTTCCCTTCATTGAGTGCTTATCAGGATTTTTCTCCTTTTTGAAATGCATGGAACCCCTACCAAGGGGTTTCTTCTTCATTCACTACCTCAGTCGGGGGAAATGGTCCAGTTTATAGTAACTCCATCTTGGGATGGGGTCATTCTCCGAATGCTGGGTCACAAGGATTTTCCTATGGCCCAGAATTCTCTACAAACTCTACCTAGCAACCTAGTGCCTCATCAAATCTAGGTTATTATTTTCCGAATATGGGGAATCCATCCTATGGGGGATGGAATTCCCAGGATCCTCCTCTATTACCATTTCTGGAAATTTTAAACTTGCTAGATTTATCGAAATTAAATAATGATCTTATCCGATATAGTCCGGGGTGGCCTCCGGTCCCTACCAAACTACCCTCATACATCCCAAATTTTGAAGAGAAGAATGGAGAGGATCCGGCGGATCACATCACCACTTTCCATTTATGGTGTTCATCAAACTCCCTGATTGATGATTCAATTAAGTTGAGGTTATTTCAATGCACCTTAACTAGAAATGCAGCCAAATGGTATATTGAGTTAACTGGGGGTAGTTTTTCTACTTTTGGAGATTTGGCTACCATGTTTCTAAATCATTTTCAGTTGCTTGTCCATTACGATACCGGGACTAAACTCCTAGCTAAGTTTAAGTAGGACAAGGCAACTCACATTTCTGATCATATTCAGGAATAGCGAAGAAGGAAGAGGCTCATTAAAGCCTATATTCTAAATGAATTCCTTCTAGAATGGTTTTTGAAATCCTTGCAGCTAGATATTTCTAAGGACGTATCCCTATCAGGGGTATTTTCCAAGGAGCAGGCTATTTTTAGGGCTCAGCAATTAGAACTGATTTATTCTCAATCGGGAGTCCTCAATAAAAATTTTCCTGATGCTCCTCACTCCAAATTGGACTTGTCAAAAACTAAACATGGTCCTCATGGTGATGTAATTATTGGTTTGGTCGATAGCAGTGCAGCTAATTTTCTTAGTTAATTGCAGCAGTTTTCTATACAATCTGCTTCTTCTAGTCAGGTTGTGCCTTCAGTGCCAACTCCTTCCCATTCTTCTTCAATAAATGTTGTAAAAAATTCTAACCCCAAAGGAAATCAACAATTCGAAGGGAAGAAGAAGGGACAAAATAATAAAAATAAGGGCAAAGATGGAAAGGGGAATGCAAATAAATCCAATGAGCATGTTGGTGAGGGTCAAAAGGATAAAAATAAAGTCAATTTTCCATGCAAGTTATGTATTGGAGACCATCTTACTCACCTTTTCCCTAAAATTAAGGATGCGCAGTGCTTGTTAGCCCAACAGGGTTCTTCCAGTTCCTAGACTATGTTAACAAACCCTTTTCCCCAAGGGCAGCAATTAGTTGTTGGTGCAAATAAAAATACTGGGGCTCCCTCTGGGGGCACCCAAGAAGGGGAAAACATATCAAACATATAAATGATGAGTGCTCATGCAGATATCACTACAATATCTCGTGATTATGGCGAAGCCGAATCTTCGAAAGCCAAGGGGGCTCTTGATAGTGCTGAATCGCTTCATATTACGAGGCCCACTGTTAAGCCTATACCTCAAATGCCAAAGGCATCTACAAAGTGTATGATGATTAATCCAAATTCCAAGGCCGCCTAGAACTACTCTGTTGTAGAAGATCTGGTGCAAATTCCTTGTGCCATGTCGGCTCTCGAGGTGCTCCAGTCTTGTCCAGCTTAGCGAAGTTCTCTCCTCGCTGTTATTGGGGCTATTGATCCAAATAACTCTCTTATTATTACATTTGATATGTCTAATTTCAAAAAGAGACTCCCTCATCATATGGCTTTCCATATTATATCGTTGTATCGAAAATTCAATATATTTCGAACAATCGTCGATGAGGGTGCTTCCACGTGTGTGATGTCTCTCACATGCTGGAAGGGAATCAAATCTCCCGTAGCTATTCCTTCAACCATTCTTCTGACTGTGTTTGATGTTCATTCTCACAGGCTGCATGGTATTGTTTCAGCTTTTCCCATTTTTGTTGGGGGAAAAACTGTTAACATCGAGGTTGAGATAGTTGATGCAAGCTTGGACTATAACCTTCTGTTGGGGTGAAATTGGATTTATGAGATGGATGCCGTTGCTGTAGAAATTTGCTGAATAATGAAGATTTATCCACCGATATTATCCTGGTCACACACTAATTGATCTTTATGCATAACACATAATCTCTTCTACGCATTAATCATCACATGCGGAAATAAAAACAACAAGCGATATTGAAAACATTCACATGCGCACATAGAAACACATTCAACACATATAAACACAGTATGTATACTGGGGAAAGCTTACAGCTAAAAACCCCCAACTATCTGTATAATATAATGATCAATAACATGCAACAATCATAGTACAATACTCCTCACAAGCAATCAGTACTATCTCCAAAAGTTACACACAAACTAGCTCAGTTTTGAACAAGTCACGGGTTCAAAACTCCTCCACTGTTTCCCTGCCTCTACTGCGCAATCCAAGATGAGAATGAATTGGTTTTGGGTTCCAATCCCCCTGGCTTTAACTGTGCAATCCTCATTGGAAATCTCAATCAATCAATGTGCAAATCTCATGCACAACTATAGTCACAACTGATAGTAGACTCCACCCTTTCACCCACCTCTAACACTGGTCTCCACTGAACTGTCCATGCACTGCTGTTAACTGATGTGTTCTTTAGTTGAATAATGAGTTAATAATTAGTGAATTAATTAATAATTAATTCACACCACTCATCACTAGTGTATTTTTCAGTTAGACTAAATACAACTAGTTCAACTATGTTAAACCGAACACAACTCATCAACTCTCAATCAACTCCACCAAACTGCCTACGATGAGTTCTAATCGGGTCAACCATGTATTACGTTCAATCAAACCCTAGAACAGTATACCCTTCTCACACCGAGACAAAGCACATCCAAGCATCAAACTGAAGTGCTCCAAGAGGATAAGATAATGCTTATAGTCCAAATATTATTAAGGGCTAATAATATTTGACTGTTCTATTTTTAGACAGGCAGTCTAAAAATAGACTTCGACCTGTATGTCTAAAAATAGATGTCCATCTATTTTTACCAACTTGACCAATCATTCAAGAATAGCATCCCGCAAATCCTAGACCATGCTCCATATCTAAAAACAGATTTTTCATAAAAATTTCATATGTGGGTCCTTGTACCTTAGTTTTAGGTGATTACTTAAGTAGGTGTTGGGGTTCCCATGTTTTGGCCAGATTGGCAAGACCAAAAGATGAGACAACATCAGAACCACTTTGGGGCCCTAGGATCTAGCCCTCCTGGACCCGGAGAGGGATCTCTCCAATAGAGCAAAGAATGATATGTCTTTAAAGCTCGAATTGAGATATTAGGCTAGTTATGAAGCACAAAGGGGGGTTTAAAGTGATTTGGTTGAAGGGTTGCTGGGTTGGTTAGGAGATCATGGACCGGGAAAGCAATGGGAGAAAAGGAACAAAGCAACAGAATGTTTCAGTAAGGAGAATGGGCCAAGACAGTGCCATCCATTGGGCTATGGAGTCATAAAAGGAAATTACTTGCATCCACTAGCCAAGGCTTTCAAAGGGAAAGTCATCTACACTAAAGGATCTTTTAGATAGATGATGGGATGGAACATTAAGGAGGAAAGTGAAAGAAGGAAAGCAACCAAATTTCTGTCTATAGATCAGGTCAGAGGTCATTTAACTCCAGACCTGCTTGGACATACTCAAAGGCAGCTCTCAAAGAGACAAAGGGGCTGCTTATAGATCAGACCAGAGGTCATTTAACTCCAGGTCTGCTTTAGAAACTCCAAGGGAAAAACAGAGATAAGATTACAAAGAAACATCTAAGAAGCAAACCCCCAAGTTCATACATCAGCCAGCAGGCAAAAACATCCACTGCACTGGTTAAACTCCACGAATTTACTCTTAGATACACATGAAGCAGAAAACATAAAGGTAGGGAGAGCAGACAGCATAGGGCACCTAACACAGGTGAATCCTATACCATTATTCTGATGCCTACCAGCAGAACATGAAACAGTATGAAAATGTAAATAACAGAGTTAAGAAAAACATCACCAATAGTAATAGACCAGGATCCTGTGAAATGTGCTTTGATTAATAGATGCAAAACCAGTCATGTACAATATGGCTCAATGGCTAATACAGTCCCAACTTCTCCTCCCAGCCTATTACATACAACTACTCTGCTACTCTCTCCCAAGACTGTTCTAACAGTCGGAATGAATCCCTCTAACAGCAGATGCCCAACAAGGAAACAACAACCGGGCAACCGACAACAACCTTTACAATTCGTTCTCAGGGATTTTATAGGAGAAGAGGAAGAGACAGAGGCAGATAGACAATTAAATGAGACTCATTAAGACAGAATGGCGGAAGTGTCCACGCCCACACTGCTTAATGGCTATCTGCAACGCTATAGGTACTCTGAGACTGGTTCGGAGATCTCTGTCAGGTCGATTTTGACCTCTGATACATTCTTTAAATCCTTACGGTGTCTGGAGCTTTGCGCTAGCCTTCTGAAATAAATGAACTGGATGAAAGTCTGCAAGGCCCTCCATGCTTCTTTAATGCTGTTTGACAATCTCTTGAGAAGTTCTCTCAGTGCATTAATCTGTTTAAGGGCTCGAGGAGGCATGGAGATTATTGTGGGAAGATGTCCTTCTGGAGAAGAGTACTTCTGCTGATATATAAACACAGATAAGACTTTACCGCGTGCTCTTGGTCTTCGAACTGTGCCTTGATCCTTTGAATACGGGGCAAGACATTTAATTTCATTAATAACAGGCACCAACCCCTTTGAATTCCTTCTGCTGGTCGCTGGCAATGCAGAACGGGCCATCTCTGTACTATTCCGCATAGTGGAAAGAGACTGTAAAGCCGGGCGGAGGTGGTGGAGGAAATGCTGTGGAGGCAGCGGAATGGTGGCAGGATAGTGGAGAACCAATGGAAAGAACACATAGCGGCGGAGAAATGATGAAGAGTGGTGGAAGAACATTTGTTAGTGTAAAAGCCCATAGTTATCTCTTGGGTGAATTACACAGGAAAACACGCAGAAACAAGGGAACGAAAAAATGGAGTGGGACCCAGCGGAGGCGGAGGGAGATTAAACCTGAACCGTCCGATCACGGAGGAAACGAACAGTCACGATCTAATCGCTCAATCGCAATCGGGGGTCAGACGAAACGGTTTACGATTGCGATCAGAGAGGGGCTTGCGATTGAGCGCTGGCCGTTGATCTCGGGAAGGATGGATGGTCAGGATTGAATCGGAGATGGAGGGAAGGGAACCAGCGATTGAGCGCTGACCGTTGATCTGGGAGGAAACGGGCGGCCGAGATTTAATCGGGGCAGAGGCAGAAAGGCTTGCAATCAGCGATCGGAGGAATGGAGCGATTAGGCGCTGACCGTCGGATCGCGGGAGAATGGACGGCTGCGATTCAATTGGGGGATCGCAATCGGAGCTGTTCCAATGTGACTTGCGATTGCGATCGGAAGGGGGTTGCGATTGAGCGATAGCCGTCGGATCGCGCGGCAGATCAACGGCCAGGATGAGATCGGAGGATGGCAATCAGAGCGGCATTGTTGAGACTTGCGATTGCGATCGAAGAAGGGCTGCGATTAGATCTCCACCGTTGGATCTGCAGGGTAGATCAACGGCCTTGATTACATCGCGAGACCTGATTAATAAAATGATCGCATCAGGGCTTTTGCTGTTTACAAAGGAAATACGCACCCGCCCGACCTTCCGATTGCGATTGGCGCTCGGGACTTAAGCGCTTGGTCCCAGTGCCGGGGCACATGTGGGGAAGTGGTTAAGGGAAAGGGGCTAGGCCTTATAATAAGGTCGGAACATGGGTTTTTTGCCCATTTTGATGGATTTTGGAGGTTTTAAAGGGAAACGATAGGGGGAAAAAGGGGGGGGAAAGAAGGCCAACAAAGGTTAAGGGGGGAATTTAAAGGGGATTTTAGGGGGAAATGAAGGGTAAGAAGGGAAATAGAAGGGGAAGACAAGGGGGATAAAATGGAGGCTAATTGGGGGTGAAATAAGAAGGAAAAGGGGGCCTTTGGGCATTTATTCATAGCAGAGAGGCTTTATATGGAAACTACAGAGGGATGCACGAATGCTATTAAAAGACACATGGAGGCTCTATGAGACTATGTTTTTAGAGGAAAATGTATCTTCGCGTTCAAAACAATTTAGCCCCCTATTTGCTTGTCAAAAAATTTATAGGGGGCTAACAGTGGCTCCACATGGGGATGGCTTCTTCTTGAAGGAGCCAAGAAACCAGAAAATGATCTCTTGGTGTAGGCCAGATGCCTGCTGCTTGAACCATCCTTTTCTTTCCTTAGATCAGCTGCCACAAACTATGAAGACAACATATCAGCAGTACAATTCTTCCAAACAACTACCTACCCACACTATAGTCCTAACATTTTTTCTTCTTGGGTGCATTTGGACTTGCAGACCCTTTTACATCATTAATCTTTTCAAACAGGAAAAATAAACCTATTCTACCTCTACCCTTATTACTCCATGAGACCAGATTAGACTATTGGTCTCACATGTTTCTCTACCTACACTACTACCTGCTAGGATTAGACTGTCTAGCAGGTTTCTTCTCTACATTCTAAGACAGAAAATGAAACAACTAATCTACTTGCTCATGTACTGAGCCTTATTGAGCTTTTCCTACCTACCCTACTCTAACTG
This sequence comes from Pinus albicaulis, assembly GCA_034641835.2. Lineage (NCBI taxonomy): Eukaryota > Viridiplantae > Streptophyta > Pinopsida > Pinales > Pinaceae > Pinus > Pinus albicaulis. The sequence continues at coordinate 5,009 of JAXQQM020060942.1, read as the reverse complement.
GGATATTTACAATCTAGCTTACAAACATGGTCTTCCAATGTAACCAGTCCATCAAGTGATCCCATGGCTGGTCCTTCTTGCTCAACTCCTTGAGCATGCTGGATAGGCAGGGCAGCTCCCACTCTTTTTGTTCAACAACAGCAGCCTTGAAAAGTTTTGTTTCTGCTTGCAACATGCTGCTGAGCAAGACCTTTGATCCTTCTTCAAATGTATGCAGGAAATGTGCATAAGGATCATGAAAAGATACCTGGCTGCAAATGTCTGGCAGGCTGGCTTCGACCAGGATCTCTTCTTCTTCCACTGGATCAAGAAGAAGACTCTCGAGAGAGAGAGAGAATCTCCCTCATCTTCTGAACTGGAGGACTCATCGTATATTGGGGTTGAGTCCTCTCGGAGCTCCGATATGTTCTGCTCTGGTGTGCTAAGCTCCGTGAAAAGGTCCATGTATTCTTGAGCAGGGGCTTGTTCCATTACTTCCTCCTTTTCAAGAGGAAACTCCTTGCTTTCATCGTGCTCAAGAATTTCTTCTTTGATTTCCTCCTCATCTTCTGTAAGGAAATACTACTGGCGTCTGATCTCATGACACTCGTCACTGATGTTTTCATAACTTTCCCCATCAGTGTCATAGATAGGCAGACCTGACCAAGTCCACCGTTCTGGGCGCACAACAAATCTTTCTTCGTTCTGATCCACAGAGGAGTCTTCTGAATCTGAATCATCAAACTCATAAAATGGCTGAGCAGGAGCGTGTGTTCTATAGAAGGCCTCAGAGGTGGACTGCTGATTTAATATCTGTTCAATCTCTTCTTCTGTTAAAAGAGGGGTTTCCCTTTCATCATGGACAGAAGAGCAGCAATCCTCTCTCTCTTGCATTAGCTGACTGGGAGGCGGGATGTCTTCTTGAGCCTCTTCTTCAACATCAGACTCTGCCTCTTCCATGTTATCTCCTGTTTCCTCAAGGCAGCTTTCCCTATCAGCCTTTGCTAATAGGTCCTGATATTCTTTGGTCAGCATAACACAAGACATAGGTAAGCAATCAGGCAATTTCTGATCACTTTCCTTTTCATCTTCTACATATTCTTGAGCATCATATAGGTCCTGCTCATATTCTAGATCTTGAGTTTGTTCTTGTTCTGAAGGAGACATGGGTTGTTCAAAATAATCATCATCTGCATTCATATTAGCCATGTACGTCTCCAGCATTTCACCAAGCACTTCTGTTATTCTGCATACTTTATTATACAAAGCATTATAATTTGCATCCCTGTCCATGCTTGGATTCACGCTTATGCAAAGAAGGCTACTGCCTCTTCTCAACCAGTTCAGTGTCCTTCACCAGTGGAGTCATTTGGTCTTTGGATCATAGGGAGTGTGGAGTCACCAGGTGGATGATTATGACTGTTTGGAGCTGGATGCTGTCCACCATCAGCAATGAAAAGCCAATCTAGAGACAAAGCAGTCCTTCCCTAGTGGAGTCGCCATTATGTTGGGGTTCCCATGTTTTGGCCAGATTGGCAAGACAAAAAGATGAGACAACATCAGAACCACTTTGGGGCCCTAGGATCTAGCCCTCCTGGACCCGGAGAGGGATCTCTCCAATAGAGCAAAGAATGATATGTCTTTAAAGCTCGAATTGAGATATTAGGCTAGTTATGAAGCACAGAGGGGGGTTTTAAATAATTTGGTTGAAGGGTTGCTGGGTTGGTTAAGATATCATGGACTGGGAAAGCAATGGAAAGAAAGGAAGAAAAAAGCAGGCTGTTTCAGCAAAGAGGATAGGCCGAGACAGTGCCATCCATTGGGCTATGGAGTCATAAAAGGAAATTACTTGCAACAACTAGCCAGGGCTTCTAAAAGGAAAGTCATCTACACTAAAGGATCTTTTAGATAGATGATGGGATGGAACATTAAGGAGGAAAGTGAAAGAAGGAAAGCAACCGAATTTCTGTCTATAGATCAGGTCAGAGGTCATTTAACTCTAGACCTGCTTGGACATACTCAAAGGCAGCTCTCAAAGAGACAAAGGGGCTGCTTATAGATCAGACCAGAGGTCATCTAACTCCAGGTCTGCTTTAGCAACTCCAAGGGAAAGACAGAGATAAGATTACAGAGAAACATCTAAGAGGCAAACCCCCAAGTTCATACATCAGCCAGCAGGCAATAACATCCGCTGCACTGGTTAAACCCGTGAATCTACTCTTAGATAGCACATGCAGCAGAAAACATAAAGGTAGGGAGAGCAGACAGCATAGGGCACCTAACACGGGTGAATCCTATACCATTATTCTGATGCCTACCAGCAGCATGGCGAAACAATGCGAAATGTAATAAACAGAAAGGAGAAACACATCGGCCAATAGTAACAGACCAAGATCTCGTAAATGGTGTTTTGATTAACAGATGCAAACCGCTCATGTACAATAAGCTCAATGGTCACATACCAGAGCTTTCTGTACTTATTACACAACCACCGTTATCCCTCCTACGATCGTTTAACAACAAATGAATCTCTAACAATAATCAATGTTAATCGAATAACAATGTAACTTTACAATTCATTCTCAGATTTGTAGGAGAAGAGGAAGAGAGGGAGGCAGATAGACACTGAATGGAACTATTAAGACAGACGGGCGGAAGGGTTCAGCTTGTTTCGGCACACCGCGCTGGCTATCTCTGGCACGCTGTAGGTACTCTGAGACTGGTTCGGAGATCTCTGTCAGGTCGATTTTGACCTCTGATACATTCTTTAAATCCTTACGGTGTCAGGAGCTTTGCGCTAGCCTTTTGGAATAAATGAACTGGATGAAAGTATACAAGGCCCTCCATGCTTCTTTAATGCTGTTTGACAATCTCTTGAGAAGTTCTCTTAGTGCATTAATCTGTTTAAGGGCTCGAGGAGGCATGGAGATTGTTGTGGGAAGATGTCCTTCTGGAGAAGAGTACTTCTACTGATATATAAACACAGATAAGACTTTACCGCGTGCTCTTGGTCTTCGAACTGTGCCTTGATCCTTTGAATACGGGGCAAGACATTTAATTTCATTAATAATAGGCACCAACCCCTTTGAATTCCTTCTGCTGGTCGCTGGAAATGAAGAACGGGCCATCTCTGTACTATTCCGCACAGTGGAAAGAGACTGTAAAGCCGGGTAGAGGTGGTGGAGGAAATGTTGCGGAGGCGGCGGAATGGTGGCGGGATAGTGGAGAAACAATGGAAAGCAGTCATAGCGTTGAAAGAGCCTGATGAAGAGTGGTGGGAAGAATAAGAAATATTTGTTAGTGTAAAGCCCTGTACAAATATTCCTTGAAGTAATCACACATGCAAACACGAAACAAGGAACGAACGAACGATGTGGGCTCCAATGGAGGCGGAGGGAGATTAAACCTGAACCGTCCGATCACGGAGGAAACGAACGGTCACGATCTAATCGCTCAATCGCAATTGGGGGTCAGACGAAACGGTTTGCGATTGCGATCGGAGAGGGGCTTGCGAATGAGCGCTGGCCGTTGATCTCGGGTCCGTATCACCACCACAATCCACCTGGGAGGAGAAACAGAGGTGCGACAATGAAGGATGAAGGCCGAAACCGTAGGATCAACGGGGAGATGGATTGCCAGGACGAATCGAAGCGTCAGGAGAAGGACCTACACTGCGATCGGGCGGAGGTGTGATTGAGCGCCGGCCGTCAGATCGCGGAAGGACGGACGGTCAGGATTGGAACTGCAGACGGAGGGAAGGGAACCAGCCGATTGAGCACCGACCGTTGATCTAGGAGGAAATGGGCGGCCAGACGAACCTGTGAAGAGGCAGAAAGGCTTGCAATCGGCCGATCGAGGAATGGAGCGATTAGGCGCCCACCGTCGGATCACGGGAGAATGGACGGCCGCGATTCACCTGGGGACCGCAATCGGAGCTGTTCCGATGTGACTTGCGATTCGATTTAAGGGGGTCACATTAGAGCTCCACCGTTGGATCTGCAGGGTAGATCAACGGCCTTGATTACATCGCGAGACTTGATTAATAAAACGATCGCATCGGGGCTTTTGCTGTTTGCAAAGGAAATACGCACCCACCCGACCTTCCGATTGCGATTGGTGCTCGGGACTTAAGCGCTTGGTCCCAGCGCCAGGGCACATGTGGGGAAGTGGTTAAGGGAAAGGGGCTAGGCCTTATAATAAGGTCGGAACATGGGTTTTTTGCCCATTTTGATGGATTTTGGAGGTTTTAAAGGGAAACGATAGGGGGAAAAAAGGGGGGGGAAGAAGGCCAACAAAGGTTAATGGGGGAATTTAAAGGGGATTTTAGGGGGAAATGAAGGGTAAGAACGGAAATAGAAGGGGAAGACAAGGGGGATGAAAAGAGGCTAAATGAGGGGAAATAAGAGGGAAAAGGAAGCCTTTGGGCATTTCCTCATCAACAGAGAGGCTTTATAAGGGAAATCAGCAGAGGGGATACTATCAAAGGATAAAAGACACATGTAGGCTTCAAGGAGACTATGTTTTCAGAAGAAATGCATTCCTTGAAGGCTCAAAAACAATTTAGCCCCCTATTTGCTTGTCAAAAATTTCATAGGGGGCCTAACACTAGGATCGGGGAAGATGTTTCGGGAGGCCTCCTTCATTGTTTCTTCGTGCCATTTTCAACACTCCCTTTCAAAAAATTGTCTTTGCATGTGACATGAGCTCCATTACATTCGCCTGCTGACCTCCTGGCCTTGCATCCATGCATGCACTCTGCAGCTCCTCGAGCGAGATAGGCTCCCAGGCTCAACTCATTCAGTCGATGCATCTGTCAAAGTCTTTGACTTAGGCTTAGCTCTTTGCCTTGTCATCGGGGAACCAACATGACTGTTGAACTCTTTACACCCATGCACTCTTGCACTTGCTGTCAACTTTGATCCGCGCTCCAGTATCCGACACTGTCACTTTGATATGCCTGCATCAATCCAACTAATCTGCTACTGCTGTGCTGTGGACACCTCGTAGCCAGGTTCAACTCATGAGATCCA
>JAXQQM020082882.1:0-19677 GCA_034641835.2 Pinus albicaulis | reverse complement strand
GATGAATTCCATTTTCAAACCCTTACTTAGAAAATTTTTGTTGTTATTTTTTGATGATATACTAATCTACAATAGGTCTTGGAAGGATCACGTACAACATATTGACAGGGTGCTCAAACTATTGGAGGAGAAACAATTATATGCAAAAACCTCCAAATGTCTCTTTGGAGTACAAGAGGTGAAATATCTAGGTCATATTGTATCTCACAAGGGTGATAAGGTATACCCTAACAAAATTAAATCCCTTAAGGAATGGAAAGCCTCCAAAATTATAAAGAAACAATGAGGATTTCTCGAGTTAACATGGTATTATCCCAAGTTTGTTAAGAATTATGGGATAATAGTAGCACCTCTAGCAACATTATTGAAGAAATATGAATTTTCATGGACACCTAAAGCAATTAAGGCCTTTGAACATCTTAAAGAGGCAATGTAGCTAGCACCGATATTATCTATGCCACACTTCACAAAATTCTTTATCGTCGAATGTGATGACTAAGGAAATGGAATTTGTGCTTTTTTAATGCAAGAAGGAAGACCCATTGCTTTTGAAAGTCATCCAATCAAAGGAAAGTATTTACATAAATATATTTATGAGAATGAAATTTTGGCAATACTACATGCACTAAAGAAATGGCGACATTACCTAATTGGAAGACTCTTCAAGGTAAAAACTAATCATAATAGTCTTAAATACTTTTTGGAATAGAGACTATATTTAGAAGAGAAGAAAAAAGGGTCACAAAGATATTCGGTTATGGCTCTAAAATCATCTACAAAAAAGGGAAGCTAATTCTTTTTGGAGATGCACTCTTAAGAAAGGATGAAGAGCTGGAAGAATTTATTTATGCCATTTCTATTATCCAAACAGATTAAATAACCAAAGCAAGGGATGAATGGAAAAAGGATGAATAATTTTTGACACACATTCAAAATTTCTAGCAAGATCCTACTATATCTAATACATTTAGTTGGAAAAATAATTCCTTACGGTACAAAGATCGCTTATATCTTTGTAAGAATTCCCAACTAAAACAAAATATTATTTTGGAATTGAACACTTCTGCTTTAGGAGGACACTCAGGATTTTTAAAAACTTACTTCAGGATGGAGAAAGTTTTTTTTTAGATGCCCTTAAATCTGATATTCAAAAGTCTGTGGTGGAATGTTTGGGTTGCCACCAAAATAAAGTTGAGACAATTAAGACCCCGGGTCTTCTACAACCTTTATCCATTCCAAGTCAATGTTGAGAGGAGATTTCAATGGATTTTATCATAGGTTTACCTAATTCCAAAGGAAAGAGTGTCATCATGGTGGTAGTTGATAGACTTACCAAGTATGCACACCTTTGTGCATTATCTCATCCATTTAAAGAAATTTCATTTGCCACTGCATTTATAGAAACAATTCAAAAGCTACATGGAAACCCAAATATTATTATAAGTGACAAAGATCCCATTTTTATTGAAAATTTTTGGACAGAATTATTTTCTTGTTTGGGTACTCAGCTAGCTCATAGCTCATATTATCACCCTCAATCCAATGGGAAAACTAAGATAGTGAACAAACGTTTGGAAGGATATATTCATTTTTTTGTATTTGATAAACAAACATAATGGATAAAGTGGTTACCTCTGGCTCAATGGTGGTATAAAACTTCCTTCCATAGTGTAGAAAAAATAACCCCATTTATGACACTTTATGGATATCATCCACCATCCATCACATCATATTTAAGATAAAATTCTAAGTTTCAAGTAGTGGAATATCAGATCGAGCATCAAAAACAAGCTCTACAACTCTTAAAGGATAACCTAAATTTGGCACAAAATCGAATGAAACAACAGATAGATCAATCCAAAATTCCCTCAATAAAGCTAAGAAGGATAATAAATTATCGCCAAAGTATTATGGTCCTTACAAGGTGTTCCAAAAGATTGGTACTATGGCATACAAATTGGAGCTTCCTAATTCTTCTTGAGTGCATCCAGTTTTCCATGTTTCATGCTTAAAGAAGGTTATAGGTGACAAACTTCTAGTTCAAACAATATTGCCAGAAGTTGACCAGGAAGGAAAAATCATATTGGAACTTGAAGCAATCATGGAAACAAGAACTCGATAGCTACGAAATCGATTAGTTTCAGAATATCTCATCAAGTGGAAGAACCTATCCACTGAAGATTCTACATGGGAGGGTGAGAATTTTATACAAAAGCATCCAAAGCTACTCAAGCATTGAGGACAACACTTTTTTGAAGGAGAGGGGCATGTTAGGTCCCTACATTACTAGTATAGTCCCTTATTATTATTAGTGTAGACCCCTTATTGTTATTGTTATACCCTTGTAATCTCCATATTGTTATTATTTTTCCCTTAGATTATTATTGTTAAGTAGTCTAGGATTACATTGTGACCCCATGGACTCATATATATATAAAGGAGGTTTTTTCATTTTTATCATCCAAGAATTGTTCATTTATTTAATGTAAAGGATGTTTCCCCCTCGAAGTGGATTATTTCTAAGGCGTTGATCTTTCTTTTCTTCTATTTTTGGAGATGGTTTCATAACACATTGAATCTGGAAGAAATTGAAGAGAATTAATTCTTTATTGAATAAATTTTCATTGCATAGAGCCTTTCTCAATGGAAATGCAATTTCTTCCTTTTTTTAGGCAACATGCTATTGTTGTACCTAATCATCAATCACAAAATAAATAATTAAGAAAATTAGTAGAAACACATAAAATCTAAAAAATAAAATATTTAAATTCAATTTATATAATAAAGCTTACATGAACCTAAGAATAAATCCAAAACCAAATCTCCTTCAATTGAACATAGATATATAATATAGTTAATCAATGTTTGCAGTTTTTTTATAAATGTTAACTATATCTCCTTTGCATCTTTATCATGATATTTTAGTTTTCTTACAACAACATCATGAACTAGTACTTGACTATGAATCTTCCCATCTACTCTATTCATAAGAATAGGGTTATAGCTATCCTCTTTTGTCCAACATTCAATATAGATGAACTGAATCATTTATAGTAGGTTGATATTTGGAAGAAACAAGATTTTAATTTTTCCTATAACATAACATATGAAAATTTCAATTAAATTGTACATAAAAAAAAAAAAATTAACATTAATTTAACATATAATTTCAATGTCTTACCATGTAAGTTACATCCTTGAGTTTTTCCCTTGAACCTTGTTAATAACATTGCAAATTATGTGTCTGAAGGAGATGTCTCAAATATCCAAAGTGGTGATTTTGTGATTTCTTGAAATCCCATAACCACTTTACTAAAATCATGATAAGTATATGATTCACTATCATACTCAATGTATGGGAGATATAAACCATGAGGAATATTTTCAATAACTAGGGCATATTCCCTTTTAGGTATGATTTTTGTAATGTCTTCAAAATCACCTGGTATTATTTGATATTGGATATTGTTGAGCCCATTCCAAATGAAATGATTAAGAGTAGGATCAAGTTCAAAATTAATAAGACTTTGCTTTCTCATCTTTTCCAACATAATTTTTTGAATAAAGCTTTTGGAAGTCTATGCTACTCAATTTTCATCCTTCTTCGATATCTTTAATGACATAAAAATATATATATGTATAAGTAATAAATAAAAATAGTTTACATATGAATAAAATGAATGTCTAAAGAAACATACCTTATTGAACGCAATATAAAAATATTTAGGTCTCGCTATAGAACTTGATTCTAGGTAGTGGCGCACAACATCATCCCAACTGTCTTCATTCAAAATTTTAACCATATGTTCTATTATTTTCATACAAATATTCTGAGTGAATAAATAAGTTTAAAATTGTTAATATAGTGATATGTATAACAAATTCTACCAACAACAATATATTTTATTTAAAATACAATTATAATTACAGGAAAATAACAAATAATTCAACAACCTTACTTTTAAAATTCCGCGCACATTTCATCCATTGATAATTTACCTGACTTCACATGGGATAATACTAATTTGACTAGTTTCTAATCCTTTACTCCTTGCATTTTTCTCCAAGGTCTGATAGTCATGTCGTCTGGAATTTGCTTCATTTCAGGATCTATCTTACTGTTGGTACATATAATGGGTTTACACTTTTTAACCTTCTAATTTTTTATAGAAATATTCTCCCACCACTCAAAAATATTATCGATCAATTCCCATATCTACCTAGTTCTAAATTCCAAATGAAAAGTATTATCCATTCTTCTGAATATATTTGAATGTATTTTTCCACAATTTTATTTGATTTTTTCCTCAATTTGATAACCTATTTCCATTAAAAATTCCTTTCGAAAGGTTAGACTGACTTTTTCCTTGTCCCCACCACATTTTTCTATGAATTCATTATGAATAAATTTGACCCTTTGGATGAAAGTATTTTTCATTATTTACTCATTATCTGCATTATGACCCCATGCCAATAAGTTTTCTTATGTTTCTCTTAAACCAACGTAAATGCTTCATTTCACTATTTCAAAAATATGTTTAGTGGGATATTCCTCAATCAATTTCCTTTTAGCCTCTACCAAATGGTTCCCTCCAATTACATAATATTTATAATAAAAATATTTTGTCTTTTCAAATTTTTATTTGTTGGGAACCTGACGTGGATCAACAAGAACAACATAATCCACCACATGCGCATATGGATTGAACCTGAACAATATTTTCAGATTATGTACGTGTAGGAAATGTGCCTATCTAATTTCATATTGAGATTGTCCTTCATCTGGCCTATAGAATTAGTTAACATTAAGCTCAAATGTTTGGCCACCATAAATTAATTTATTCTTCCTCAACTCATATTGAATGGATTTTTTTTTCTTAATAATGTCATCCTCTAACTCAACACCTGGTGTTATGATTTCTCTACTTCCTTTAGAGCTTTCAATTCATTCTTCACTGTCACTCATGACTTTTACAGGTTGACCAACATTTGATTTCTTCTTCTTACTGGTTAAAATATCCTCTTTCTGATAAACAAACTCTTCATCATCATGAACAAGAGGGACATATTTGGCCTTTTTTCTTTTTTGTATTTGATTTTTTTTCTCCTTTTCAACAACAGTTATAACCCCCTACTCACTAATTTTATCTTAATATTCAGCCTCATTTTCCACATCTTCAAAAGAAACATGTTTAGGTCTACTAGATTGACCCACCTTAGTGAGTCTTGGTTGATCCCCTCTTTGTAATATTGCAGTGTCAAGAGCTATTGATATTTTCTTCATTCTCCTTTATTCTTTTGTATTTATGTGGAAAGTATTAATCGAAGTCATAAAATTTTTCCCCAGATAATAAATACCCTCCAACATGTTTGAAAGAATCTCAACAAAATCCTATGAAAAAAATAAAATATGTCAATGATCAATAATTTATAAAAAATTAAATAATCCTTACAATAATGCATAACACAATTATAAATAAGCATACATACAATGCTATTTTCAATGTTTCTTGCGATTTTTGCACACAATTTTGTATATTCTTCATTTGTGTCATACTTGACCTTTGATAGACAATATCTAACCTTTTGATGTTTATTAAATATTCTTGCAAGAACATAAATAGTGTTTTTATTCGACATAGAACATATCTCTCGTACTCTTCCAATCACCTCATATAATTAACCTAAGTTAATTATACCACAAAACATATAAATATGTATCATCATTTTCATTGTTTTAAAGATACCGTGAAAAATGTGTTTTCTTTATTTCCTATGCATTCTTCCATTCAGAATTAACCTTGAATGTACTTGATGGGCCACTTGCTTGACTTTTATTACATTTTTCAATTTTTGTGTGCTCAAAAAAACTCATAGTGTGTCCAACAATATCCTTAGTTCATTTAACAGTATCCATAGTGCGTCCAGCTGCAAATTTATGATTTTGAAATTGCTACCCTTGGTCTAGAAACATTCACAAAGACCTTCTTTGTTGTCATCTTCTTGACCATATATATATATATATATATATATATATATATATATATATTAGTTAATGAAAAAACACATATGTCAATTAAACAAAAATTTTCTTTAAAATTTTGCTAATATAAATTTAAAATTAATAGAAAATTAATTTCTGTAAAATAAATTTAAAAAAAAAATCAATTTATTTGCAAAACCATATAAATTTAAATTAAAACAAAAAATGTCTATATAATTTTTCCAAATATAACTATATATTTTTAAAATTATAAAAACATATACATTTTTTCATTTAAATACAAATAATTTTAAAGAATATATATGTGTGTGTGTGACATACTTTTTTTTATTTAAAAACAAAAACAATAAAATTTTAAAATGATCAAACAAATAAAAAAAATTAAAACAATTATATAAATTTTAAATTTTAAATCCTATAACTAAAAACAAATATAGTTTTTAAATTATTTATTAAAATTTTAAAAATATTATTTATTTATTTTTAATTTTATTTTATTTTTGTAGTTTTAAATATAAGAATAAAAAAATTTCACATGTCGAGGGCTGGAGGTAGATTGAGCGATGTTGTGGAGTTTTGTTTGAATGGCCTCTGACCCCTGGCTAGGCGAAGGTTCGTTCTCATAATCGACCTCCACCTAGCTAGGGATCGTAGGTCGCCCAGGGGGGATGGAGGCCAGCTGGGTAGCACTCCATAGTGTTGCCTGACCATGTTCTTGCCCCTTTCTGGGTGGGCGTCGATTCTCGAAGCACTGCCAAGTCGGCCTTTGGCCCCTTGTTGGGCCGAGGTCGATGGTCGATTCTAATAATACACCTCCACCTAGACGGGGGCCAGAGGCCAGCCATGGAGTGCTTGAAAATGCTGCCCAGCCGGCCTATGTCCCCCGTGCAATAAAAAAAAAGTTAATTTAAATAAAAAATTAAAAAAAAAAAAATATATATATATATATATATATATATATATATATATATATATATAATTTAAATAAAAAAATAAAAGAAAAAAAAATAATAATTTTTTTTTGCACTTTTAAGAAAAAATAAATAAAATAAATAGAACTATTTTCTTTTCTATGCATGGTTGTTTTTTTGTTTTTTTTTTCGTGGAGGAACCAAACAACCCTAAAAAATAGTTTTTTTTTCTAAATTTTTGTCCTAAAACCCTACAAATTACAGTTTTATTTTCCATTTTCTTTTCTTTAAAATTAAAAAACAGGGTTTTGGAACATAAAAACCATAAAAAAAAATAGCTTTGGAACATAAAAACCATAAAAAATAGCTTCTCTCCAAATTCATCTTTAAATGGTCAAAATAGAAGGAAAAATAACCTTTAAAATGTTTAATACTCCTATTTAGTGTGTTATCAATGCTAATGCATCATCTCCACATAATTGCTCCAACAAAACCCAGAAGACTCTATGTGATGTGGGGAATAGAAACAATGATTGTTATTATATAGTGAAGATTGTATGATTGCTTTAACGTTTCACGAATATGGGATTAAAATTTAAATTAAGAAAATTAATATGTAGTTATTATTATAGGTTTATATTAACTTTTATCAATGTTGGAAGTAAAATAAAACATAAATTTAAGAAATTAATTATGATACATAGTCAATGTTAAATTATTTAAATAAAAAATTATTTTCGTTTGGAAGGAATGCATGAAAGGAATATTTTTTTGGATATTTTGAATAGCAGGTATGGTGCAATATTTGAAAACCAACACTTTAGTAAAATGCTTTGAAATACGTTTTAGATGAATATTTTGGAGGGAAATATTTCAAACGAAAATTTTGGAGGGAAAATGTTTAGTGAAATTTTTTGGGGGAAATTTTAGAGGGAATTTTTCAGTCTTTAAGCTATATATTGCTATTGGGAGAGAGTGCATTTCTATCATTCAACATATTCTTGTTGAAATTCATGGGTTCTTCTGAGAGTGAAGTTTTTATTTCTACAACATCAACATCTTTTTCACACAACAACTCTATTCAGATTGATGACTATAACAGGATTTCATTCACCATGAATAGAGATTCTAATTGTCGACTTGGTTGTAATCCTAAGGATGATGAGAACATAATTGATGAAAGGCAGCAAAAATAAATTTATGTAAATCAAGAGTCAGTTATTCCACTTAGTCTTAATCCTAAGGATTATGAGAGAACCAGTGATGAAAGGCATGATGAATAATTTCTAGAGTCAAAATTTCCACTTCGTCCTAATCCTAAGGGTTATGAGGGCACCACCGATGAAGGGGGGTGAATAATTTCCAAAGTCAAAATATCCACTTCATCCTAATCCTAATAATTATACGAGAACCACTGATGAAGGGGGATTGAAGAATTTCTAGTGTTAAAAAATCCACTTCTTCCTAATCCTAAGTATTATGCAAGCACTACTGATGAAGAGGGGAATAAATATTTCTAGATTCAAAATATCCACTTTGTCCTAACATTAAGGATTATGCGAGCACCACTGATGAAGGGGGGAATGAATACTTTCCAGAGTCAATATATCCACTTCCTACTCATCCAAGGGATTATGCAAGCACCATTGATGAAGAGGGGAATGAATAATTTCCATAGTCAAAATATCCACTTCATCTTAATCCTAAGGATTATGTGAGCACAAATGATGAAGGGGGTGATGAGTTTCTAAAGTCAAAATCTCTAGTTCAACGTAATGTTACGGATTATGATAGCACGAGTGATGAAAGGGTGAAGGAAGAATTTCCAGAGTACAATTTTCCACTACATCTTAATCCTAAGGATTATGAGAGCACCAATGATGAAAGGGGGGATGAATAATTTCCAATAAATAGAGACTCAAAGCATCCACTTATTCCTAATCCTAAGGATTATGAGATTAGGAGTGAGGAAATGGTGCGATAGGATGAAGAATTTCTAGTGAATAGAGATTCAAAACTTCCACTTAGGCCTAATACTAAGGATTATGAGAGCACCACTAAGGAAATGGAGAATGAAAATTTTCTTGCAAATGATAATTTTAAAGGCACAAATCTGAATAATGAATTTTATCTAAATGAGCATTTCAAAGCCACTCATGGTGGTGAAGAATTGAATTCCCCAAGGGAATATTTTGAAAGCATGGATGAAGATGGTGAATAATTTCTTCTAAGTGAGGATTTCAAAAGCGCGGATGATTCTTGTGAAAATTTTTCTTCAAGTTAGAATGGTAATGAATATTTTCCAAGCAATGATGCTGATGAATTTCGTAACTATGTTCAGAATGATGATAGTGGGGATAATATTCCTCCTAATGGTGATGAAACTACTCCTACAAAGGATAATGGAATGATGAATCTTTTGTAAGCAAATATTGTAACTAGGAGAAGGAGTAGACCTTTCCATATCAATCCAAAATATTCCAATTATACAAGGGTTAGGATAACATATCTGAGAAGAAGAAGTTATGGCATTCATATGATTTCAAGTGAATGTTGTTGAAAGGATTTCTTGAAACATATGGATTTAAAATTTGATTTGGAGAAAGGGAAAAGATATTTTTCAATGAATAAAAGCATGAAAAATTCATATCTAGTGGGTTTCATGCAATCTACACTAGAAAGTGATGGTTATCATATTGGGAATGTATTGCTCTGCAAAAGGCTTTCAAAATGTTGCAAGAATCCAAGAAATATTGGAAAATGATCCCACATAATACTCAAAAGTACGTTATAAAAGGGAGGTTGGGCCATTAGAAAATAATGTTTTTCCATGGATGAAAGAATTCTTTTCAAAGCTCGGAGAGTGTATGCCAAATAAATACACAATGCATATTGGAGATAATTTCTCGAGACGAGAAATCTACAACTTATACAAAGAATATGCAAAAGGTGCTAAAAGTATTTGTAGTTTTATTACATATTCATATTTTACAGGGGTATTGAAGAAGGAATTTAGTAATGCTCATATTCCTAAGAAGACAAGGATGAGGGTTTGTAGTACATGTGCTTCTCTTAAAGAAAAAAGATATAAATTTTAAGGGACAGAAATAGGTATGTGTTTGGAACATTATTTTAAAAATTATATGGTTATTGTTGGTGAGGTAAATCCCCTCTGCGGACAGAGTAGATCCCACTAGCCCTAGAGTGGGTCTAACCACAAAAAGGACACGCTATGACATCAATTCCTAGTTAAGGAATGGATGGAGATTCGATAGATAACTTACCATATATCCTGAGCTGTTGTTTTTGTCGGAAGAGTGGCTGCCTCTCGCTCCTGGTTTGACAGATCATGATCCACTCGTTCTCATGCTCAAATACCTACACATACACAAGAAACAAAGACAATTTACAACATACTATTTCACATATGTAACTATCAGTAAGTCAAAGAAGACTAAATCAATGCATTAATAAACACAACACAAAGATGGAACCAATACCATAGTCGAGTATATTATTTAAAAGAAGGAAGAGTACAACCAGGCTTCACGTTGCGGTCTCCTCCAACAGGGTTCCAACGGAGTGCATCTCACAAAGCTCATTGGGAATTTGAGAGCTAGGGTTTATGTCTCACAAAGAATTCACCTTGCGGTTCTGCCTTTAACCCAGTAGTGATTGCTACATTTCATATTGTCTTCTCCCAAGGTTCAACTTCTTGTCTGTATGTTCATTTAGCTTTTGTAAGGGAAAACCTACTTCTGTAGAGAAGGAGGAGGGAAGGTTGGAATCCCTGTAATCATGGAGGGTCTCTCGGGCACCTAAAAACCACTACCTAAAGGAAGAGATCCATGGCTTATCAAGTTTAACCACTTGCCGTGACTCATTCCTAAGGTTGTTAAAGGAAAATTCCACCTCTAATTTTTTTAAAAACATTCCCAAAAAGGCTGGCGCGAGCACAACAAAGAGACATAGTGCCGGCTGGCATGGCCTCACAGTGTACATCTTCCATACGGCATACAGGGTGAAATTGGAACCTTGATGCCAAAACATAGGTTTTTATAGGCTTTCTGAGGAAATGTTCAATAGGAGAAATGATGTCCTTATGCAGAATGATGAAAAGAAGGTGTTTGGAGAGTATGACACTGCCCACAGGTCACGACAAGGACCGTCCAATATGCGAGGTGAGGGATTGCAAGGATAGCGACAAAATGTTGTGTAACAGATGCCCCCTAAAGCATGAGGTCCGAGAGAGAGGGAGGGGTGAAATGCTTTACGAGAACGTGTTCGACCCAAACACTGTTGTCGGAAAACCTGCAAGTATGAATACAACTGATTCATCTGATACATGACATGTGGCATGGGTGCAACCATCCATAAGATAGTACACAAACAATGAGGTCTAAGGTATGGACACAACCATCCAACAGTAGGGATCAACAAACAGACTCAGCTATGGTCACAACCATCCAATCAGAAGAGTCATATAATAAGTTGTAGTAATCCACAAAGAACCCGCAGCCTAGATTTCATCAGAGAAAAACCAGGGTCTTGCGCTCCATCTCGGCAGAAGAAGGTACAAATTTGGCAGATTACCAATAATGATCTCATCGATTATGAACATGAGAGAAACCACCAATAATGACAATGTCTCTCAAGGTACTAAAGGTACAACCCATGAGATGTGAACATTGATATGACATCGAACACCTACAGATTCAATCGATCGAAGGCCAATGATGTGAACCTTGCGTCAAATGCGAAGAACCTACCATTGAGGTATGCAGGCTCCAAGGTACCTGAAGGTAGTCTTTAGATCAACTTCCTGGATAATGAGCTGGAGTCGATAGGAAGTGACCTTGATCAAAGGTGGGCCATAATTTTTCCCACATCATCGACACGAGACAGAGGAACATAATTTTTGTGAATCAATACCAACAGAGAATCAGAGGAAGGTTGAAAACTTTAGAGGCAAACTTCTCTTGAACATATTGGTGGCACGACACTGGATTTGATAGTATTTGACATCAAGGGATCTGAGGTTATGGTGACATTGCAAATAATAGATGAGCTGTCAAAAGAGATTACCCAAATCCATGGAGGCAAAAAAATAATGAGATGAGATGTCCCCAACCCGACATAAATGTAGACAAGTGTCATGTTCAAGAGTGACATATTGCCAACACAACTATAATGTGGTTCCATTTTCACCCACCATTTCTAACGAGTACCCCAATTATTTTTTAAAACAAGCTTGAAGGGGATAACATATGCTTTTGATGTAAGTTTTTCCTCCGCAAAAATCCAACCTAGTACATTTTACGAGCCCTAGGAAGGAGGAACTCGAGTAACGTCATGAAGATGGAGTTCGATGTCATCAAGTCTTAACGAGTCTGAAAAAGGGAGAACTCAACATCTTTTCATGTTTAGAGAGTTTGAAAAGAAGGTGGAAAAGAAAACTCCCAGCAATCCCTTTTCGTAAATAGTCTCTCAGATCCGAAAAGGTAGAAAACAATATCTGAAGGAACCTCTTAGTCACGATTGGCTAAGGTATTCCTTTTTCGTAAATAATCTATCCCAGCCCGAAAAAGGGGTAAATGTATACTGGGTAGATATAGTTTCGCAGCCAATTTAACGAGTTCAAAATGAAAAGCGACTCAGCGATCTTTTCATTTTTAGAGTGTCAGAAAATAGCTGAAAGGTGACTCTAGTAGTGACTTTTTCATGTTTTTACCGAGTCCAAAAAAGTATAAAATACAACTTGTTTCTTCATCATAACCATGGGAAAACCTGTCGCTGGACAAAAAGACGTGTGTAAAACATATTTCTAGAAAAATAATATGAAAATATATCGACAAATATGTTTTAAAACCTATTTGAAAAGTTATAAATTACCATAAGTGGTAAATAATATTTACTTTTTACTTTTACCTCTTTGCAGAGCAACAGTGACCCATTTTCCTTGCGATCTTCTGGCGATGATTGTGAACAATCCGATGAACCAATCCAAATTTCGTCAGTTTCAGGTAAGAGCCGACACCATTGGCCATATTTCGAGCTAAATTTCATTGCATTTAATTGTCATTTTGGATCCCTTAGGGGAGGATTGCAAAAATTAGGGCATCACGGTTGGCGCGGGTTTCGGGCATGGACCCACGCTAATTGACCATTTTTTACACAGGGGTCACGCCAGATGGCACAACTATTAGCAAAATAGTCATACCAACTGCGCAACCTAAAATCTACCTTAATTTCAAGAAAATGAAAATATTTGATTACAAATTTTAATGCCCAAGAGGACTTACAATGTTTATATGGAAAATGGATGTAGGTACCACACAGGAAAAGATGGTAATTAAGTGGAAAGAGAGAGAACACAGTGAGGAGGATGAACATGCCATGGAAAATGAACAATGTATGAATGCCCTCAGAAATTGTGGGCTCAAGAAGCTATTCCTGACACCATTTCTCCAGGCTCAGCCCGAATTGCTTCAATATCTGATAAACACTTGGGACCAAGATCAGGAAAATTTTGTACTTCGGGATCAAGAGCTTGAACTCGAAGTTTCTGATGTGTATTTCATCACTAGGTTGTCACTTAGGGGTGCAGTCCCTATCTTAACTAATACCCGGCCTTCCGGGGAAAGCATGGCAATGGTAATTGATAGGGTGTACCGAGGGGCATGAAAAGGAACAGGGAGTGGCAAAGTGGACATCCAAAATGTCCTTGATTTGGCACTAAGAGTAGTGTTGCACACTATCACATGGGCTGTAGAATTGCAGGCACCGCATGAGGCCATGAAGACACAACTACTTCTTGCCTCAGAGTGTATGAACCCGACTCTCTTCAACTGGGCCGAGGCCGTGAGCATCAACATCAAACAGCAATTGACTAAGTGCAAGTATACCAAACTAAATTAGTTTGGGTATGGATCGATTCTAGCATCATTATTCTTGGAACGATTACCCATATTCCAGCGTCAGGAGGTTATAGTCCCGATGCCACCGCCTAGCGAGTCACGGATGGCTCGATGGGCGGCACTAATGCCTAGAGTAGGGGGTGGCCAATAGATGTCTTGGAGGCTAGAGTTCTTTGATTAGCTCCGATGACAAGTAATTGTCGTGGAGGATTGGCCCTATGCCAGCACAAACTTCATTGGAGACCCAGACCTCCTGCTCCCAGAGGGAGAGGATTGGGACGAAGAACTAGGTGAGACTCACTTTTTGTTTTCATGAGTTTATGATTTTTGGTATATATGCATGTTCTGACAGTTATTCTTATATGTATGCATATGTTGGCCCAGAGCGACCTGTAGGCATGTCATTGATAGCGAGGTGAGTTCCTCGCGATTTCGATCCTCATGGTGAGGGTGGTGAGGAGGAGCTAGTACAGAACCTAGAGGGCATCACCCGTGGGGTCCTAGACTATGCTCGCTTGGATGATGTGCCTCGGGCATATCAAAGGCACACTGTAGGGGTGCCAAGTCATATCCACCACTTGCTGAGGCAGTTGGTATAGGCGGTGACGTGCTGTCATGAGCACCACGCCGATTAGGCACTTACGCTTTATTTCCGCACATTTTTCAGAGACATGTTGTCTCACGATGTAACTGAAACAGACATATATTATTTTTTGGGTCTTATTATGCACACATTGAAAACAAACGATATATATATATACATATATTTTCTACATGGGTCTATTTACATATGATGATGTTTTTATAAATTGCACAAATGTCTATCTAGCACAAAGTTAACTATTGCATCTGTTAATGTATTCATTCGTCTTGGTATCTGTTGATATGTAATGAAATAAAAATGTCTTTCAAGTAAACAAATACGGAAACAGAATCTCAAAATCCATGGGTTTGGAAATGAATAATGACCATTAAGTTGAAGAACAACAAGCTGCGAATCCAAATACACAAGCAACGTGCATATGCCGAGGTTAAATGCCTTGGTTAATAGTTCCAAAACAGCACTATATTCAGTGACATTGTTTTTAGCTGGTTCTAAACAAATACCTTGTAAGTTAATCAACTCACAAACATGATTATAAATTACCCAGGCTGCCGAAGACAAGTTCTTGGTACTACGGGAAGCATCATCTACAAAACTGATAGAAGGGGAAATAAACATCTGGACAATAAAAAAGACCCAATAAGTAGAAAAAGGCTCATAAAGCACATCAAACCAAAACATGCAGAAAAATGAAAAAATCACCTATGTACACATATCATGCATGAATGACTCAAACATAATACTTTTTCAAGTGCAACCCATTTATGTGTTGTGCTAAGGGATAACCTTCATAATCAATAAGCTCATAAGCCCCATTATGTAATACATGTTTAACGATGTAGGGCCCATGCCACATGGGTTGGAATTTTCCTACCCCCAGCTTGTAATGAGCTTGGTCATACAGGATAATGTGATCACCTTCGATAAAAGAAGGAGGGGAAATTGTTTGGTCAAAATGAGCTTTGAATTGCTTCTTCTATGCTTCAATGAGAAAGGCAGCTAAGCGACGAGTTTCGTCCAATCTTTCTAAGTAGAGGAGACGTTCCTCCTCAGGCGAAGTATTAGGCAGTAATTCCACATCTAGTTTGAGAGAAGGGATTTCATATTCAATCGAAAGAGTGGGTTCCAAACTGTATACCAACTGGAATGGGGTAAATCTGGTTGCACTCTTAATCGATGTTTGGTAATTACAAATAGATGAAAACAAAATGAGATGCCAATTTGATTTATGGATCCCAATTGTTTGTTGAAGCATTGAAACAAGGACTTTGTTTACGGCTTCAACTTGGCCATTAGCTTGAGGATAATAAGGCGTTGAGCTGTCGTGATGCAGACCAACTTAGATGTTAGCTCTGTCATCATATAATCCCGAAAATGAGAACCATGACATGTAATGATGGCTTGAGGGACACCAAACCAAGCAATAACGTGATTGAATATGAATTGTGCCATTGTCTTACCGTTCGTAGGCAGTGTAGGCATTTCTTCGGCCCATTTCATAAAATAATTGATGGCAACGATAATATAGGCATGCCCCCTGGCAAAACGAGGGTTACACGTCATAAAATATATGCCCCATTTGGAAAAAGCACCAATGGTAATAACAATATGTAAAGGAAGAGGTGGCGCATGCATCTTGCATTGATAAATCTGGCACACATGGAATTTGCGTACTGCAACAATGAAATATTTAGAAATGGATGGCAAAAAATAGCCAGCACGAAGGATATTCTATGCGTTGGCATAACCAAACATATGACCACCATAGGTGCCACTGTGGCAGTCATTTAGAACTTTCTCCACTTCCTTGAGGGTCAGACATCGGCGGAGTACAGAATCGACTCCGACACGATAAAGGGTATCCCCAATAATATGATAAGGTTGTGACTGATACCGAATGCGGCACTGGGCATCTTTCATTAACTCAGACCTGAAAGTAGATGTTTGGAGATACATGATGATATCACCATACCACAGATCAAGGGTGCTAATCAAGAAAATAGTTTTTTCCAGAATATGATCCTCGGAAGAAGAAGGAGCAGAGTCGGTAGGGAGAGAACAAATTAAATCAACGAAAACAAGTGACTTCTTCGATTTAGCTGTAGTAAACTCCAAATCAAACTCTTGGAGGATAACGATCAACTTCGAGTATTTTCCCCCTATTAACTGCCGAGACAGGATTAGGTCATGGGGTTACAATCAGAAATCACGGTCACCATGCGTAAAAGGATATAATGACCAAAAGGTTGGACAACCTGAACCGCATGCAATGCTAACTTCTCAACATGTGCATAACGAGTTTCAGGGTCGAGAAGGTTTTGAGACAAGTAGTGAACGACGTGCTCGTTACCATCATCATCATCTTGAACCAAAACCATAGCAATCGTACTAAAGGCAGCAGCTAGATAGATGGTGAAATCACGATGGTAATCCGGAGGATGTAATAGAGGAGTGTTGACAAGCAACGTCTTAAGCCTATCAAAAGACTGCTGAGCAATCTCATCCCAACAGAAAGGGACGTTCTACTTTAAAAGCCATGTAAATCCTTTGGCTACTTCGGCGTAGATCGGGATAAAATGACATAAGAAATTCGCTTTCCCTTGGAGACTCTGGAGCTAGTGTAACGAGCATGGGGAGGGGAGATTAACAATAGCCTCAACCTTAAGTGGATCAAGGTAAATTCCATCTTTAGATACGATAAACCCTAAAAGTCTACTAGGATCGACGCAGAAGATGCATTTATGCGTATTGAGCCGAATGTTGTAGCATCTACAATGAAGAAATATATGGCGAAGATGTTCTAGGTGGTCTTTTCGTGCAGCTGAATGAGCCGAAAGGTCATCTAGGTATGGTTGAAAAATATGATGAATGTCGTGAAATGCATAATACATGGCACGCTAGAATGTAGCCCCAACATTCTCTAAGCTGAAAGGGAGTTTCTTATACGCGAACGTTCCCCAAGGACAGATAAAAGAGGTCTTTTGTTGATTATATAGGACTATGTTGATCTGATTATAGCCAAAAAAACCGTCCATAAGGGAAAATATTTCACTCCCCACACAATCATCAATTATTTGATCAATGAAAGGGGTGGGATAGTTATCCTTAGGACAGGCCCGATTGATATCGCGATATTCAACACAGACGCGAATTTCTCCCTAATTCTTATCCACAGGAACAATGTTAGAAACCCACTCTATCATAGGAATCAGATAAATGAAACCCGCTTTCAGAATTTTTTAAACTTCAGCTTTGATAGCAGTGGCTTTCCAAGGATGCATGGGATGAAGATGCTGGCAAACAGGTTTCACACCTGGGTAGGTGGGAATATCATGCACCACAATAATGGGGTCAATTCTAGGCATTTCCTCATAAGACTAGGTGAAAACATCATGAAATTTGCGAAAGAGGCTAGTATACACTTGGACTTCCTCGGAAGAGAAAGTGACTTGCACATGGATGTTCTTGACAATCCCCGGTTTCACGGAAATTTTGATAGGCATCGTTTGAGTAATGTTACCCAAGTTACGTTCAGCGAAGACTTCATGAGTCAAAATAGGCATTTGAAGTGGCGGAGAAGGAACTTGAGATGCAAAATGCTCAAGACAATTAGACATTGCCCCAAGGCAAGGCATAAATGAGGAATGATGATGCTCATCGCTCCACGGTAGATATTCAAGAGACATGGTTTCCTTGATAGCCTCATCAGATGGAAACACTTATTCCAAAGGATTAGGTGAATCTGCAACACCGAGCCAAGGGGATTGAGAATAAACATTGAGAGACATGCTCAAAGGAGCAACTTCAGGAGGGGGAGAGTTAGATGCAGCTGTAAGCTCACAATAATTGATTTCGATGGGACTAAGTGGCATTGAATCTCCAAATGAATCAACATGTTCAGGCAAAGGGACGATCCATGCATCATCTGACCAAGAGACCATATTAACTTGAATGGTATTTGGTGGCGGAAGGGGAAAGATACCCATGAGAGCGGGATATTTGAAGAGACCCGGCCCTACACTGTCAAGGGGAGAAGGGATCTGATCCACGTATGTCACTTTATTCTTAGAAGACGAGGTAAAGAATGAAAACTGATCGATAGTAATGATTTTTCCCTCATGTGGAAACTTTAGAAGTCGAAAGAGGGTGGACGGAACACACAGCATAGCGTGAGTCCAACTGGGACCGAGTAGAAGATTGTAATTGAGTTTCGCATCAATGACTTCTACTTCAACGTTGACCATGTTTCCTTGCAACGTGATCGGCAAGCCATCGAGAACACCCAAGGGTTTCGATTCCCTTCCATTGAATGCCTCAAGGGCATTGGGTGATGAAGACAGGGTTGGAGAGCCAATAGTCTTAAAGCAAGAATATGACATGACACAGGTAGATGCACCTTTGTCCACTACGGCTCTATGGATGTTGAGACCGTTAACGCTGACTTGTATAATAAGTGCAATCTAGTGCGGAGGTCGAGGGATGAAATTCTCAAGGTCGAAAGAGAGAAGGGTAGAATCAGCAGGGTCAATCCTGTCGATCACAGATAATAATGCTTTCCATTGAGACAAACAACTCTGAAACACTTCTAACGCAGACATCATGGAAGGCACCTATGCTAAGTCCTCAACAATACTGTAATGTTGAGCAGCACGAGCGTTAAGATTATAAGAAGATTTCTAGAGAACACCTTTGGAAGGTGGCCGTATAATGGGTTTAGCACTAGGCCATTCAATTTCAAGAGGACTAGAGGTAGGTGGGGGAGGAGGACCATCAACGACCTCTTTCCTGGCTGCTTGGCATGATCCGGCATAATCCTTCTGTTAGCCACCTATAAAATTTGTTATAGCAAAAGGTGGCTAAGACTTTTTGAGCCTTCAAGGAAAAAATTTTATTGCTAAAAAATGTTGGTTCTTGAAGACTCTTGAAGGCCTCATGCCTCTTTCCCAAATCTTCATTTGCTGTTACCATTTTATACTCAGAAATTCAGCTAAATTTCATGAGAAAAGACTACTGCAAAACCATCATTTTTCCCCTCCCCCTCTTCCAAAACTAACATTCATTTGCTCCCATTTTTCTCCATAAAACCCCTCCATTTTCATGATTCCTCTTCTTCCATTCATGAAAATCATCTTTACATAGTTTGAAACTCATTTTTAAACTATACCGAAACCCCCAAATCCATTGAAAACTATGAAAATTTTCATAAAAAAGAAATTTTTTTGTTACCATGGACTTAAGCCC